>OY978529.1:56196701-56796701 GCA_963854835.1 Megamerina dolium
CACCATCGCCATCATCATCATCATCATCATCATTATCATCATCATCATGATCATATTGTATGCCAAATGTTCGAGTGGTCTAAATAACTATTAGTTTCAACATCGACAACAATGGTGAGTACTGCTCAACTAAGTGAAATTTCATTACAAGGTGTTCAGGTGTTAAATAATGTGAATATGAATATACTCGTACATGTTATGTACGTGATTGTGCATGCATGCGTATATTCTATTATTGCTTGCTATTGCCTTATAATTAAGTGTATTGATGAAATGAATTCACAAATGCACATACTTAACTTAAATGTGTGTGTGCCCAATCGGAAATTGTGTAATGTGTATTGAAAAATCAATTGAATAATTTCAGGCAATTTATTGTAGAAATTATATTATATTACAATTATATATTACTTTATAGGAAAATAATTTAAAAAACAATTTAAAATTTGTATTTCTCTATTAAATGATATATATTCATTTGCGGAATGTATTTGAATAACATCAGAAACATATGAAAGCATTTCAATGTCTTTAAATCATCCATTAAAATTTGCTGTAATTTTCCCACTGAGTATATCTACAATATATATATATATATATATATATATATATATATATATATATATATATATATATATATATATATATATATATATATATATATATATATAGTTGGACGTTGTACATATATATCCAATATCAATTCATAGCTATGCATAGTCAAAGTCCTTCTATACGTCGTATATTTATTTTCCACTTCATTGCATTAAATGTTGCTGATGTATTGTGGTGTTTTCTGTTGACAATTCAGTCATATGATAGGAAAAATAAGAAAGAGAGAGAGAGAGTGGTAGATAGAATAGGAATTTTATCAATACAATACAAATAAGCTCGATTTGTTTATGAAATAAATATATTAGACACTACACTACTCGAAGGTACTTCCTTCACTTAACTACTACTATGCTCGTAGATCGACATATTCGATTGCCTATATACCATAAATATAAATATCTACATATATGCAATATAGTATAATACTACATACATATATATATGTTGAGAGCATTCAGTAGCTAGCTTTATTATCATCACATCAATCAACATGTTCATGTCGGTAGTTCATGTGTGTGTGTATGTATGTATGTATATGGCCTTTTCTCATACACATCCTATAGATGTTGCTTTTGCAATATACAAAAATAAAAATGCACATACGATATGCATACCAATACATCAATGTACTTTAGAGTATAGTGTATGTACGATATATTCAATATAAAATAGTTACATTTTGATGAGAATGCCAAACAGTTCAACTACTTCAATTTATCTTATCAGCTTTATTTTTCAATATGTTGATATTTTAATATATATTTTAAACAATCTATGTTAGATGTGTATGCCCATGGAGCTGTTATGGAGCTGTTATGTTATAGATGTCAAATACAACATCTATAGTCATGCAAAATTACAGTTTAATGGAAAATATGCTGCACGCTGTGCATAAATAATAATTATAGAAGCTATTGTGCACCTGGTGTGTGCCCTATGGTTGTCTGGTAGTTTTAAATGAACTTGTTCTTTGAAGTGAATGCTCTAAAGTACACCGACTGCCATTCGTAACCACACCTTCAACGTACTAGCTTTCAAAAATTCTAACTTCTCCTTAATTTCAATTATAATTTATTACTAATATTATTATTCGACGAGTGGCTGGATTTCTCATCTATCAGTTGATTCATGAAGAAAGCATCTCTTATGTTCGTTATCGTATGAAGCAAATGAGAATTATTGCATGTACTGAATGAAAAAATATTAAATTTATTGCTATGCAATTCAGCTTAAAATAAATATATACATAATTTTTTTATGCCAAACATATATGAATAAAAATTTCTTAATTAAAATACTTGTTTAAAATATGTCAAGGGTAAAGTAAAATATATGTAAAATTTTAATTAAACATATTAAAAGAAATCATGACCTTTATCGACAATGAAATGCAATTAAAAAATATGTGTATACACTTAATAATTATTTTCAATTCATATTCAAAAAGATCATTCAGCCAACAGAGAAGAATAAACCCAAGAAAAGGCAAAAATCAATCAATACTTGTCGCATGCATGTTATACAATATCTCTTGTACGTATATTTCGATAATCAATTTTACTGTCATACAAGCGGACCCAATTTAAGTCATCTGTTAATTTACTTTACTTTCAGAGTAAAAAATAAAAAGAGGGTCGTTGAAATAATCCAAAAAAAAAAACATCAAATTCTATAATTGATAGAAATATGACATAAAAAGGGTTAATTTTGCCATAACACCCTAGCTATTCGAAGGTAGAAAAAAATATACAATACAATTTATGTCTATATTGGTCTAATTTGCTAATATTGCTATGTATATTAGCATACTCCTAGTATGCTATCATTATAAGGATAAAACCTGTTACATGTAAAACCATCATGCACAAATTATGTAAATATATACGTATTTACAAATACCAAGATATATGTACATGATGAATTTGCCACACGGCAATAGCAAGAACAGTAAAAGAATATCATCAACAACAACAACAACAACAAGAATGTTGAAGAAACCCTCATCTTATATGCGACATTACATATATTGTATAGGTACATGAAACCCAGCTCAATTTGATTGAAAAGTTACTTTCACCTTTTATGTCGTACACATGCCATCAACAGTATGTACTTATGTACCAGAGCTATATGCTATATGCACCATATATGACACAGGTACAATATAGGGTGTGTGTGTGTTATTCGTTGTACAAAAAAATCCCAGCAATAATGTTAGATGTTCAATTTATAACGAACCAGGCGCAAGAAATTACATATGAGAGTTTATCTGCTTTTTTTTTCGTATTTTTTTTTTTTTCTCTTCTTTACTCTTCCTTTTTTTATAACATATAAAATTTATCACAATAAATGTGAACGTTTCACTAACAATAGTCAGTCAGTATCGCCTGCAGCATCGTTATAATGTATGTATGCCATGCATCGGGGGGATAGTTGACAAGTGTAACACATATATGAATGTATCATTTGAAAAAAAAAACATTTAACTGGGAATAAATTGAGATATCACAGTTTACTCTATGGGAAATTGGCACCAAGTGCCTTTTAATAACTACTCCTGGAATTGAAAGAAACTTTCGTAGACAGAACAAAAATGAATTCACTCTAAGTGATGTTAGAATTATAAATTTTTGTGAAATAACTTTCGGTGAAGAGTTGTTTTTGAAGAAGTTGAATTATTCATGACTATAATTGCTGAGATGAAATCTTTAGATGAATATGAAATAATGCCAAAACTTGAATGGTATTGTATAAAACTGTTTAACCAACACAATTAGAGATAAACTCTTCAGAAAGATCCAGAGCAAAAATATTGCCATGTTTCATTTAAAATATGATACTGAACTCAACATTATGCTGGATGAATAATTGACTATTCTAACACTTGCATACATATTAAAGTGATTTAAATTGTATTGAGAAAAATATCGACTAGGTGGATCAATGAAAAAAATATAATATAAAATATGAATCATTCAAAGCATTTCGTCCTGAGGAAACATGAAAATAATTTTCAGTTAAGAAGATTTTCATGGCAAGTTGTTACTGGGTGCCGTAGCTCAGTGGTTAGTGTGTTGGCCTTCTGATCTGTAGGTCGTGGTTCAATATCCGGCTGATGCATAACAAATTTAATATCGAAAAGATTTTTCTTTCGAACGGTACCCACCTGTCGGAAAGCAATTGGCAATTCTTCCGACAGTAATTAATTGTCATGTAAAAGCTTCTAAAAGAACTCTGTGACAAAGCTCAGAAAAAGTGATGTCACAAGTGTTTTGCCGTTCGGAACCGGCTAAAATAAGTAGGTCCCTTCTAATACTGTCCAAATTTAAGACGCACAATAGTAATGGAAGATTAGCTCGGCCAATGAGCCCTTTGGGGCTTTAAGTGCCACATATTTATTTATTTGTTTTATAATTTTCAGTTTATTACAAAATCATTAATTTTGAACGAGAGCCGTCCTATGAGCTGAAGAAATTGGGTAAGTATGTGTAGAAGAAATATTGAGAAGAAATAATTAATAGGGGTCGCCACTCTAGGGACGACTCCTGGTCATCTAATGTAGATTTGCAGGTGTATTTTCGTTCGTATTTTCTATTGGAATCAACCTAACAAGTCAAAATTTTGCTCCATACAAATTAACCCACCTTATATTATATGTACACACACATATAGAGCTACATTGATATATACATATCTTCTGTATATATGAGATTTAATATATATACTTATACATGTTGATAAACATTTATGCACATGCACATACATATATCATATCTATGTTGTGAGGATATGTATTGTTATAAAATTGGAATTGAAATTTTCAACCGGAAGTTTACATACACATACATGCCTTTATAATGCAAGTAAATGGTAGAGATAAATACACAAGCACAAATATACTTCACATTCATACGTATATATAAATACTGTACATAAAAAAAAATAGATAAGCAATATTTTATGTAAATATTTTACACGTTTGTGTATAGGACCTCAGGTGAAAATTGTAAAAGCGATTAATAAATTTAATGGATTTTACAATAGAATGCAAATACGATATGTTGATTGTACATTTTGTACTATCCTATAGATATGTACATATATGAATATTCACACGTACTTTATATCAATTGTTGTTGTTGTTGTTGTTGTTGATGTTGTGTTGTAATTTTATTCATGCGTATTCGTACACATGGTATGTAGGTATGTACGATGTATGTATGTATAAGTAAATGCAAGCATAACCGGATATACAGCTTATAAATAACACATGCAATTATTATTATGTTCAAGTCATTATTATCATTATAGTATGTTAATAAAAAAATAACACCGTTATTTATTAGTTACACAATATTCACTGGTTTTATGTTGTCTTTTATTTGTGTTGTTTTTTGTTTTCTATATTGTAGTGTGTATAAAATAAATAACAATTTAAATTGCTTTAATTAATGTGCATTAATTAATTTATTTCATTTTTTCTTTAAATTTATTTTTTTATTAGTATTAAAATAAATATTAAAATACATCGTTTATAATCACTGAAAGCTAACTTACAATGAATGCTACGATTAAATAAACAATACACATTTAATTATTATTATTATCAATATAATTATTATACCGACTGTATTGATGCAAAAAAAAAGAAGAACAATGAAACCTATTTTACATACATTTATTCAGTCATTTGGATATATCTATAATGCCATGTAATTACAATATGTATATGTGATTCAAGTATTTTGATATTTGTAATTACTCTATGAAGTGTAATGTGACATATGTAAAATATGTATGTGCAAGCATTCACATAAATAAGCTACTTAAATGTATATGAAATGAAAAAAAAATTAAAAAAAATTATAATTTATTGTAGGAATTCATTCATTAATTTTATATACTTCAACATTTGTATGATGTGATTGTGGGTTTTTCGTATTTTTTTTCGTTTTAATCATAATTATTTATATTCATGTTAATTGTATGAATTTTATAAAGGATTTTATAGTAACTCTCCACTTTACATAAATATACATATTTTGAAGTACATATAATATTTATAGTATGTATTTGGCATTCATCGGAGTATTTGTAAATGTCCAATTGTCAATTAAAACAATATTGAATTACTTAAATTTTACATTGGTAAAATGTATTTCATTTAACATTATATTCGATGGTATAATTGTATTAAGCGCCTTCTCAATACGACACGAACACCAAAATACAGTATCAGATTGGAAACTGGTTGTAATCCGATTTGATATTATGATTCAACAATATTATAAGTTATGATGTTATATGTTATAAACCACTTTCGAGAGTCCGATAAGGGATTACCTCTACGCAACTATGTCTGAATTTAGTATACCTACAAAACTCATTCGACTTTGACATTGAATGACACTGCTTAACTCTCGTTCTGCAGTGAAAATTGGGAAGGAGCTCTTCCCTCCGTTCAATACCGAATGAGGTTTCAGACAAGGCGATTCGTTATCGTATGATTTCTTCAACCTTATTATGGAGAAAATTATACGAGCTGCATATGATGGCACTATCTTCAACAAAAATGTCATGCTGCTGGCGTATGCCAACGATATTGTCATAATCGGTATCAACTCGCGAGCAGTCAGTGCAACATTCTCTGAATTGGAACGATAGTCATGTCGAATGGGTCTTACGCTGAACGAGGGTAAGACAAAGTACCTAGTATCAACAAACACAGAGCCTCGGTGTCTTGGACAACACATCACTGTTGACAATTACACTTTCGATGTGGTGAAGGACTTCGTCTATCTTGAAACCAGCATCAACAATTGTTATGACGTCAGCCTGGAGATCATGCGTACGATAACTCTTGCTAACAGATGTTACTTTGGGCTGATTAAACAATTGAGTCGAGTCGAGCCCTCTCTGGAAGATCGAAAATCACACTCTACAAGTCTCCGCATTATTCCTGTCCTACCATATGGCGCAGCAACCTGGACAATTTCCACCACGGATGAGAGAATGCTTGGAGTTTTCGAGAGTAAAGTTCTGCAGAGAATCTTCGGACCTATTTGCGTTGATGGCGAGTATCGAATAAGGTACAATGATGACCTGTATGAGCTGTACGCTGACATTGATATAGTCAGACGAATCAAAATCCAGCGACTGCGCTGTTTGGGTCATGTCGAGCGAATGAAAGAAGATGCTCCAGCGAAGAGAGTATTTAATTCGACACCCGCTGGAGAACGCAGAAGGAGAGGAAGACCAAACCTCCGTTGAAAGGACCAAGTGTTGGGTAACGTGGAGGCGCTTGGAATATCCAATTGGCGCCAGCAAGCGAAAAACATAGAAGACCGGTGCCTCATTATATGTTCGGCCTAAATTGATCATCGGTTGTTATAGTCACATAAGAAGAAAAGAATGTTATAAGTATGCAATTTTTACTATCTCTGTTCGTATGCTTATTATTAAACATGGGTTTTATAGGCAAACCAACTTCAAACCAAGTTATCCCTAAGTAATCATTTCTTCAGGACAGGAATGGCTAGAGTTATGCTTCTCTCTTCCTTTTTCTTGATTACAAAATATATGAAACAATTGAAAAACTCGATGGAACTTTCTTTACTGGCTCAGTCATGTTTTCGCAACATAGCAACATTTATGACTGTAGAGAACAGCTATGACAACTTAGAGAATTCATTGAATCTTTAATGAAATCTACACAAGTCAACTCATTTGTCATCAGAGCAAAGGACACCCCGCAAATGAGTCAGGGGAGGAAGTTTTAAGAAGGAAGAGGATAACTAATTAGTAGGGTATTGGCTTACGAATAGTAAAATGCAACTCTTTTTATTTGACTTAATATATCCTACTGTTTTTTCCATCACATGCCGGCAAAATTGATTGTAAACAGACTTATACAAATACATGGTGTCATCTTGCTTGTTCTTTGTCTACAAATAGTATTGTATTGAAACTAATAAACTAGATAAAAGCTTTTCTATTCCTCTCTGATATTTAAGTAAGTGGTATTATTGACGTCAGCTCTAGTGTAAACACTATACGATCGATTTTTAGCAATATTTAGCAATCTCATATTGAATTTTGAAATATCCTCTTAAATAATTTAAAGATTCACTATATACCTGCGCTTGTTGTAAAAAAAAGTGTTAAAATATAATTTTATTATAATTCAAATTTAAAAATAAAACGTCTGTTGATTTATTTAATAAGTGGGATTAAAATCAAATGGTATAATACCTACCTATTCAATGAAAATGAAAAAACCCTCTAAATGAATCTATTCAAAAATTGTATGTTACATTTGATCAGTCATTAAGTCATTCTCTTTGTTCGTGTAAAAATGAAATAATTTTTGGCAAGCCAAACCCTTAATGCTAATATATAACAAATATACTTACATATAAATATTAATACAATTCGTCATCACTATGTAAATGATGGTAATGGAAATAATGGTAGCATAAAAGTATTCATGAAACGTGAGCGCTCTACCATCGTGAGTTACGCATTCGTTCGTTTTCACATGCGACACATGTGACATTTAGTATACCCCTAAAAATGTATATAAGTATCATACATAAACAGCAACAAATATACAAATATACAAATCGAACACAACAACAAGAAAATGTTGAAGGAAAAACCCAAAAAGAGCACCAATAAAACTCACATTGCCTCAGGTATATTTACATATATTTATTCTACTTGCCACTATTTCATTGTTGATAACTGCCCATTGAATTCTGGGTCATACCGACACAATATATTGCATGATATATACATTTATTCAGGTGATGTCAAGTATGAAATTTCGTGACTATGACGTGGAAAAAAAAAATTCAAAGTTAATTTTTGTTCATTTTATTTGTTTATTTTTTATATTTATTTTTTTATGCGAAATGACGCCGTTAGTTATCCATGCTTTCTCCCCACACACATACACACACACACACCCACCGAAATACCTTGACAAACAGTCAACCAAATATGTACAAACCTAAAAAACAAACATACCCACTTATCAACGATATCAAAAATATACCAGCAGAAATAGCCAGCCAGAAAGCAATGCAATGAGAAATGAGGGAGCACAAAAGTGTGTAAAATGAAACGAAATAAAATTCTCATCGAATGCCATAAATCACTGAAATGTGAGCGGTCGGTACGGTCAAACAGACTCACATATTTATTTATACATACAACATAAATATTTCTCTGCAACGCTCAGGTTGACATGGATTTAAATTGGGGATTTGTTTTATTTTCATTCGGATTATGCCCCCAAAAATCTTTCGATTTGCTACTGCTCTTTATTTTATTTGTTGATTTTTTGTTGTCTCTGTTTTTTTGTTGTTGTTGATTTTTTTGCTTTTTATTTATTTTAAAATGGTTTTTCGTTTTCACAGATGTCATTATATTGTTGATGCCACAACCTACCATTTCCACATTTAACATATAGTCATGTCATCTTGTAAATGTACATAGATAGTATATACAATGGAGTATATTTTGTTTTTTTCTTTATTGAATGATATCTTGTCGTAACAATAATGATTTGTGATGTTATGCATTTGTAATCATTTGTTTTAAAAAAATATTTTTTTTTTATTTTCATGTCAGCATATCATAGGCATAAAGATATATTGTTTAAATATCTAGATGTAGTAGTTTAGTTTTAATAATTTTCTTTGAATACTATTTCAATGAAATTCTTGCATAAAGAATGTGTACAGTTTTACGGAATATCAAGCTTTTCAGTAGTATTGGAAAATACTTAATTTCTCTCATATAATTTAATACATACCACTTTGATCAAAAAGCACGGAATAATCACCGTGTGTCGCTCCCATCGTTCCAATTTGAGATCTGTTTTTTTTTTTTTTTTGTTAAGTTGGTACATCTGTTGTTGATATTCCTGTTGCAGCACACGAGAGGAAGTAATGGAAAAATCGCAGGAAGCACCGAGTTAGATGTGCTCTTGGCTACGTAACTTTTGCAAATGTCAAGCTATGACGCTAAGATTTGGAGAGAATATCAAGTTAGAACTTAAATTGGAACGATGGGAGCGCCACACTGTGGTTATTCCGTGAACTTTTTGATCAATGTGGTATTTCGATATTTATAGTATTTACAAATGCTTGTACAGTGATTTTTGATATGCCACAAGCTTGGGCATTGGGCATAAATATGGAGCTACAATCTCTATGAAAGTTAGTGTAAAAAATTGACACGACATTGTTTTGCCAAGTGCTCAAGCATTGTATACACCTCAGCCAAGGTCGAAATATTGCCGAATTTCTACCGATAGCAGAAGAAAATATAGGGATTGCGTTTCTAAAGACTTCATCTAGTTTGGTGGCTTTGATAACAATATTTTAGTATTCTAAGCAGAAGAGTATGAAATGATCTATATATATATATATATATATATATATATATATATATATATATATATATATATATATATATCATAGAAAATAGTATGAACAGAAGGAATATTTGGATCTATTTAGATAGTGAAGCTGCGCTGAGAGCTCTTTGCAACCTCTGACTACTTCGAGGTTACTAAGTGGCAATAAACAGTAACTCTGTGCTACTTTAGCAATTGGAATATTTGTGTGTGTTCCAATAACAAAAAAAAAAGGAATTTCAAAATATTTTTCAATACTACATATAACTCACATACAAGCACACAGTAAGTACTAGATAAAGTATAGCGTAATTCTAGTCTGTCATTCAAGTATTAAATAAATATGCGCAGAGCCTATAATTGGGTTTCCTTACACATTTTATCTCTAATTAAAATATATATATATAGTTACCTAAATAATTTTATATATTAATATAAAGAACAGCAAAAGTTGAAATTGTCAATAATAAACATAATATATTCATATTTTTTCTCTAACATAAATACTTGTCTTTGTCTTCACACTTGCATGCATGCTCCACTTATATAGGCAAATGCCATAGAAAAGCAATACAAAAATATGAATATTTATCATTTGGTTGAATGTTGTGTATAAAGCAATTTATGCCATTTTATTTTATAATATTTTCTTTTTTTTGTGGAAGCATACATTTACAAATTCATATATAATTCTATACACAAATACAAATAAGTATGTGACATCTGTGGTATATATTGCATACAGGCAACACGTGCAGCTGTTGCAAGTTACTGTGAGTGTCGATAGTTGCTTAAAGTTTAAATTAATGATGCAAACTTTGTAATTAAATTACAAGCAGGCACACACACTAACAAACAGTCACATACGCTCATCCATTCTCCCATATATAATTATGTATGGATGTGTCCATATACATATATATTCACTGAGTTGATACTAACAAATAGCAACAGCAGTAACATCAGCACAATAACCAGATTCATGCATACATCGTCGTCGTCGGTATATTTTGAATTGACAAAACAAAAAAAGGACAACAAATAAAACGCAACAATTTTTTTTTGCTATCTTCTTGCAACCAATGCACTGTATACACACATATTCACTGTATAAGTGAATGTGTGTGTGTGTCTTATTTTATGGCATCGTTATTGCAGCATCTGTTGAAACACAATATTAAACAGTGAACTGTGGGCATAGCGTTTCCTTATTGCATATTGTGGACAAACATCGACGCATATGTACATACAACCAAATATAAATATACGGAAAAACATGTACATATACATGCACACATACCCACATAATATATTTACAATTATGTATGTTTATAATTTGCTATTCTATTGTCTATGGTGTCACAAATTGTTATTATTATTATTATTACTATTATTGTTACTCTTTTCACTATAAATTCCATGCAACAAAAATTAAGTATACGACTGGTCTACTATCAAATAAGGGGTCAAATTTTTATATGTGTACCTATATACATAGAATATGTGCAAGGTATGGCAATACAGCCCATATATCTTGTGTACTACATAATTTTCTGCATTAAGCAAAAATATCAAATTGAAGAAAAATCAATCCAGTATCCAGATTTAGATGGCTGTAGTGTTACATACATCGTAAAGGTATACAAACATATTCCAAATTTTAAAACTTCATAAAGTGACATCCTACTTTAAAAATTATTTTATAAAACTTTGATTGGTCTATTCAATTATGAGTTATATGGTGAACAAATTTGCCATTGTATACAATTTTACTATGATTAATGCGAAAATTGCGAAGGCTGGCTGATATTGGTTGTGATCCCGAGACTGTCAAAATCTATTTGAGCCAATTTTTTTTCCTTGTTCACTCCTCTTGGGAGCATATGGCCTCAACAAGACTCTTCCATCGTACACGGTTCTGTACTGTTGTTTTTGCGCCTTCCCATGTTGTATTAACATCGCCGTCTGCCTTAATAATGTATCCGAGGTGGCGAATTTCAAATCCTACAGGTGCTTGCTAAAACTCCATACGATGCCTTATCTGTGCAAGGTTAGTTGGCACATGACATCGTCCAAGACGATGGCAAAAAGAAGGGGCGACAGGGGGCGACCTTGCCTTACACCCGCATTGGTGGACAATAGGTTGCTAATTTGAGCCAATTATGGTACCAAAAATTATTTTCAGTATTTTCGATGATAAATATGCGCCTCCTAAATGTAAGAGGGTCGAAGAAAATACCGATATATTCTGAAAATAATCAAAGTCAACTGGCCCATAAACAGTCGTAGCATCGCTCATGAGAAAACAAATATTGGCCATAAAATCAGTTGCAAATCATCATAAACTGCATTCAAAAAGAAATGCATTATTCTGATGCCACACGAATTAATGCAAAAATATTATTGTCCCAAATTGCATCTATGAAGCCTTGACCAAGCGAAATGAAATTGATCCATTTCTTAAACGAAAGCGTAGTGAATTGCCTTTAATGGACTCTGAAATAGGACTGACCTCTAGGAACCAATAGTAGAGATGTTGGATTCCATCAGAACAATGCAGGATCACACACATCAATAGTTAATTACGGTACGGACCTGGCACCTAACGATTACCATATTTTCTATCCTTGCAAAACTTTAATGCCAGATCACATGTGTCACTAGAAGCTTGAATGTATTTTTTTAAAAGTTGTCCTTATAAATCAAAACAACTACAATATTTGTCTCACATATTCTGGAATCGAGGCCCAAAAGCTTCTAACAACTATCGTATATATAACAGTTTAAAAATTTACCATTTAGGTCGACTAGAGTAAAATATTGTTAAATGAAATAAATTGTTAACTAAAATTAAATTTTCTCATAGAACAGTGATGTACTCTTATATAAATCACTATGGTCTGAGAACTGTACAATCAAGCACTTTACCATTATATGATGGTGCATTAATCATTGAGGAAATATTAACATTCTGATTGAATCCAACAATGATTTTTTCTGCTACTCATAATTATTGCACTTCATATTTTTATATTTATATAAATGATGAAAAAAATCCTATATGCATACATTTTTATATACTACATTCACATCTACCCGTATATATTACATGTGCACACACACATATAGTTTATATATTTTCATTAATATTTATCAGCATTTGTTCTCATTTGAAATCCCGTATAATTTATGTGCTAAATGTGCAATTTTCTGTATCTATTATCTACACATGTATGATATAGGTATGTGGATGTGAGTACATATTCGCTTGAATTGTTGAGCAATTATAAATTATAATGCGTACATGTGCATGCATGCAGGATGTATGTAAGTGATATCCTGTAAGTTGTATACGCAATGCAACGGATACTCTTCAAACTACCGATCTTTCATTTACCTTTCTACATACATACTCGATGATTTTCGATGCACATTTCATATTATATTTGACTCCCTGCATCTACAATTACTAATGATGACGATGATGATGATGATGATGATGATGATAATTATGATGATTATGATGTTGCTGATGATAACAATGATGACAGCTTTATCTGTCTGCCTCATTGTGTACTTGTTCATATACAATATAAGCACGTTTCTAAACGTGCTTATATTGTACCAACATATACATATACATACATTTGCATGTACATGTAATATACATATAATTTTCCATATTTTATTACCATTCCACCAACAAATTTGTGACACTTTCAAGTTCTCATGTCATCCAATTTTCATCAAGCACGCGATATTCCTGTGTTTGTATACATTTGTACGCATATAAATGAGCTTAACTTATTCACAATAAATTCCATCTAATTAGTACAACAAATAGATAATATTCATATATTAATATGTATGTAAAGTTGCTAAAAATATATGAGTTAAATATACATACTATTTAATTGACAATTACCGTTATAGCCTCATCCTTTATGTTACAATGCGTTATAAAATTGAAGTTCATTCACTTTAGTTTAGCCTTCACTGTCAAAGGCTGATACTATAAATACAAACATGGCATTGTGTTGGGAGTAAACATTTTAGTTGAATTGACAATGAGTTTCTATCTCTCCATCTACCTATGAATATATTCATTTACACACATATTTGTTTGTGTTGTGTCAGTCCTTAAAAGTTTTTACACATTTTTCTTCATATGTTGGTACAATACATTTGTAGGGATATACAAACATGAATATACCTTTTAAGTAAATTGGCACTTGTCAAAATGTGTAGTGTCAATTAGAGTGTCACATTTTGAAAGTGTACCTTTTTAATGATGCAATCAAAATGAATACCTTATTTATGTAAATAAATAAATCAAATTTATTTATAAAAATTTATATAAATTGTTCAGGATATAAAAAATCATCTCTATAAGCTAGCTTCTATAAATGGATTAGCAGAAAAATGAATCTATTTTAATAATTTATTCAGCATTTCCGCAATTAAAATATCCATCAGAGAACTACTTCACAAAAATGAAACACATAAATTTTTTTTTTTTATAAAATACTCAATGCTCAATCTAAAATAAATATTAAAACTTCAATTTATACTAAGCCTGATAGAGAAATTTGATTGATTTTGTAAAACATTAATTTGACTAAGCGATAGACGAATAGTCAAATTGTTTGTATAATGATGCTTGATTTCAGATATTCTAAGATTATTTAAGACACATTGAATGAGAAATTAAAAATATTGTATGAAAATCCTGAGCATACATCAATATGAATGTCAAATATGAATATGCCTCTTTCTTTCATGACTCAATTCTCTCTGCTCTCTATTTGGTGAATTCAGTTGAATGTGGTGTATAATAAATCTGAGGTAGAACACAGAAATGTTTAACATTAAAATATCAATTCAATTGTAGCAAAACTGTCTAGAATTTTCTTGAATACTCTCAAATGAGAAGTACCAATTCACGCTTCGCATTCATCAGTCGGCAGTGAGAATACTTACCTTGAATATGTTGCCATTGCCATTTCAGAAACTTTCTATTTTCTACTTTATTTATTTTTTATCTCTTTAAAAAATTATTTCCCCACACTCAGTTCTCTCAGTTAGTAAGTTAATGAACAACCTACACTTTAAGCACATACTATAATGGCATCTACTCAAAAACAAAATGCTAATCAAAATTCATTTGCATCTTCAACATGAGCAAACATAAAACAAAAACCAATTACCTATGTTCGGAGTATATGTTCAATATAAGAAACTGTGATAAATTTCAATTTTATGTAAAATTTTGTATAGCAAATTTTCAACGACACGCAGAAAATTTCATTAATCAACATCGTCGTCGTCGTTGTCGTCGTTGTCGTCGTTGTCGTCGTTGTCGTTGTACGCCCTGATAGAAAACCATAGTTGATGGGCGAACGAAACTGTTTTCTTTTCTCAATTAAAAGTTTTTATTACTTTTTATGTTTCGTGTTGTCATTATTGTTTTTTACTACTACTACTACTAATACTACTACTACTACTACTACTTAGTACTACAAAAACAACAACCGACCAACTACAGTGACACAAAAAATGGCAAAAGTGCGAAATTCATTTTTTTTGTAAAAAGTGAGTTTTACATTACACAAAAAAAAAATAATAATAATGCACACATACACTTGTGTATATTTAAAAAAAAAAACAACATTTTTTCAACAAAAGAATAATGCCAGAAAATAACAGACACTCTGCTCGTATTCTCGTTTAATAGCAAGAAAGACCAAAAGTGTATCATCAACACCAAAGCCAGTTAAAAAGCATATAACTATGCTTACGATATAATGTGAAAGAGCAGAATCCAAAAAAAAAACAACAATCTATGTAATATTTTGTTATAAGTATATACATACTTGTTTGTATATATGTATGTATGTATGTAAGCCAGAAGCTCATAATAAAGTACTCATAGTCGTATAATGAAAAGTGAAAAGCCGCTCAAACCCTCAAACAGCAAGCCACTTAACGCGCGCGCCAAACCAAAGCTGGGCGGAACGCAAGTGTGTAAGATGATGGAATGAATGAATGAACGAATGAACAAGTGCTAAACAGACGACTAGCGAATATTGCGAAAATTCAAAGCGTTCCCCCTTCACATCCACATCGCCCGCATTCTCAACTACTTACTCAAGATGGCAATGGCTGTCATTGCATGGAAATTAATTGCAGAAGCGTAATTTGCGCAACGCTTTTCACATATTTTTCATGCTTGTCTTCATGATGATGATGATCATGATGAAGATGATGACGGTGTGACGTTGTGACATGGAGTGTAGATGGTAATATGCTGTTGGCGGCAATCAGTGCAACACCAACAGTACGCTAGAGAGTAGTATCTAGTTAGTGTGTGTACAGGTGTTCAGATTCATGTGAATGTGTGTGTGCGGGTGTGTGTGGGAAAATGAATGGTTGTGTGCGTCTCATTAATTTTTGACTTGAGGAAATTTATTAAATTTTAGTGTCGCGTTTGCTTGCTAATTTTTTTTTTTATTTTTTTTTTTATTGAGCACCTACTCGTATTATTTTCTTTTCCTTTAATGATGTGAAAATTATTAAATTACATAATTTTTTTCCTTCAACGTCTTCAAAAATTTGATCGGAACTATTAAAATGCAATAAATGTTGGCATTAAAAATTGATTAAATCGATGTAAAATGATACACAAAAAAAAAAGGGAAAAAATAACAAGTCGAACAATGCCATGGATGTGGCTGACTATATGGCACCGGCACCACCACCACTTATGCTTTCACTTTATAATCCAGAATATAATCCTTTTGGGAAAATTGAATGCCACGTCAGTAGTCGAACAACGCGCCAAAAGGGATTATGCAAAGACTTATTTGATGTCTTTCCTGTTTCTACTTGCTTGATTCTACGAGCTTGCATATTCTTTGCTATTAGTTAGTGTTAGTGAGATTCCGGTTTTTCTGTTTTGTTTCTCATACTTTGCTTGTCTTGATGTCAGCAATATGTGTGTGTGTGTGCCGTTGTTTAAGCTGCAACATCAGCAAACACCAGCATCAGCGTAAATTGCATTAGTAACAGTTGCAGATGCATCAACGAGCATCCAACATTGCAGCAACCAACCAATTGCAGCGCATTGCATTCGCTTGGACCCCTCATCTTTGCTTGTTTGCTTCTTCTGATTACTATAATTTAACGCTTTAATGACTATAAGGAATTTGCTTTTAATCACATTTTACTTGCGTTCATCTCGTCTTTTGGATTTTCAACATCACGTTGCACTGAGGAACTTACTGAAACAAGTAGTAGGTATACTATATTGTATGTTAGTTATTACTATATTACAATAGAAACAACAACAACTAGCTGGTACTACTACTTACAATATCCTTTAGTACTTAACTCTTCAAAAAAAAAATTTGTTTTAAGTTTTCGTTGTAAATCTGTTGGATTAATTATTAAATTTCTTACTTGCTCTGCACATACAAACATAACGTAATACCCAGTATAGCAATGCAAAGTAAGTATTTCATTAAAACTTTCTGTTTTATTTTTTCTGTGTTTTTTCTCTCACTGGCTTTCTTTTATCGTAATCGTTTGAGTCGTCGAATGTTGTTTTGTTTTGCTGTATTTTGCTGTATGTATTTATTCTTTATTTGTTGGCTCTTAAATGAGATTTGTAAGTTGTTTTATGTATATGTAGTAGTAGTAGTAGTAGTACAAGTACGTATGTATGTATTTTATATTATTTTTGTTGAAACAAAGATGGCCTATGTTATAAAGTTGTGTTTTTATGGTAAGAACAAGTGTTATGTTAACTATTTTGCAGCAAGTTTGAAATAAAACGTTATATAGTTAACTATTGTTGTAGTCATGTTAATTATTTTGCTTACAGATTAGAGTTAATGCTACGGAAAAGGCATATTTTCGATTGTAGATTCACAAGTTTCATGGTAACAACTCTGAAGTAATTTTGTTGTAAAAATTTCGAAATAACTTATACCTTGTGTGAGCTTATCTTCATGACTCGTCGTGGGGGTGTTATATTCTACAAATCGGCACCTTTATTAGCCGATTTAGAATAGAATAAATTCACTGCCAACTCCTTTGCCAAAGCTTTTGTTAAAGAACTGTTTCAAAGAGTTGTTCAGAAGAATTCGAAATTACGTTTTTCGAAAAAAAAGACTGTTGTTCGATTCGGTATTTGGACTCACACATAGAAGCTAAACATATAGTTAATAAGCTGAAATTTGGTATAGGGTGATTTTTTAAAAGCCTTCGGATTTAATTTTTTTTTAAATACATAAAATTTAGAGAAATGTATGAAATCTTTATTTGAGTCGATAGAACGATCTATAAAATTCAATGTTTAAAAATGATTTCATGTAAATGTTGACTGCGGCTGCGCCTCAGGGTCCTATTTTAGCATACTCTCTCCAACATATCGGCCGGTATCTCTTCAATATTGGCTTCCAGTACGTCAACCGCTGCGGGCTTGTTGCTATAGACATGAACCTTAACAGGCGGCCAATTGACCGGCCCAAACGTGAAATAAACTGTTCACCGAACTCGCCTCTCAATTGAACCATTGTTTCGCGTGCTGTGTGGCATGTGGCACCGTCTTGTTGAAACCACATGTCAGCCAAGTCCATCTCTTCCATTTTGGGCAAAAAAAAAAAGTTTGTAATCATCGCACGGTAGCGCTCGCCATTCACAGTAACATTCCTGCCTACGTCGTCTTTGAAAAAGTACGATCCAATGATGATGCCACCGGCCCATAATCCACATCAAACAGTGCATTTTTCGGATTGCATTGTCAATTCTAGCAATGCTTTTGGCTGCTCTTCACACTACATATGGCAATTTTGATTGTTCACGTATCCATTCAATCAGAAATGAGCTTCGTTGGTGAACACAATTTTCCGATGAAAAAAAAAGTGGATCTTCATCCAACTTTGTCAGCGCCCATTCATCAAAAGTTAACCGTTAGTGATAGGCCGTGTTACCTCAATTCTTGCACCAGCTCTATTTTAAAAGATTTTACACCCAAATCCTTCCGCAAAATTTTCCACATACTGGAGTAACAGAGGCACATTGCTGCGAACGGCGCCGAATCGATAATTCACGGTCATCATTGTTCGTTTGTAAATCGATTCATGGTTAAATTATGGACCAAACTGAACATGTTTGACAGTAACATGTTACACAAAAACAGCTGAGCTGCCAAAAACAGTGTTGCCAAAAAAAAAATGTTTGCTAAAAAATCACCCTGTACATACGGTTTATAAGATAGAAGCTCCGCGTAAAAGTATTATATTATTTTATTTATTTTTTTTTTAATATATGTCTAACATGGTTTACCGAAGTTAGCTTTTGAGATTATTATAATGAAAATTTTTTATATTTTCATAAAGATAATGCACTTAAAAATATTTCTAATAATATTCTCAGTTGATTTTGTGTATTACGTGAAATCGGTCAAAATGTGAAAAAAAAGTTCTCCTTTTTTCGTAACAAAATGATTATCAAAAATCGATTAAAAAATTGAGGAAAACATAAATCGTACAACTATGTAGTACTTTATATATTTATATATTTGAATTGTTTGCATACAGCTTGTTCTTCACAAGTTATCAATGTAAAAATTTATGTACTCTTGATTTTGAAATATATGAGACCCAAATTTGTTGCCAACTTCGAATTGACTTCTTCCATTTAAAGTTATTCAAATTGATTAGTTTAGATTCCATAAAATAGATAATAAACATCGTGAATTTTTATGCTAATCTCAGACAATTTATATGAATTGTATATTTTCAAAATAACCTATTCTATGGGATGCAATATATTTTCAAGTTCTTAATGTTATCTACACTTTAACCTTTACAAACGAAAAAAAAAAATTCAATATATAGAATGAGCCCATCTACAAAGTAATTCATGGTATTAGTAAAATGTCATAAAATCACCAACCAACCAACCAACCATCAATTCGCTAACAATATCCTTCGAGTATATGCTCGCATATACGCTCGCATATACGCTCGCATTTACTATAAATGGAAAAGTGTTCAATTACAATTATTGTTGAATTCAGAATTCAGCAACAATACAATATCATAAAATATACTTAATCTCATGTACTTAGCAAATACAGTCTCTCAGTGTTTGTCTTTCTTCCGTGTAATTTAATTTAATTAAATTTAATTAAAACATAAATACCTAAATAGTACCGAAGGGCACCGTACACATAACATATAAATGTATATGAACGTACTCATATACTAAATAGAAGATCATTGTGGTTGTTTATGAGTATGTATTTACCCTTTTTTGGTGGAGTATATGAGCGTATCTCTATTAAATTTATCGTGATCCCTTAACTCGAGTGGTGTCTAATTACTGACAAGTATCGTCAACTATACCTACATACATTCATGTATTACTAAATTGTTGCTTGCATTGTTACTGATGCTGTTCATATAGTAAGTAATACATACATATATATAATATACTATGTATATATGTAATATAATATGGATGAAGATGAACTTAACTTTTGGTTACATCATGATGACACTTCACTTGTGCGTGGATGTGTGTGTGTGTGTGTATGTAAAGTATTGTTTATGCACTTAGAAAGGGATCGTAAATAGAAAGAAAGCTGGAAAAAAAATGAATGAGTTGAAAAATTTTTAATTAAAAACTAATGTTGCGAAAATATGAATGCAGGAGGGAAAAAAAACCCGTATTCAAAGTATTATAAAACAGAAAAAAGAAAACTCCAACAATGTCATAAGATGATAAGAAAAGCAGTGTGCCTTGTTGTGTATCTAATAAAGAAACGACCCTCACTGGATGAGTATACAAGAAAATGAACGAGTAAGTATGTAGTGGAAACCAAAATGAGCTCAAAGTAAATTACTACTAATTGCGAGTGTTTAATTATGTACTAGTTTCATTTGATGGCCTCATGGTAAGAGTGTAGTATGTAGTGATGTTCTAGTTGGTTGGTTGGTTGCTTCTTTGGTTGGGGTAACATATAATCTATGATTTGAATATACTACATGTGTGTATTCAGTAGCAGGAATAATCCTCTTTCATACACACGCACACACACACATAAATAACAATATGTATACGATATATAGATAAGCTCGTATATATATGCGGTTCTTCCTCTACCAACTTACTGTCACAATGAAGCAATGAAGGAATGTAATCATGCAGAGAGACATTAAGAGTGAAATTGTTGAAGAAATTATTGCAAGTATCCTTACCCATAGTAGTATATTTATGTAGCTGCATAGTATATAAACTATATAGTACATGCTAAACACAACTGACAACGAATGTGGTTTTCATTGTAATATTCACACATTCAATATACACACTCGTACTACTAATGGCACTAAATGTATGTAACATTGTTTTTTCTCTCTCTCTCTCTCTGTGATGTGAACGCATCATTTCCATATATGGCGCAAATAATTCCTACTTAAATTTACGAAGGGATCTAAAATAGCAAATAATTGCTTTCTTCTAAGCATACTGATAACTGAAAGATTACTGTTTACTTACGAACATTGCCTCTCCACCCTTGGGTAGATGTTCTCATACCATTGTCTATTTGCTATACTCGTACATAAACTTCAAAGAATTCATCGACCATTATATGCCATCTGTTGTTGTCTCTGGCTTTGGTTGATTATAAGTGTGTACATACTTACAATCACATTTCACAATGATGCCGATACTCATGATGATGATAATGATGATGATAATGTTGATGGGTTGTTTGTTTATTTTACCATGAAATGGACTCTCTCTCTCTCAAACAAAAAAATAATAATAATACAAACAGCTCGCAAATCCCCCGTAAACATAATCACTTACCCATATTTTTTTTTTCTAATACAAATGCATAAAGCAGATGAAGACTATGATGCAAAAAAAGAAAAAAAAAGACAGTCGGCCCATTTCAAACCTAGTCTGTTAACCAGAAAAAACAACTCAAAAGTAAATAGATGCTTTTCAGATGTTTTTTCTTTATTTTGCCTGTTCTACTTTTTGCTTGCTTCTTCTGTATTCATCTTCGTTTAAATTGTAGTATAATTATTGAGCCCTTACACATCTACACACTTACTTACATATATATGTGTATAAAGCCTTTATTTTTATTTTTTGTTTTTGCTGCTCTATCATTGTAAACAATTTCTATTTAATTGTTTTGCAATGTTTTATTACAAATTGCTATTATAAAGATATTGTAAAGATATTCTCGTGTAATTGAGTTGAAATTCGAAATTATTTCTAAAATAAATTAATTCAAGTATTAGTATGAGTATTTATTTACTTGTATTCCACACCACCATCACCACCACCATCATCATCATCACCTTTATTAATTAAATGCAAAGAATTCATCATCATTAAGGTGGGCGACATATTATTAAACAGTTTGTCTCACAAAAAAATCTAAAATTGGGTTAATGTCGAACATTTTTGCCGAAGGAAGCATTTAGAAATTCCGATAAAAGCAACAATTTTGTAGAGGAACCTTTCTAAGAGGTGGAAATATGAGAAGAAATGTTTATGGTGAAAAATGAATGAGAGTGGGTCATATATTTCATGATTATTCGAGCGATTTCTTAGCAACTATTGTCAATTTATAGCTTTTTTCAAGTCATTTTATATAGGAGTTCCTTTAGAAGATAGAAATAGGGGATAAGTATCTCCGCAAAAAATATTAAGAAGCGAAAACTAATTGAGGTTAATCATACATTTTATTGCCTAGGGGCGTTTTCTGGGCAGTTACTGCCGATTTTCGAGTGTTTTTCGATCTTCTTCTATTGGAGTTGCCTTTAAGGGTGATATAGGGGATAGGGATAAGTATTTCCACAGAAAATATGTAGAAACAAAAGTCAGTGGAGGTTTGTCATACATTTCATTGCTGTAGAAGCGATTTCTGGACAGCTATTGTTGATTTTCGAGTGTTTTTCGATATTCTTCTGTGGAATTCGCCTTTAGCGAAATATTAAAAATGTGAGATAATCCTGGGAAGCTTTTGTCAATTTTCATGTGTTTTTCGATTTTTTCGATTCAAGTCTCCATTAAATGCTTCCTGCACAACATTTCATTCAAGCATATTTACTTTCATAATGCCAGTTAAAGCTAAAAAAAGTAGACAAATTCAAATTAGGAATTTCTACATTTCTGAGAAGAAATGCTGAAAATTATCGAAATTTTTTAATTTAATTTAATTTGGTAGTCAAAACTCTCTTGTCATACAATTTAGCCCACCCTAATCAACAAACATACTAATACAATTTTGTACAAACTTTAACATTTAACCAACCCATTCGTTATGAAAGTCCGTGTGTGTTTTTTGCATTAATGAATCGTTGCCCTAATAAAATTCTTCTAAACGACTCAATGTAGGCATTCGTATAATGCTTCTCTGATGAAAGCAATATTCGCCTAAGAATATTTAATGAATTTTACAAAGGAGTGTAGCTCTTAACTCATCATATTATTATCAATAAATCAAATAGTTGGTCTAATGTTGATATTTTGAAGACAGTTGTTGTTGGGTTTCTTACATTTTAATTTATCTTTATTCACTGAGCTATATATAATATTAAATGTAATTAAATATCGACTAAGCTTTGACAAAATCCTATTCGACTTGTGCGGTTGTTGATTATTGCAACATATACATATATGCGTATATGTACATATATGTACCTACTAAAATTAAAACACTGTATTGTATAGTATATGTGGTCATACTTATATATATGTATATATGTACTATACACGTTCGTGCACTGGTTTTGCGTGCTTACTCATATGAAACATTAGTGAAGGCTTACCCATAAAACCATTTACTCACTGAGCTCATGTATCGTACATTCTTGTTTTTACATTACTTCGTTCGATGTGCGTTTATATAGTTTTCTTAATGAAATTTGTGTCGATTGTTGTTGTTGTTTTTTTTTTTTTCTTATTCGCTTTGACAATGATCCCTTTTAGGAGGCATAAAAGGCGAAAGCCTCAACCGCAACTTGTAAATTATGTTATATATATGAACAGTAGGAATTCGTTTGAAGTATATAACCAAGTTTGTAATATTAATATTAACCAATGGTTAATGATATCAAACATTAAAGAAGCCCCAATGATGATGAAAGTCTGTAACATGACTAGTGGTGGTAGTTAGAGTTCCTGAGCGAGATCTTTGGTTGAATTACCGACGAAATAAAATTAATAAATCTCTTGTTGTTAAAACCAACAGGTTTACGGCCCTACGCTGGAATCCTTTTCAGCCAGCAGGCCGAGGAATTGGTAGACCTCGTGCTACCTGGCTCCGTCCCACAGAAGCTGAAATGCGTGCGCTTAGTCTATCTTGGAGTGAGGTGCGATCCCTTGCGCAAAAGCGACTTCGATGACGGAGAAGTGTAGTTGACGCTGCATACTCTAATTAGGAGTTTGAGGACCACTTGTTATTATATATTGCTTCTATGTGATCTCTTTGACAAAATCATGTCACCAGAATTCTACCATTTGGACTCACTTGGAAGAAAGAAAATCCTTTTCAATTCAAATTTGATACACAAAATAGATATTAGATCAAGAATACTTAGAGCTCTCAATACTAAATACATATATATACAATATATATATAATACAATATTTATGTATCCATGTTCTATACAATATTTTGTTTATAAAGTGAGCTCACCATACATTAAGTAGGATTAAATGTGTAAACAAAACACCTTAATGTTTTAAAAATCAACAAATAAACCCAAGGAACCGTCAAGAAACATAGTTACTTCCCATCTCCACGTATTAAGTGGACTTCCAAATCGACAAATAATCCTATAACTAACCGAGAATTCCCTAGAAAGGTAAGCTATACGACCGATTACCATTCAGTTCTCCCTTTCAACATTTCTTTCGAACATATGTATAATAATTACCCCATATCTTGCCCTCTTAAAGGAAGTCTCATAGAAAATGGTAAATAGAAAAAAAGAAACATCTACAAATCAACACTTCTGAAGCTGTTATCTAACCCTAAAGCATTAGAAACACCGTTTCTTTGTCCCCGCACTTTTTCTAGTTTGCATATTGCTGGTGCTACCATCATTTCAATTCCTCATCATACTGATTTCAATACGATATTTCTCATAAATATTAATTATACCGCTTGTATGTAAGTATGTTAACTATACGAGACCACTGTGCGTTGATTCGTCGAGTTGCTGTGTTAACGAGTTTTGTCCTATTTTTTCTTATTACCAGACAATGTTGACTCTTGCCAATTAATTCATTCACATTATCATATGCATCGTATGACCGTATACGGTATATACGTGCTATACAAATAAGTTTACGCATACAAACAATACACGTAAAGTTGGTAGACGTGTAGACGCATGTTTTATATAACACATGCGTATAGTATGTAGTTAGACATTTGCAAATACTCCCATAATATGACAGTATATGTGAATATATCTATGTATACCTAACTACATTAGTTTTGTACACAAACTAACATGTTCCATGTTAGCTTACAATTAGCGTATGTCTATACGATGTGTAAACAACTTATTTGCAGCTCACCTCATTGAAGAGATGAGCATGATGAGTGTTCGTGTTGCTAACATAGGCATTGTATTTAATTAATATCGAAATTTTCTTGCATTGAAAAAATTTTGCGAAAATATTTGCAATAATGTCGAAATTGTAATTAATTCTTGTAAACTATCATTTCGATATTATTGCAAAAATTTTTGCAATAATGTCGAAAATGTCTTCTTCTTCTTTTACTTTTATTATAGGATTTGTCTGTTTTTCTTTACACAAATTTTAGATACAATAATTTTTTAGGAGTGTAATAATATACCTTCCGCGGACCAACAACAATGGGGAGTACCTCTCAGAAAATCCCAAGTAGCCAGGCTAGCAACCGACTACATTGGAATTATTTATGCTCAAGGAACTACACAAAGCCTCGGAAAATGTAAATTCATTAATTTTAATATATGAAAATATGTGCTATTAGTGCCTTATATCATACAAATTGGGTTTTATAATAACTGGGTTCATCTATAGGAGGATGTAATATCTTCTATTTTTAACCTACCATTTTTGCATTAATATTGATACAATTAAATTTCGAGAATATTTAATAATATTTTGTACAAATTATTGCAATAATTTTTGAAATAATATCAACAAAATTCTATTCCATCATTTTTCTCCCTTATTTTATCATTCATTATATGCTCTATTTCGATTTCGATTACTTGACCTCTTTTTCATGTATGAAAATTGCAAATTCGTAAAAACAGAACAGCACTCCTCACAATATGAGGCTCTACTCCACTACGACTTCTATATTCATACGATTGTTATGCTATTCGTAACAGTCTTATAACAATAAAAATATATGACAATCATATATGGGCATTTCGTGGGTTATCAATGTTAGCTTCGTATGCATGAAATATAAAGCAAACTAAGGAATAATGGAAAATTATGAAACAAATGTTGATATAAATTTTGATTTCGAACTCTTTATTATATTTTGGAGAAAAATATATATTTTGGAGAAAAATTTAAAAGATCCAATGCTTGATTTCAACATATGAAATACTTGATTTTGGCAGATTCGACTACGCCTAAATTCTTGTTTAAATACAAAATTCGTATAGTTCAACAAAACAATCAAAATTTTGTTTTTGCGCAGGAATTGCCCATATATAATCTAAATAAATATATATGCATATATATACGAGTATGCTCACACACCACCTCATATAATAAATGTTCTTCATGTCCTTATACCAATGCTTGTATTGTATTCTATTTTCGAAAATGTTGTACAAGTTCCATTTGATTTCATTGCAAATTAATTCATATTGTTCATACATACATACATATATTGCTATATTTTCCATACTCATATCAATTTGTCTCTTTTGTGAAAATGCGAAAAATGGAAAGGGGTGTATAAAATTGTATAAATTTAATTATATTTGACTTCATCTTGTACGTATGTATATTTTTAAAATTGTTTGCTTATCAACATACCACCTACACATATCTATATAAAAGCACACACACACAAACACATTGATAAACGTTGACATTTTGACTTTCATTGATTTAACATATATGTAGTAGTAGTATACACATAAATGTAGTACAATATATAAGTGCTCCTTTATACACAAGCAAAAAAAAATATATATATAATATTTCCAATGTTGTTCCTTAATTTAATAAATGGGTGGTATGTATGTAGGTACCTATACAATTTAAACCAAATTAATGTTATATCATGCATTGTTATGGAATAGGGGTGTGATTATTTTGTATGTATGGTTGATGTATTGTACAATATTCCCTGATGTTTTGGTTTAGCTTTTTTTTTATTTTTTTGTGGTACGTTTTCTTTAGGGTGTGGTATCATTACGCTTGAATGTGTACTGTATGTTGAATTACTCTTGCCATTTTGTTGACAATTACTTAAAATTGAGTATTTGGATTTAATATTAAATTATATACTTACTATTTAATAGTTTTATTCAAGATTTTCACTTTGCCATATATTTAATTTAACCCCTTAGGAAACATACCATAACCATTATGAGGATTTTTTTTTAATTAATTTTTTTTTCCCCAACTGACTGAATATTATTCTAAAGAGCTTTTCTCTAGTTTTCAACTTTTAACTAATTGTATGACGACAATGTTGGGCAAAATAATCAAAATAATAATATTTTTGATTGAAAGAATTCGTAATTAAATAAAGAATTTATTGTATGTACTTGAAGCGAGAGCAATTCACTGGATTATCAACATTTTTGTATTAAGAGAAACTCTCATCGTGATCGAAAGATCAGAAGGTGGTCTCAATTCTGCAATCGAAATTTATGAGTCAATTTTGGACGAAATAGTCAAAAGAAAGAATTTTTTAATACATAAAATTTTACTCTACTTGGAACTAGAGCAATCTACAGTACTATCAAAAATTTCCATTGTATCCTGAGAAATTCACCTTTTTGTTACGAATTTTGATCAGAGGGCATTATTAGGCCATACTTGCTCTATAATTTTTTTTTTTTACTAAATACTAACACAATTCGTTTTGATAGTGAATTCCACGACATTACTCGTGCATGTACCTTTCCTTTTTACCACATACAATCAATAAATTTTCTTTCTTTGGTTGCAAGAATTTTGGGTTAAATGAAGGAAAATTAATCTTGAGTGAGATAATTGCGTAATCAAAAAAAAACTAAATAATGTCAAATATCTTTATAAATATGTTGTAAACATTTTACAAGCATTCTTACATCCGAACATAGTTGAAAGTTATATTGTAAATAGTTTTATATGCGTACCTGCATTTACCCAGAGGATACATTCATACAATGAAACATATGTATATGTATATGGCCAAGCTCATATTACGACAAAGAGTAAACATAAAACTTTGTGCCACCCTTAATAACTTGTAAGTAAGCAATTATGTATATATGTATGTAGCAAAAGGTATTCATATTCATGCCAAGTTATATGAGATTCATTAAGATAACCTTAAGTAACTACAACTAAAGTATGAGTTTACAAAAGATAACACATGTACCATATATGTATTATATGTATAATGAAATAAATAGAGAAAAAATAAAATCCAAAAATTACTTCATTCTCATTTACTTTATACGACATATGATTATCTTAGAAGTTCGTTGATACAATATTAAACTTGCAAAAATCATTCCAAAAGCACTGTAACAAATATATAAGTATAACCAAAAGAAATTATTATGATTCATTGATATTATACTTTTACCTACAATAGACGAGATATATGTCTGTGTGCTTACTTGTGCTTACTTCAGCATTTATTTAGGTAAATTGATCACTGCTACTTATTACTTTATTAAGTATGTACTTAATTTTGTTAAAGTACTTACAATTATGATATTTTTGATGAGGGTCTTACGCATGAATCTCAAATGGAGGTAATTTAAATGTATTCATAATGGAATAATTTTGTTCTTATCTTAAAATATTATTCATTTAAATTAATTTATTGTTCAATAATTTTTTGTTTTTGGTAAAAAGATGAACATATTTGTAAAGAAAATATAAATGAAGCTACGTCTGGCCAATGATAAAAAGCGTACGGGGACTTACGGCTTGTATAGCCCGACTTTCGGTTTACTGATCGTGTTGAAATATTATATAATATAAAAAATTTAAAATGTTCACTAAAAAATTGAATTTGCTAGTGTCTTAATGGCATTTTTCGATATTGTCTTGAATTTCTTCAGTGAGCTCATCCATGTGTCTTCATTAGCTTAAAATTTATCAATAATATTTTCATGATTTTTAATGATAATATCATCTTATTCAATCATCTTAATTATTTAATATCAACTATAAGACTTTATATGATTCTTTTGGTTCTCATTAATGTGAACTTTTTTAGCAACTCATAATGAGGCTTTTGATAGCTTTATTAGGCATGTTCTTTTCTTGAGTTACATCCAAATTATATTTAATCTATATTCTTAACTAATGACTTGTTTAATTTGATATCTAAAATTGTTTTTCAGAATAGATCAATTCATCAAAAAAACAATAGTATGAGTTTACTGAAGTTGGTGAGCTAAGTATGTTTCATTGATTTGGAATTTAATTTCATTACGATGTAAAAGAAATTTAGAAATGTATGTTCTATAAAAACGTCAAGTTTGAATTGCTCTAAATTATTGATAATACTCATATTTTTGTATTTCATACTTGCTGCTTTTATTCTATCCAATATTACTAATAATTTTTGCCAATTTTCACAATATAATTTGTTCCACTTTATGTCAAACTATTACTAATATTGCGTGCAAAAATCATATTTATTTAATATTCATAATTTTTTCCCATTCCATTAAAAACCTACTACTATATTATAGAATGCTTAATTGATTTGTTTTGTTTTTTTTTTCACCAAACAACATCAATGCCATCAGGCAATAAAAATAACATAAAAAAAATGGTGACGAATATGTGGTGTGTATAGCGTTAATTAAAAATCAATTTAAATTAAAAACCATAGAATTAATTAAATAAATCAGCGTATCGTCTAATTAGAATCAAGTTGCAAACTTACCACAATCAATGAAATAGCCTCTGTGCATCATTGTAGATATGTACATTTTGGCAAAATGGCAATAAATAATGGTCGAGGAAGCGACGACAGCCATTATAGCAAATATATACGACTATGTGGGCAGGTATAGTGGTATATGGAATATAAACGAATCTAACCGCGAAGAATAGTGCACATAATACGCGATAACAATTTTATAGTTTGCTGATTCGTTAATTAATGTTTTGGTGTTGTTCCAAAACGATGTACACCCGAATATTTGTGTGTTAAATTCAATTTTCATTCATTGTTTACTATTCAATATTGAAAAAAAAAAATTTTTATTTCCACTTTCAACATCGTAGTATTATTTATGCATACAATAACAAATTCAATAGTCACTTCAACGCGTCCATGAATGTTTGAATGAATCATAAATTGAGTATCATCACAGTGTACCAAGAGTGAATGCATATGCATATGTTGGTATATTGTATTGTATGTATATTGTTGCACTTGATATGGTTCACATATGTACGTATGTAAGTAGACACGCATGCAATAACACGAATACAGCGCTTATACACGCACACTTACTTTGTTTTTCATTTAATTGACATATATTCTCACACACAGAGCTAAGATACTTGACATCTTATACGTACTCATATGCAGATAGAATAGCACGTAAGACGCACTAGCATTAGATGCTTCACCATGATGCAACGGCAACTGTAGAATATTATTGTCTCATTCTCGAAGGCAGAATAGTACAATTAGAAATTGTTTTGCTTTTAATTTTTTATCTTTTTTTTCAGAGTGGGTAAAGTATTCGGTTAGCATTTGTCCGAGTGCCACCAATACATATTGGTGGCCTGCTGCAGTCATTGTCAGTGTAATTTGTAACCGTTGTAGTAACACATATTTCACCGTTAAACGCTTAAAGTAAACTGAATGAGCAAACTCGTTTTGAAAATTCCATTACCATTACCATTTGCCATTTGGCACCATCAAACCAACTACATGTACTTCTGAATATGTGTAGTCCTTCCACTTGTACCGTTGTACACACGCATACAAACGGAATAAGAACATTGTTCATGATTTGAAGAAATCTGAATATGTGTAGCAAAAAGATGATTCTGTAGTAGGTAAACGTTGAACTGAGCTGAGCTAAGCTTCCACCACCACTACCAGACCCGAAGCAGATCAGATCAGTTCAGGCCAGACCAGACCAGACCACCTACAACACGCAACAACGACTGTGCAACGACGACAACAAATGCGAAAGAACTAACGAGTCGACGAACAAAACAGGCAGAGCTCATCAACATCAGCGACAGCAGTCGGAGCCACAATCGGAGCAATAACAGAAGCAGCACCACCAGCAGCAGCAGCAGCAGCACCAGTCGTCACTGTGTGCACATACGGAAATCTGGAACATTATGTATTATAATACCTACATAGTAGTAAATGCCTCCTAATGAGATAGAATATGAAACGAGACTAAAACCCCCTCCTAAAAAACACACATTTTTTTATATAAAAATACAAAATGAAACGATGAACAAACGAACACGAAGGACATTCACCATACCCAATTACACCCAATATACGACGACCAAATAGCAGCCAACCATACGAATGAACAATAAACTCTCTCGTCGCCATCATCATCATCATCATCATCATCATCGTCGCCACCATCGCTACCATCACCAGCACCACCATATAGAAAAAGCAAAAGTCAGAGCTATAAGAGACTGGAATTAGTTTACAATTCGCAAATAAATCCTACTGAGTGCTGTACAGAGTCCCTCTATAGGATTGTATGACAATAATATGTTCCGCGCCACAATATCGTTATTCTGCACACATTTGACGATGAGGAACGTTTTGAGACAAGAAACACACCACATACACCGACCGTTACGGAATGCGGAAACAACATAGACACTTTTCTTACGTCCTTATACTGTAATACCACCACCATTATACTAAACTAACTACAACAACAACAACAATAACAACAATGCGAAGAATGTGCCCTAATAAACGTCCAAATGTCTGGCGATACTACATACAATAAAAGGCGATGTATGTACATTCACGTACATATATATAGGTAACGTTGTATTGTTGCGCCGCCGTGTGCTCTATTTTTAGCTGTATGCTGCGTCGGAATTTCACTAGAAAACTGTTTCAATTCAAAGTCGATTGGGGACTAAATTGCATACATACATCCTGCCTGGTATACAGCCCCCAAATGACAATGCTAGTTTTCGTTTCTTGCAGCTACCTACCGACGAACACAACATTAATGATGACGACTCGAAACGAATGAAGAACGAACGACAATTTCTGCGACTTCATTGGATTTGCAGATTTGCAGTTTTTTTTTTTTTTTTGTTTTTTTACTCAAAGTGTAGCTTCGCCATAAACATGATTGCTGTCATCAAAAAGAGAGCGGTACATTTGAGACATATATGCCACATTTCTATTCAGCAATTGAGTATAGTATGTCCTGCTCAAACTAAAGCATATTTTTTTAATTAAATTATGAGAAAAATATCATAATAATTAGTTAGTATATTTTAAGCTCATTTTGGGTATTGGGTATATTTTGCGACAATGAATTTCTCAATCGTTTAAAATAGCTTTTAATACTAATTTATAAGATGATTATTAGAATATAAGAAGAATAGACTAATTTATTAATTAGTAGTTTTGTTTTTTCTTAATTTATGCAATTAAAGTCTCGAAATGAAACAAGTATTCTGAACTTGATATTTGAAAAATATTAAAATGGACTGACTTGTGTTTGAAATTGTTTTAAATTTTTCTAGTCAAATGTGCTCTGGTCTTAGATTACGTTCTTCAAAAAATGCGTATACCTATGCCAACAAAGAATATCAATTAAAGTCGATTTTAAGAATTTTATGAATTTAAATTTATATCAAATTTTTTTTCTTCTGTTCGATTATTTCAAAATCTGATCTTAAAGAAAAATACAATATTTGAGTGAAATGATAACTGGCGAAATGCTCTTGGGCAAATTGATATATTTTAGTCATTAAGCTGGGTTAAGAGTGCTGCTCCTAAAAGTCCGTACCACCATTTTCTTGTATGTTGACATGTTTTTATTTTTGGAATAAGTTTTTACCATTACATTGCTTATAAGTTGTACTAAATTAAATATTTTTAATTATTGCCACAATTCTAAGGAATAAAATTTTCGATTTAAATTAATTACAGAAAATGTATGAATTTACAATTCCAACAAAAATTTCAAAATTTTTTGGAATAATGTCGAAATTGTATGTTTTATAAAATTTCATTTCGATATTATCACAAAAATGTTGAAATTTATACAATTTTGTCCATGCAAGAATTTCTATACACACACACTTGATGGTCTTGAAATTTCTGCATAATTTTGTAAAACATATTCCTGTCGCAAGATATAACCTATCCATATTTCGAATTTGAACTTGCATCATCTGCATATTTTTAAACGAGTATTTCTTCCGGCTCCCTTTATATCAATATATTTGACCAAGACTTTATCGCGATCGGATGTTAGACTTGCACTTTCTCTTTGTATGTTAATCAGTATGGCTCTATATTTATTATTTTTCCTATGAATTCAATTTAGTTTAGTGGTGTGCGATGAGAATTGATGGTTAAAACGATTATTTAATTAAGCACTCAACCTCAACGTTCTTACTTAGAACTTATCAGCACCCATAGGGCTGATGTTATTTAACATTTCTGTTATATGACAAGATGTATGTAAATTCTGCATATAAGATGTTATTTTTACACTACAACATTTTTACTCTGAATGTTATTTAACATTTCTGTTATATGACAAGATGTATGTAAATTTTGCATAGAAGATGTTAACATTTTCTGTTTCATTTCATAATATTCCTTTTTTTGTTTGTTTTGTATCCATCGTGGAATTAGCACGATTCACGTACTCATATGCAGATATTCTCTGATATTGTATGCGCATACTCGGCAATTGGAACAGATCTCTGATTTACTCACTTTTTTGAAAAAGATTGCAAAATATTCAAGTCCGACCTAGTGTATTGTTAAATGAAATTTTCAGTCGTTATCAATTTCCAAGGATAACAAGTCACTATGCTCTTGTTGAAAATTATGTTGGAAAATTATGTCTACGAATATTGTATGATATTAAAGCATATATTTGTGAGAAAATAGGTTTATGAACCGATTCAAATTTTTTTCATTATATAGGCACCTACATATATATACATTTTGTTATTTTATGGGCACCAAGCGCTTGAAACATTAATGTGTGAATGTCCCTTAGCAAGTTATGGCAAATATGTAGAATAATTTTGCATATGTAGTTATAAGATTCAAGCGCGCAAAATTTCATAGCTTAAATCGAATAAAAGTCACTACTTATGGTAGGTATATAGAATGTTTATTTCATTACTGAAAACATAAAGTCCAGACATCAACTTGAGATATGCAAACAGAAAATTCATCTTATTTTTATAGCATCATAATCATAATAATAATAACAAGCATCATCATCATCAGCATCATGCCCATTTCTATTGTCGAGTGCATGGGACACATAAAAATGGCTCTTACATTTCCATGCTATGTATGTATGCTCATGATACCATCATATCTCACTTTTCTTTTATACATATATGTACAAACGAATGTAGGTATAGACATGTGAACCGAATGGACGAGCTATCGCATAATGATATATGACATACTCATACATACTTACACATTTGTGTACACCCACATGTATAAACAGGACAATCAGTACGTTCTGTACGCAATTCGCAATACACATTTAATATTCACAAAAGGCACAATGACGAATATGGTGACTTTGGCGATATACTCGTATATATGAATGTATATTACTTACGTATGTATTTTACATGAAAGAAATATAAAATAAGTTTCACTCGCATATAGGTACCATGCTCGTACACATCTTTATCATGGCAGTTGGTATACATACATATTTATTGTATATAAAATGTACATATTTGTCAACTTTGCGTTTATTATTATTTTTTTTTTTATTGATTTTTGTGCAAAATGAAAAAAAAAACTATATACTTTTGAATGCATGACAATTATGGGCCAGTAGTTCATGAGTATGAACAACTTTGATAAACACAACATACAATACATCCGTAAATTCATATATATTTCCATCAACTACAAGCAATCTTATCTGAAATGAACAGGATTTATTATTTTTTTTTTTTGTAGTTGTTGTTTTGCAAAATATTGACGTTTATGCTTTTGAACAGAATCAACATTATTTACTCATATGTCAATACAAGTCAGTTGAGTGTGTTAGAGGAGTGTGTTCGGTTAAAAATTAATAATGAAATTCATATTATTTCCTTCATTCATTTGCATCAATACCAAAAATATTTGTATTATGGTCACATTCTAAAAATAAAAACATTTAATTAGGAAAATACAAAAACCTAATTCATATAAAAGAGAATATCATATGGGCATTGCTTAGGATAGGACTCAACTGAATATATACGATGATGGTATGCATACTATGATGATAAAAGTGCCAATATGCCGTTACTAATGTGCGAATATACATAATTATTAATTATTTTCTGGAAAACTAACAACAATGTAGAGGAATTATGAAGTATACCGTATCGTTGACCAGTAAAGGTACTGAAGTTGGCTTGATAATCAAATATATTAAAAGTAGTCTCATATCTAAACAGGTACTAAGCATTCAGTATGATGTCTAGAAGTATTATTAAGTTAGGTTAAGTTAGAGTGGCCGCCCTCTGAAAAGGAGGCACACGTAGGCCAAAGAAAGGCCCATTGTGGTACTACGCAAATATTCCTACTCTACTACGTCGAACCAACCAGAATTTTTTACGAAATTTAAGAGGTTGCTAATATCAACCCCTGATAGGCAGGTCTCGAGTTCCTCCTCATCTCTGCGGCTTATGCAGTAGTCATACACGAGATGGTCTAAGCCCATTCTCACTGCGTGAGGTCCTATGAGGCAATGGCCGGTAACCACTCCAACATAAGTCTTTTCTATTAAGGTTTGTGAATTTACGCGAGCGTTTCTTACTGAGTGTGGGCGGCCACAGTACTTTCGCCTTCGTCCTACAGATGGGTGAATCCGTCCACCTTTTTTGGAAAGAGTTAGATGTGAATACATCCAATTTGTGTTTACTTGTCGCAATGGGGATCCCCAAGTGGAGATTTTCTTCAGTTAAAACTTCGTTTGTACCCTGTCTAACGAGCTTGTCCGCTCTGCAGTTTCATCGTATTCTCCTGTGTCCGTAATATTATTAATATTAATTCGAAAAGAATTTTTCTAAAAAACTTTTTAAAGAAATATACAAATGTAGTAAACATCAAAAGGAGACCACCAATACCAATTTAAATATTCCTTCACGCTCGATTTGCATTTGATCGAACCTATTGCTTTAAAATATTCTTTAATTTTAAGGAAAATTGCCACCATGAATTTGCGACCAGACCCTTCTTACTATACCAAACACCACTTTTGATTGCCTTATATTGCTTTGAGATCTTCAGATAGTGCCTCTGAGGACCAAATCTACACTTTGTCCATGCCATCTTTAAACGAAAGTATTACGAGAATCTGCTGGTCGCCAAATTTATTGTTAATTCGTTTGTTTTCTGCATATAATATTTGAATTGTTTAAAAACCATAATCATATTAATCATATTAGGTTCTTTTATTTAATTTTCATATTATTATTTATTAACTCTTTACTCGTATCTCCTAAAATATGTCAGAGAAGATTAGTTGGAAGTTTGTTAAAAAAAAAGTGAATGTAAAAGAACAATCAATTTTCTTCAATTTTTGTTTAATGAACTTGATCAAATTGACTTTTTAACGACTCAGATAATATAATTACCCATTATCCTTATGCATTAATTTAATATCCCATGTATCAATAATCAGTAGCATAAAATTGTAGCATATGTTCGTGGTGCTGGTGAGAAGAAAAAAAGCCTATACATAAAATAAATCAGCAACGATAAAATTCACTTAATATGCTCGTCTTGTCTCGTATCGTATTGCTTAATAAATGCCCAACTAAGGTCAGTAAAATAGCTAAAGTTTAAATTGTTAATAATATATTTTTAAAAAATAAATGAAACGTATCCTAGCCTCAGGTGTGATGAAAATACTCATTCATACAAAAATAATCATATATGTATAAAAAAATATATATATATATCCTACAAAAAGGCAAAGAAAATACAAAACGCTTTAAGCATTTTATCAGTTGCCAGTGGAAAACGTATATAAGAAGCAACACAGCAACAATGGTGGAAAGAAAATAGCACCTTCTGATCAATTTACTTGTAATTTGGTATTGTTGTTGTTGTTGTTGTTGTTGTTGTTGTTGTTGTTGCGTCGTTCTTAATACTCTTACAAATTTCACGCTCCTTTTTCGATAGCTGCTATGTTCACAATAGGCAATTACGTTCCCATTATAGGAAATATGGCATGTACCTTATGTATCGTAAGCACTACGATACAGTATTATACCATAGTAATAGCCCTGTTGTTTTCTTTTTTAACAATAACAGCATTTTGTTTTTCTTGCCTTTTTTTTTTTTTTGTATTTTATATTATTTTTGAACCAACATGAAGGCTATTCTTAATATTTTTTTCCATCACATGCTTCAACGCTTCATACAAACATAATATTCAGCTTACAATAGTATACGAATACAAACAATTCACTCACGATAAGCTGGTAACTATGTAGTGAGAGACAATACATAATAGTACCAGCGCAGCGGATGGATAAATGTTGTAAGTATGCAAGTGTCTATGAGAGAGTGACGAGGTCAATTGAAAGGCCACCGCCATCAACATGATTCTTGCCTCGAACGCACGAACACACCGCCTGCAGCCATCATCTAGTAACTGTGGCATTAAAGTCAGCAATCACTGCTCGGTGGCGGCGGAAGATTGGCAATGACGGTGGTTGACGGTTGTTTGAGGTTGTCAGAGGTTTAGCTGCTGCCGTTTGTGCGACTCATATAAATGGCATAGCATGGCATGGCATGGCAGGATGTATCGTGTTTATGCCATGTTGCGTGAATGTTGCAATGTCAAGTTAACAGGACGTTTAACAAATTGTTTTTGGTGAATGTGCGATTGTACACACTCACACATACTTATACTTATATGATAGCTTCCACCTCCACCTCATCTACGTACGAACCATAATCGATATGATAGAATTTTATTTTGACATGCTAAAAATGTCATGCAGTGCAAATTGGACGCACTGATTTTTTGATTTTAGTCGGTCACAGCTGCTACCATTACACTGGCTGGCTATGTACTACATACAGTAATAATCGAATCACTAATCGACATAGACCGATGAATGAATGATTGACTTACTGACTGACTGGCCGACCGACCGACCGACCGACTGGCATATATTAAAGCGATGTAATATCAACAAATCAATACAATCTGCTACCACACGTTGTAATAAAAATTGTTTAGCCACAGGCTTTCTCACACACACACACACACACACGCACCCATGCATACAACACACTCTCTCTCTCGCTCTCTCTATAAATTTGGGTTGGGTTGGGTTGGCTTGGGCTGGGTTTTTTTTGATTTTTTCGTTGCCACAGGTGATGACTGGTGGCACGAAAAAGCTAGCTGGGTGTGGTTTCTTTTCCTGCACGTTATCCATATCCAAAAAATCTCTAACAGTAGCTTTACCAAGCAATCAAAACTGATTGATTACAACGAGCTCTTTCTTTTTTTCGTACTACTTACAGTCAAGGCAAAATACAATAACTCATTTTTTGTCAAGCCATTGATGCTTTACAAGCGCGCTCTCTCTCTCTCTCTCTCTCTCTTTCTCTACAGTATATAGTATATGTAATATGCCAAAGCAACGAAGCAGTCAGTTAGCAAGTTAGAGGCATTATTTGCCAAATTCATTTTTAATGATTTCTCTTTTATTCGACAAATACGATATTTCTTTACCAAATGCGCTTTTCATGACTTTTTCTAAATCATGTACTCATACATACATACAAGTTTGCTTGTATTATTTTATTTTTTTGCCGCAAAACTTATTTGAACAAAAAAACTGCAAAAAAAAAAAGACTCGAACGGAAAGCAAGAAATTACTGTTTTTGTTTTTGTTGATGGTGTGTTCGTACCAAGATTTTTGCGCTAACTCATTTTCATCGAACCCCCAAGGGTAGTTGTCAAATATCGAAAAGGGTATTATGGTGCTGCATATAAAAACGGACAAAGGGAAAGAGAGCATGTAATAAAAGTGCTGAAAGCCAATGACTTTTAGAAAATCATATTTATGATATATCGTCGCATATATGTTAGTATTGCTTGAAACTATGTGTACCTACGTCATTGTATATACATAATTGCCAAATATATATATATGTAAAAGTTATGGTGACTAGTATTCGATTTGGCCAAAATGTACACGTACTCAAATAAATTATAAATTACGCGTTTGCACTATGAGTAAAATTCTTCATTTGAATTGTTATTTTCTTTGGCTCAATTGTTCTATGTCTGCAAATATGTATGTATGTATGTTAGGTACATACATTTGCAAGTGCGCACCCAGGAAGCCATCAATGTGTTATTTATGCTATGTCGTTAATCATAATCGACCCATAGTCAAAATAATAATAATAATAAAAATATATGTGTTATATTGTATGTACTACTCGAATATATCATAAAAACAAATTTTTCATTTTCATGGAAATGAGTTCATTTCCTTTGATTGGATTTTTAGGTAAGTATGCAGATATATTCGTACATACGTATGTGTAGGTAAATGCTCGTATATTCAAAATTGTGTCAAATAAATATATAGAAAAACAAAAAGAAAATAATTGAGACTACTACTTCTAAATTTAGGCATATTTATGGTAAAAATACATTTTTGCGTCATATTTCAGAAGAATTTTTGTGAAAAAAATCATTAAAATATGATAAAAAATTTTTAGAATTTGAAGACATATTTCATCCCAATATTAACGCTATAAAAATAATTTTTCAATTATTTATAAGCTATTATCCATGGAGACGATTAAAGGTAATGCTTTGAAAAAATGTTGACGGCTAATTCAAATTCATTCGCAAATTCAAATTGGCAATTCGCGAAACTGAAAAGAAACGTCAAAGATATGATTGACAAAGCCAATATTACACACTATGGCTGCACAAGTGATATACGAGACGAAATTCGTGATGCAACCTAAGATTGTCGATTGTCAAAGCCGTCATCTGATCAATTAATCCTTCTATACGGAGTACTTCAAAGATGGTCCCAGTACTACGCGACCTGACATATAGATGGCGGCAGTAGTTTGAAAGTTAAAGTTCGAATTGTTTCACGCACGCACTTGATTCGCCAAATTTAGCTCCTTCGAATTATTTTCTATTTCCAAATTTAAAAAAATTGCTTAGTGGTAGAAGATTTGCAAACAATGAATAGGTGATGGTCTGTGGTAGATGGCTATTTTAATGAGCTAGACAGTTCATACAATAAAGAGGATATTGAAGCTATAGAATATTACTGGGAAAAGTGTATAGAGCTAAAGGGAGATTATGTTGAGAAATAAAGAAAAATTTTCCCAAATTTGTTGTGTTTTCTTTGTTAGGTCGGATAGTTATGGGACTACCCTCATAGGTGTAGTACTGATGGATTACATTGATCAAATTCTCACATTTAAAATATGGGGCATTTAAACATGTAAGGCTTTCTTCGAACCGCATGCATTTCTTTACTAATGACTTTGAGCTCGAAATCTGAATTCGAAACTATTCAATATTAATGTTTCCTTCATTATGAGTCAGGCGATCATATCAATCAAGAAAAGTTATGTTTCTTAGAATGACATTTTCTGCCTGTATAAAAGCTAAGTTTTTTTTTTCAAAGTCTCCTTTCTCGTAAAATCGAAAACTATCCTTGACTGCCGCAGATATTTTAATGAAAGTGTAGAGCAGCGCAATATTCTCCGTTACTGGGTAGGGATATTTTTCTTCTGAAGAAGCTGCAGCGATGAGGTTGTATTCGCCCTAAGCTGTGCAAAAGTGGGAACAAGTTTCTTGACTTTGCCGCACTATCATTGACTGACATTGGCCATTTACTGAGGTTCATTAAGACAGCAGACTGGTTTGTGGAATCGGTAAGGTGATAGGGTTTCAATAAGACAATCGTATTTCCTGTCAATAGAGAATGCGATCTGTGAGCTGTGAATTTGATCTTGTGGTTCGTTGACTTTAAATGGTATTGACTTTAATTAGAAGATGCGATCCTGTTTACGTTCTTGATTAAGGCATTGTGGAAGTCATAAAACCACTCTTGAAAGATTGAAGGCTACGATTGCATGTTTTTCTGGGTCTACAAGAAACATTTCTAGTTAAAAGACAACTGCCATGATGTTAAATTTAGCAACCTAAAGTTGGAAATAGATTCTCGAATAAAATGTTAAATTTTATTTCAACGAGGTAGTGGCAATTTGTATAGCAAACCGTTCAATGAATTGTGTCTGTTTTGGTTTTGCCCTCCTTTTAGTGAGAATGACTTTGTTGACATTTTTGAAATATCACTTATATATTTATATATTGTATTTACATAAGTACATTGACAAATATTTATCCAATACGATTTATATTTATCAAATACATATAAGTTGTATTTAAACAACATCTACAATGTTTGTATGTAAAATGTGTAAATCTTTTAATTGAGATGCGATACACATTCGGCCAATTGTAACTTGTTGTGCAAATATTTAAATATTTTTGACAAGAAAATTAGCAAACTGTCATGTTGCATTGAAGTACAGATGTATATAGATCAATTGAGAATAGAAGGATAGAGGAAGCGGATGAGCACCCAGCATTAACTATTGGGCACGAGTATCAAGGAAATCTATAAGGGAGCTCTCTCTCTCTCTCTCTCTCTACATCTACATGTGTATCCTTTTTTGGTTAGGTGTTGGGGTAAACGAATAGGTTGAACGTGATAAGTTGAATGTTGAATACTGTGAATAGCAATTTCAACAATAACTAAAACAACAACAAGAACAACATAATACAATGCTTGACAGTTGTCGCACAAAGCAATTGATCATTTTCGGATGTCACAAACTAACGTAAATAAATTATTTCCTGTCATCTGCGTGTATGAATAGGATATACAGGATATATAGAGAGAGAGAGAGGGCTATGGTGTGTGCGAAAGTAAAAGCGAAAAATAAATAGATAGCCGCAACTAGAGAAAATATAAGGGTAAGGGGAGAAATTGTTGAATCTGTAATGGATGATTGGTTGGATGCTTTTCATTTTCTTTATAACGACAAAAAATACTGATACGAATATTTATAGATGACAATGGTCAACAATATAAATTATTATTTGCAGATTATATTTACAATATATTTTGTATAGAATGAAATTTTTTTTTTTCAAATTTTGTAATAATTATATTAAATTTTACAAAGTTCTCGTATACATTATTTAAAAACAAAAACTAAAATTGTTCCATATGCACGTGTTTGTCCAAATTTATTATGATGACAACACCCAATTATTGCAATAGTGTTTATGCCTACCATTGTCGTTGCTTTTGTGAGTAAGAAGTATAGCACGTGACATCATTAATTTCTCATACACGTTATCAAATAGAGGATATACATGAAAGTATATATATTTATCATTATAATCACCATCACCATCGCTATCAATGGCACTATCATCATATACGTTAGCCATAACATCATTATTAACATATTCATCACTATCATCATGATGATAATCATTGATATTCGGATTGTTCTTATCATTGAAATTGCTGTTCACACATCCTTAAGTACATACACTAGTATCCATTATTGCACAAAACGTCAATCTCATATATTTCATCACTACGCGTGTGTTTTTACATTACTATGATGATGATGATAATGATGATGATGATGATGATGAGGATGATGATGATAATGGTGATGATAGTTATGATGATGATGTTTAATTTATAAATCATAAAGCTTAGATTTTGAAATCATTTATGGCAAGCGAATCAGAATCATAATGATGATGATGATGGTTTTCATTTGTATCACTGTCGCAATACAATTTCGATTTGCATACATATACTAGTACAAGCTGTCATTTAGTGATAGAGATAATGAAGAATGAATCTATTCAACATATTCTCATAGATGCATGTGTATTCATGTGTATATGTGCTCATTAAGAACATTACCAGCAATTACCAATCATAGAACAACTGCACCAACATGGGCCATAACAATTATACTCACCGTACCGATATGGTGTGCGTAAATAAATAGAAAGAATAGTGAATATAAACATCATAATGATGATGATGATGATGATGATGATGATGATGATGATGGTATCGCAATCAACGTTGTCGATAACCAGCAAACAAATGGTGATGTATGAAGTGTTCACCTTGTAGAGCACATTTAACAGTTGCACTAATTAAAAGCCAACATTTGTATGAGTGTGAGAGTACCTGCATGATTAAAACACCTTAATCAATATGTAAGAACATACTTGGTTGCGTATGGATGCAACAATTATTTACGTGTGTGTGTGTATATGTCAGTAAAACTAGGTCATAAGTCATACTCATATTTAATGTTTGCATTGCATGACAATCAGATCTAAAAAAAAAAATCAATTTTGCGAAAACTCTTTAAGATTTCCAACCAACAAAAAATAAAAAAATCACATAAAAATATGTTATGCCCAAGGAGAAGGATTATGTCGGTACATCATTTGGCATTGAGTTGGATAACATTTTTAAATGGCTTAGCTCAGCGAAAATTATAAATTTTAAGGTGTAAAACATTTCTTCACAATGAAGTTTAAAGAAATTCCCGATTTGCAATCTATTGCTCTTCAGCTTAAAAAAAATGAAGAAGTGGAGACATGCAATATGACAAAGCGTCTCAAAAATCGCCTATAAGGCGGTGAAAATATATGACCGCCTCTCATTAATTTCTCCTCATCAACATTTCTTCCAAACAAATTTATCGCCATTTTCACCCTGTGAGGCATCCCCATATTAAATATAACATAAAACCACTTAAGCATCGCTCATAGTTATCCAGAAATCGCCCGTAGAGCGGTAAAGCATAATACTGACCCCAACGACTTTTTCTCCTTAACTTTTTCTTTGAACTTACTCACCTTATAACGCCACTTCTTACAGGAACTCCTCTACAGAAATATTGATTTTGTAAAAAACTGAAAAAGTGTTGAGTCCATATCAGGAAATTCTTCCTTGGCTAGAAATGCTTGAAATTATTCAAATTTTATATTTTTCTCTGAGTCAGGTAGTCAATTTCTTCAATTCACTCATATGCTTAGTATAGGAAGTAATGCATACTGAAAGTCCCAGTGTGGCATTGATTTTTTTTCAAATGATACTAGATTGCATATTGATCAAAATCTTACATTTTCAATTTATGCTTTAAACGATTTTACAAAAGGCCTATCAAAAATTTCTTCTTGTAGAATGATTTATTGTAACAATTACGCAAAGAAGAAGAAAAATTAAATAAATAAAATTATACTATTTTTTTTTTCTTCTACATTTTTCATTACGAATAGAATGGCTACATAGAGAAGAAGAAAAAAAAAAAAAAAAACAAACATAAGCAAATATAAAGCACAACCAACCATTAGACCATGAATATTAACTTCATATTTTTACTCAGCAGCCAGGCAGGCACTCGCTGCTCGGCTAGCAAAAAAAAAAATAAAAATAAAATATTGGTGTGATGTTTATGTATTTGACTTCATTACACATTATTTCGTCTTTATAAATATTTGAGAATAGATTTTAAGCAGTGAAATCAACGAACTTTGTACGTAAAGCATCACTTGCTTATTTTTCATTTTATGCGCTCTTCTCATTCTCATTCGACGGATGGGTGATAACTTGAAGTTGTGTTCTGTTTTGCTTTTTTTCTGTTTTTTTTTTTCATGAATAAATTGCAAAGAATTTATTAGCAAAGTTTTTTTTTTCTTTATTAATATGTATGTATGTGCATAAAGGAAAAACTTTAACAAACTATACATAGATGAAACAAAAGGAGACATTTGTCGAGTTTCATGGTGACTAGCATTTTCATTTTCAGCATGGTCAATTTTATTTATTATCAAAGGTTATTTCAGGCATGATCGTAGCAAAATTTCGAAGAAAAACTTCAGTGTTATCTTAGTGGGAAAAATAAATTCTTGAATATCATTCCAATAAAATGAATACTAATTGAATTAGTTTTCTGTGCCAAGGATGATGGTTCGACTCATGGTGCTGCCAATTCGCAAAAATTTCTTCACAAAAATAAGGTGTTAGTTTTTCAAACAATAATGTTAGAGAAGTACGCAGAAGATACAAGTTGTCATTTATATTCGTTAAGTGTTCACCTTCAAATATGTATGAGTGATCGAATATAGATCGTATCTTCTTTAGAACATCTCACACTCAACAATAGTCAAGTATCCATCTCTTTCCTCCACATATTGCTTTTGAAACTTTTTGTGAATTTGAATTAAGACGCTATTTCTCACCTTGATCTCGTCAACGTCATCCATGAAATTTCCTCCAGTTACACTTTTGTTTTTCGAATTTACGAGTTTCGAATAAAGAAGAAGAGTATTATGCAGTATTTTATCACGTTACCTTTTCTTAATATCATTGTTGCCTTTATTCAATATCGAACCAACTTGTGGAAGACAAATGAGAAGCTGTTACTTGTTACTGTCCAAACTGTTATAATGAATGAAATGAATTTTAAAATGTCATTCGTATTAGGAATGCATATTGTACTGTACGTACGAACAACGCTGATTTAATGGAAAAGTTTTCATTACTCTTTGATAATGACTGCTTGGCTCTCTGTGCTATTTTCTTCACTCTTATGAGATGCTTCTACGTACGTATGGATGTTGCTGCAACAACTGTTGCTGGTTTGTTTCTGCTTGATTGTTTGTCACATAAAAGTTATTTTAGTTATTCTCTTTCTTATCATTAATTTTATGACTGCGACAACTCCACCTACGCCATCATCACCATCGTCATTATCTTCGTCATCATCATCATCATTGTCATCTTGGGATCTTTTATTCCAGCTAGTCGTTCTCGTTCTCGACTGTACCATATCCATACTGACAACAACGGCGGTAATTGGCATCATCGTGATGAGGAAACCACTTTGTCACTTTGTAAGTTTTATTACAAACAACGGGTGATCTAAGAATACTTACTCTTTGTATTATACTATATATAATGGTCGGTTGAGTTGTCGGTTTAGTATGACGTATAATAATAGTTGATCTTGGGAATATGCTAAGGGGGATAAAAAAATATATATATAACTATATAGTATGTACAATATGCATTTTTACTCGTTTGCTAATTTACAAGTTTACGCCAGCAAGTCATGTACATAGTTAATTGAATTTTTATTTTCATTGTGGGTGTGTGTGTGTGTTGTTCTTATTTGTGAGATTTAAACGACCCTTTAAAGGATTAATGACTATTTCTTTAATATAATGGACAGTGAGTGCGATGTAACTTTAGTAAAACAACACATACATATTTTTTAATTATATCTCCCTAAATTCTTTATAAACTAAAATATACAAATAAGGCAAAATACTATACTACAATATTATTCGTAACTTGTGCTAATATGCAAGGTTGTTCGGTGTGTATTACGACTAAGAGCAGAACACATATTCTTGAGCTCCTTTAAAAACTCTTTAAACGGAAACTGTCAGAGAAAATATCTAAAATTTAAGTGTTAAAGCAAATCTATGACTCAATTAAGTGCTTTCAGAATTAAATTTAAGTTATATCAAAAGAATGTGAATGGCATTCGGCCTTACATTTAATTTCTCTATGTGATTATTTGTCGATTTTCAGCTGTATTTGCATTCATTTTATAAGTGATCCCCCGTTAGGAGTCAGATAAAGAATAAGTATGTTCGATTAAAATATTGTAGAGTAATACACTTATGGGTGTTGAAATAGAGTAGATATATTTGGTGAAAATGTTTTGATAAAAAAAATTAACCACAGCATTCATAGCGACTAATCTCGAAATTTTAAAAAATATTATCTTGCTATAACTCCCTTAATATACCATCTGGATCAACTGTATTTGGCAAGTGGAGTTATATTATACCTTGCCTTCTAGCAAGGTTATGAAGCAGCAAGGTTAAAAAAGTAGGCAGGCCACGCCAAATGCTGCTAAGTGCGGCTAAGTGCGGCTAAGTGCGGCGAAGTGCGGCGAAGCGCGGAATTAAAGTCTTTTCGAATTGAGTATTGAGTCAACGACTAAAGCCACATCTCCACAATATTAGAGAACCAAATAAGTGTAATCGAAGCTACAACTACACAATCGAGTGTCGTTGATTCATATACCCATCCAGCTAGATGCGATAAATATTCCCAAAGTAACTCATCACATATAATATTCCAATTAAAATTTCTTACTAGATAGTACTAAATATTGTTAAGCTTATTTACATTACTTTAACCAATATTCAGATATTTCGCAGAATATCTTTTTGATTGCAAAATTGATTTTCTCAATGTGAAAGTGAAATATTTATATGGAGTACATCATACTCTTGTACGTTCGCATAATATATTTATATATTTATTTACATATTTTTTTTCTGTCTCACTCATCGAAATAATTTTTCATAATTTTTCATATTATGAATATTCTTTCTGGTTTATTTCATTTAATGCGTATAAAAAAAAAAAAAACAACGTAGTTACCAACAAAGCTTTTAGGTAAATATGCCCATACGAATTTTACATCAGGTACATACCAATCTACATTTTTCGTTATTTTCCATGAGCAAACGTTCTCATCATCGTCGTCGTCGTCGTAGTCGTAGTCGTAGTTGCATCATGGCATATTTATAATTTCATATTGTAGATTTAAAAGATTTTCGCGTAAAAATTTCAATAGCATATATTAGTATTTTGCGCATAATTTAATTTTGTGCGGTAAATATCTACCTATATATATATATATATATATAGAAAAAAAGATGGTGAAATAAAAGAAGCAGATTTCATTTTTTTTTTTCACTTTCATAAACGTGCAGTTAATCCATGTGAAATTTTTAACCAAGCACATGAATAATATTGGGTAAGTGTGTGTGAGAGGGAGAGAGAGACTGCAACTGACAACTGGCAATGACAATATTATGTGAACAGTGATTTTGGCTGGTAGAAAAAAAAAACAAAAAGAACTGGGACAACAACATCAATAAATTTGCATAAAATAGCGTTTTCACATTGTTGTTGGCAACTTACTTGATTTTTTTTTTATTTTTCATATAAGTAGTACACCACGCATATTTACATGCGAATAAATAGATATACATATTTACTACATGCTTGTAGATGAGTATGAGTATGAGCATTAAAAAATGCGAGCGAATCGACATATAAGATCCGAGATCGCAATCATCATCATCATCATCGCCAGTAACATCGTCATTGTCATCAGATGTAACGATGACGACAAGAATGACGACAAGGATGACAAAGAATCATTTCGTAGCAGGCATAATGATGATAATCAACTTTTTTTTTTGTTTTTGTGTATATGTATTATTATGCTATAGGGTATGTTGTTATGCTTACATGCAAAAAGTCGACTTTAAATGTTGTTGTTGTTGTTGTTGTTGCTTGTATTGTCATCGTCATCATCGTTGTTGTTGTTGTTATCACGATACCAGCACGTTGCCAAGTGTGTACGGATTAAGACTTACGTAAGCCGCTGCAAACACTTCTCCCACCATCGTCAGGACAATGTAAAATCAACATTTGGCTACTGATGCTGCTGCCATTTGACTACAATATACTAGTACATACAGTATAGCATTGGTTGTAGATTTGGCATCAACACCAATAGCATCATCATCATCAGTACCAGTAGCAACAGCAGCAACAGCAGCAACAGCAGCATCAGCTGCGATGCAGTAATTTTCTTTTGTTTGCAATTATAACATTGTCATATATGCTTGGTGACAAGCAACAAACAGTAGCACACACCAGCAAAAATACATACATACGAGTACAAACACCCTGAATGCCAACTTGTCATGCTGGCGGTCGTTGTGGTCCATATATTTGTATATATACCATTGTTTTTGTAATATTACAAATTCTCACGGCATATATGTATATACATATACTCGTACTCGTACATACAATACATTGCGTATGAGCAATATTTCAGAATTTGTCCTGCCTCTACCATGGTATGCGTTGATTCAGTAGTACATAATGCATATCTACATACAACACATCAAATTCAATATAAGGTATATACATATGTAGTATATTTATATAGTGTAGCGTATTATTATGATTGTTATTGTTGTTGTTGTTGTTCTTGTGCTTCACTTCACACCCTACAATACGTCAAGGCGATACGCTCAATATACGCACATACGTACGTGTATATCTTTAATGTATGCCTGTTTGTGCTTATAGATAGATGTTGTGTCGTATGTAGTTCCTCTCTGCGGTATACCGTTATCTGTCTGGGAAGCCATTAATTTTCAAGATTGATTCGGTATGCAAATTACTTACATATAACGCGCACCGCTCACAAACGAACGAATAAACTCTCATTCCGCCCATGCTCTCATTCACACACACACACATAACATGATTGCCCCCAAAGTTCTTGCATAGTACGTCTAAATAACTTGTAAATGAAAATAGAATATATATATATGTGGTTGATGTTGATGGTGTGGTGGCATTGGTGGCATTGGTGGCAGTGGTAGCGCTAGTGGTGATGGTAGTGATGTCAAAATTGGCGGTTGGAATTTGCTGGTGGCACTTTGCATTAGTGTTTCTAAGACAACGCACATGTTCACCACTGTATATACATATGTATATACACGTGTCGTATTGATCGCATACACATGTGGACGTATGTAGTTACATGTGTCTCTGTTTTTTTTTCCTTCTTTTTGTTTGTTTGTTTGTATGTGTGCATGTGTGTGTGTATATGTTTATTTTAATATTGTTTATGTGCCTTAGATAATTCGACTATCAACTTCATGCAAATAACATCAACTACAATGTTCAACTTTGCATAGAACAAGAAGAAAAACAACAACAAAAACAAGGCAAAGAAAACAAAATTGAATTGCTTCTTTAAATATTCTATAGTATACACATATACACAGTTATGTATTTATATTAAAGTGGATTAAATGGTTTTGGAGCAAAATTTTGACTTTCTACCTCAGCAAAAATATATTGTAGATTTTAGATCATTTCAAGCCGTTCTTGGCGAGTTGGCATTCCGAAATTCGTAATATAGATCTAACAAATTTTTAGTTTTAATTGTCACTATAGAAAAATCAATTTTGTAGGGGAGTCCTCCAAAAAAGTGGTGGTATAGTGTATTTACCTTTTGATGAGATGTTTAGATATAGAAATTAATGTGAGTCGGTCATATATTTCATCACTCTTGGGGCGAATCCAAAGCAGTATTATCGAATATTTGTATGAGAATTCCCTTAAAGTCCGGAAATAGGGAATAAAAATAGGAGGGGAAATGCTTAGGAGCAAAAATTAATGGTGGTGGATTATATATGTCATTACTCTTGAGGCGATTCCAGTGCACCTATATGGTTACTTGTCAATTTTTATCAATTCAGGTATTCTTCTCTGAGTGGGAATACCTTCAATAGTTTATATAACGGGTCTTTTATTTTTTTGCTGTATGATATCTTTCGATTAGGATATTTATGGTTTGACATATGAGAATTGACAAACTGTGTTAACATTTCACTTCAGTCAAATTTGCCATTTCATCATGAATCTTTTAATGCCAGAACAATGCTTCCAAATTGTGGAATCTTATTTTCCAAAAAATAATTATATTCACGAAATTTATAGAGTAATTCGTCCGTTTTATGGGCATCATAATTTCTGGTTGAACAGTTACGTTAATAAACAAAATTGCCGTAAATGAAGCGAAGACGATCTTCAAGCTGTCATTGAATCACCATTGCATCCATTAAAATTTTATGTTTGATGCAGTACATCGGTCATTATTTTTTTCGAAATGAGGAAGGCGCTGCCGTTGCGGTGAATGGCGAGCGTTATCGAGGCATGCTAACTGAATTTTTATTTCCACATATTGATCAGCTACATGTCATACAGCGCGTGCAACAATCGACTTATTGCAAAATCAATTTGGTGATAATTTTCTTTCCAGAGGCGGTCCTGTTAATTGGTGTGCTTGTTCGTGCGATTTAGCGCTTCTTGACTACTTTTTATGGGGCTATGTTAAGTCATTGAAGCACTGGAAGCCAATATTCAAGCCACCATTCGCGAAATACGGTAGATTTATTGGAAAAAGTGGTCAAAAGTTGGAATGATCGTATGTAACTCGTACCCATGGTGGACATATGCAAGAAATCATATATAAAAAATAAATGGCATGAGTTTGTCTAACAAATTAAAGTTCTCAAGATCTTAAAAAAACAACCGTTGTAAGTGTTGCAGCTAGCAATGGGTGTAGCTCAATCGTTTTGGCAAATAGTCTATAGTTTAAACCTCGGCAGCGATCAGTCCAACCAAATATTCCAGAAATACAAGGAATATTTTGTTCTTTTTACAACTGTGCCCACCGTCCGACACACAAGTGAACATTTTTCCAATTCCAGCTGCTTACAATGAAATGTTACTGTTCAAACGCACAACAATTATATAGAAGAAGATTGTCCAAATGGTTTTTCAAAGCCGACTAAACCAATTGAAAAAACTCGACACTATTTTATTAGAAAGACGGACATTTATTTTTCCGAATTCACAATAATTCTAATAGTCCGAAAAATTTGCATAACAATACTTTTGAAAATTGGGAAAAAAATGTGAAAATACGCTGCTGAAAAATATAATACTTCAAGAACATCAAAATTAAGTAAATTCAAAAAAATTAAACGAATCGACTGACACGTCCTACGGACTCTTTCAACTTATAAAATTGTGCGTTACTTAAATAAACACTGTCAGAATTTATTCGTACTGAGTAAATAACTGTAAAGCACAAACTGCTTCATAATGATCCCATTTTAAATAACCCAATGATTGAAATACTAAACACAATTACTGAAATATTCATAATATTCTATAATATTTAGTATTTAATAATAAGGTAAACATTATTAAAATGTGTGAATTGGCAATAAAATGATTTAGATTGCACTTTTGATTATTTAATTTATTTACATTAATGATTATAGCCTATTTTAAGGGGCAGACATTTTATGACAAATTAGAAAATCATGTTGATGATTTCATATTTTACAAATTACATTATATATATTATAAGTACTTAAATACGAGTATATAATGTCGAGTATACGTATACGTACCTACTCAATGTTGATTTCATATTCATTTTATGACAATATAAACTGTATTTGATTACCAACAGTAACATGCGACTATTTGCTACTATTGATCATACATATAGTTAGGTAGATTCCAAGCATTAGTCAAATGTTAATAGCATGTTATATGCATAAATGATGACGACGACGACTACGATGATGACGACAATGGTGATCATCATAATGATGATGATGACGATTATAAGTTTATGGTAATAGAATGCAGCATACAAACGATAACACCTATCACATAGCCTAGCGACAATAATCACTATTTACCATGAACATTGTTATGAATATTGCCATAAATATTACCGTTGCCATATCGGCATAAGCAGCGACAATAACAAGAAGAGCAACTATCGTACAACATACACATAAATACGTACGAGTACATACATGCAATGGAGTTAATAACTGACTAAACACGCAATATAACGTTTAATATTTGCATAAGTTTATTACCTTTTAATTATTATTTTAATTATGCGGAAGCGCGTCAAGTGTAGTGAATGTGTGACGTTCATTGGTATTGGCGCATTAGCATTGCTAGTATTGCACGCAGTGCTCACCAAGCGAAACAAAAGTTTCTTTTCATCGACTGCGACATGACGTACTTATTAAGTGAGTGAGTGAGTGAGTGAGTGAGTGAGTGAGTGAGTGTGTGTGAGAAAAAGGAATAGCGAGTGGTAAAAGAAAGCAATTCTTACTTCAAAGTTGTCGTTACTTATAGTAAATTATTTAATTAATCATTAAATTGCTAGTTGTTGTTGTTGTTGTTGTTGTTGGTACTTTTTGCGCCCGTCATCTTTTCTTTTACAAACATTATAAATGTTGTAAAAATTGAAATTCAAGGACAAACATAACATAGCTGCTATTATTTATATATTTTTACTCCACCCACTTGCCTTCCATGGCGAAAGGGGTCACCAAGCACTAACCTAATTAATTCAAAACGTCACACCAACTACAACAACAATGCTAATATAGTGAATAATTGCCTAGACATAGTACATAGCCATTATATTGAGGGTATGCGTATGAATACGTATGTGTTGACAGTTGGTATTATGAAAATATTATATTGTAATGCGCGAATGTCATACTAACAGCATTAACACACTATGGCATCTGTTTTGTGCATAGCAAGTCAAAATGTTGAATAAATAAGTTAATTTGTAGCTCGCCTTTATTACGCCTAAATTTAAAATATTCAAATAACTTGTTTTGATTTATGATTTATGTGAATATTTGAAGGTCTGAAGATAATACCAAAGAAGATGTAACTGTTTTCAACAATTTTACCTTTGATACTAAGGCCTTAATGAGCTCATTATTTACAAATTTACGAATTTATTTTCAATTCTGAAAGTTAAAGTTACAGTTAATTATTTGCAGTCCAATCTTAGTAATCCAATGCATTAATTTCCGTACTGATAACTACATCCATGTATAGTCGTGCATTGTCAGGACTTTCTTTCAGGCAATTTGTGTATAGCACGCCAAAAAAAATGTATATATTTTTGATGAAAACCATTCAGAGTTTCCAGTTCTTGAGATGTTTTGAAGTGCTGTTCCTTAAGTGCGTGACCCATCGATGAAAACAAGTGGTAATCGGAAGGAGCCAAATCTGGTGAATACGGTCGGTGGGACAACAAATCCGATCCAAGCGATTTGATCGTGTCCTGAACCGGTTGCTTTATATGCCGATGCATTGTCGTCGCTCAGACAATTGATATTACATCCATCTTCCACTCTTTTGGATCTTTGTTATAGCTTTTAAACTGTTGGAAACTATTTTTTGTTTAACATTTAACATTTCTACCATTTGTTGTTGTTGTTGACTTAAAGTGTCATCTTCGTCCAACAATTCGCAATTCGCAATTCGATGTCTTCAAACTTTTTCGATGGTCTTCCACATTTTTCATCTCTCAAATCAAAATCATTGCGTTTGAATCGTTGAAACCAATTTCTGCATGTTGCTTCTGAAAGAGCATGATCACCATAAGCTTTGATAAGCATTTGATGTGCTTCAGCTGCATTTTTCTTTAAAAAGAAATTATTTTCTGGTATAAAGTTTTCCATTTTTAACTTACAAAAAAATAATAATCTTTAACTATAGAGCCAAATGTGTGTTACCAATAATTTCATATTTCCTGGTAAATGTAGCCAGTCTAATTTACATCGTCGTAGAGAAGATCCAAAAACTGCAACGTTTTGGTTGTATATGATTTCTCCTTAAATAACGCCGTATTAATTCGATATTTTTAAATTTTATTTTAAAAAAAAATCACCAATTCATAGAAAAATTGTAATACAAAAATGAATTGTTTCACTTCACATACATTGAATGACAACACCGACTTCATATATGAATATAATATGTAGTATATTCAATGAATCATTCTCTCAATACATATGGGATAGGATGGGATGCATGAGATGCATTTTTTTTTCTCAAATAATAAATTGCGGTAATTTATATAATGTCGCTTACAAAATTCCATCCTAGACAGTATGTATCTTCTTCGTCTTTGTTGTCGTTATAATCTAATGACGAATTGTAAGCGGATAACTTATTTTTACTACATACATACATGCATACATCTTTCTAAAATTACGACAACAACAACAAAAATGCTTTTACTGCCACATATTGCATTGCTCAAGTATGTAGATTGAGAGTCACATATGTTGGTCGTAAAATATAAAATGCTTAGATATATAAAAGTTCATACCTCATTACGCGCGCTTACCGCGCCTGGATTATTTTCAATTACTTATATTGCGGCATGGATAAAAAGTATATGGTATACATATTTGTACATTGCACAAGTACAAAAGTATCCTGACTCGACTGATATGCCACATATGCTGCACACATGTCACTTGTGGCTGCTAAGTGCTTATAAGTATTTTTGAGTACTTAAAAGTATGAGAGAATGATTCTGAGGTAAGGAGTGAACACTCATTACTCAATGCATATGTAATATGAATTTTTTTTTTGTTTTTTACAATATACAATTTTCAAAAATTTCCATAATGAAAACTTTTTTTGATATTTTCTTTTTTCTCCAACCCCAAAAAAATTTCGTTTCTATCAGACTACCTGTGTGAATATATCATTTGAAAATGTTTACAACCCTACTATGAGCACTCATGATGGTTTATCAGGTGTTGTATTCATTCATTATTATTATTTTTCATAATTTTATTATTGTTGCTGTTGTTGTTTTATCATTCGAATACTGGGCTGGCTATATGTATGTATGTATGTAGATATGGTTTTGTATAAATTTATGCAAAACCCAATTAGTTACGAATGTGTAGGAGGGGCAACGAAGCTGGATGCCATATTATATTTATCTTTATATTATTCATACTATGAACAACATAACATCAACCATTAATTGCCTTGGTGGTTAGACGAATAATGTTATGTTTAATACGTAGACGTTATATAAAAATTATTTCAAATGTTCTCCATGTTGAAACCATGAATTATTTGATTATACAATTGCTATTATTCTTAATGGCATAACCATTTTAATTTAATTTCTCTTTTACTGCGTCTAATTTGAAGGCATAAACATAAACATACTACATACAGTATATTGTATGTATTGTATAGAAGAGGGCAATATGAATATGATAATAATACATTGTCTTATCTGAGCGTATATTTTTCGATAAACCATTTTGAGATTAAGAAAAATTATATAACTTGATATCAACAGAATAACGAAAGCACTTAAATCCACACGGATCGACCGACAAAAGCATTGCCGTTGTAGTGGCGCCAATTATCATTCTGATTGTAAACGCAAAGAACAGTGGTAAATTCGAGTACGAGCAATATTGCTCCGTAAATACTTTTAATATATAACGAAAGTTCGTTTTGCTATAACAATCGCCTATCGATTATATTATGCAGTATACCTGGTCAGGTTCTTCGACTTGATCGCCTTTCTATGCCGACCTCCAAATACTCTCAAAACAGTTTCCTTGCTAGAGTGATTTCTTCCACCAGCGTAAAAATTATTCAGCAATTATTGTACCTCACCTTTATTTTCGAGAGCAATTTTGGCTTTTAAATTTTCCAATGAGCCCAATATACAATAGAGTGTGCTATAAAGCTTTCATTGTTTATGACTTTGATGCTGAATCTTAAATCATCTAAATTATTTGTCAGGGATTTAAAACAAGAATTCGCTGCAAGAAATATATTTCCCATTATTGGTATACTGGTATATTGGCATAGGCTGGCAATTTTATTTTTCGACATTCAACTGTTTCCTCAATTTGATGTACCTTGATTAGCTGTTTCTTGAAAGAAACTATATGAAGTCTGCTGCAGTTTGTTATGCAGGTTCAAAACCTGTTTTTTATGTTTCCGAGGGCTATGAATGGAAATTTAAGATCAGAATCGTAAAAAATTAAATGAGCGCCACAAAATAATTTTTTTTTTAATCACGTTAGTTTCTACCTAAAGTAGCATTTAGGGGGATTTTCGAGTTCACGAAATTTAAATTGTAGATTAACCTCTTAAAAAATTTAATGAAAATGTAAATTAAAGGGAAAAAACCGATGTAACATTTACAAAAAGTAATAATGAGAGATTCTCCAGGTTCAAGACATTCAAATTTGTGGCATAAATCGTAAAAAATAATATGGTAGACACCAAATGGAAGAACTACTTAAAAAAAACTTAACGAATAGTAGTAGTGAGGGTATTCTTGGGCTCAAAACATTCAAAATTGAGGCATAAATCGGGAAAAATTAAATGAAAGCCACAAGCTACTTTAGAGAAATTGACGCTGCATGTACGAAAACTAGTATTGAGGGGAATTTTAGGGTAAAGAAATTCACAAAATTCACAAAATGTTGGACCTGCTCTCCACAAAATGACTTTACGTGCACAAACAGTAGCACTGAAAGGATTTTCGAGGTCAATGATTTCAAGTTCAAGTTCAAAAATATGACAAACAAACAAATATTGTAAATGTGATTAAAACTAATGTCGTTAGCTTAAGAAATTTAAAATTATTTCAATCAGTATTTTGAGTCAGAAGTCAAAGCGGAGCAACGCCGATCTATTGATTAGAATTATTTTTAGATGCAAGTTTGTTTTGTTAAAAATGTTTATACCATGGAGTATATGGAGATAATGCCTTAATCGATGCTCTAGATGCCAACGAAAAAGAAACTAAACTCTTGCGAAGAAATAGGTACATATTGGAGGATCTAATAATGTACCAACTTTTGGGACTGTAGTTTCAATCATTATTAACTGAGACAGTAAATTTGTTTTTTTTTTTTTTTGTTTTATTTTTTTTTTTTTTTGTAACATAGACGTTATTCCTGCGAGATGTCTATCCAAGAACTACTCTGCTTACGAAATGGGTCTATCATATCAAGTTCCGGAGAAATTTCTGTTTACCATTGCAAAATGTGTCATTTTTCTCGGCTTCTAGGACCATGAACTCCGGTATATCATTGTATGTAAAAAAAAAAACCTACGAAGTTGTACTATTCTGATTTTCAGAATTATTGTTGAACCTTTCTCAAGAGCATTGTACTTAAGTATATGTATATAGTAATTGGTAATTTTAACATAAACACAAGCCTGCATATATATTTTCTTCAACATGAAAAACAACTCAAGCTACATATTTGTAATACTCTCAAGTGAAATCTTTACTCGATTCCATTGAGAGCATTTAATCGTTGTCATTATAATTGACTCGCACAAATTATTTAAACACTTTTAATTGGGTCGGTCTGTTTAAAAATTTACATAGCACATAGTGTACATTTAAATTAAAGTGATTATTTTTTCAGTCTATCCCTCTTTCTATCTTTCTCTCACTCTCTCTCTCTCTCTCTCTCTCTCTCTCTCTTACTATCTGCTTCTTTCTATCTATTCCATTTACTATTTGCTATGTATTTTCAATTTTGAAGTAATTTTACGCTTGAGTTCCAAACAAGCATACATACAACAGCAACAGCAACAACAAGAACAACAACAACAACAACAACGACAACGACAACGACAACATAAACCCATCTAGCAATCATAGGCATTTAAATCCACGCATAAGTTATTCCTTTGTTAACCGACAATGTACTTAATTTGATTTCTATCGTAGTGTGTTCATTGTATCTCCCTTCACCGTCGCTCCATGAAAAAGCATAAAATGCTTATTTCTTTTTTTTTTTTTTTTTTTTTTTTTTCAAGCTCTTCACACAAATCCCAAGGGATCATCAGCGTATAAAGCGTACATAATGTATTGCATGTTGAAACATACAAGATTACTTATATTTACACATGCCCATAGCACACACACACACACCCACACACACACAAGCTTATTATATGTACTCATAGAAACATCCAAAAGCAATTTATAACACTTGAAATTGTTAAAAGTTAAATGATTAAATGTGAATGGATACGGTGTGTATACACTTCTATTAGCCAATGCCATTTATTTGCACGGTGTAGTTTATTGGGTTAGGAGCTACGAGTATATCATATGTTGTCCATAATGTGTAAAGATAGTAAAACGTAGAGTATGGGTTGAGTGCTAATCGGACCTTTTCGTCTTTATTGAATATAAATGTGATTGTTTTTAATACATGCTCATATCGTTTTTTTGTGTTTTTGCCAATGAGCCAATAAATAATGCCAACAATATCAACGTGACCAACTCTCCTCCACCTAACGATAACTGGTTGGTAACCCCTCTGACAAAGGGAAGATTTTTGACCTTAGGTGTTTTATTTTACCTTTTTTTTTTCTCTGTATATATATTGATTTCATTTTCATTTTTATTAGCTGAGATTTTCTTTTTCAACATCCTTTCTAGATATTCATTCATTTCCATTGCCATAAACCGTATTTACACCATAAGCATTGTTGATATCGTGTGATATATCTCATAGTTGTTGTTGTTTCTATTAAATTGTTAAACTTGACTCTTCTTTATTTTATATATATTTTATATTTTGTTTGCTTTCAGTGGTATCACGAGTATCTCATATACACGTATGTGAATCGTAGAATCAATATGTTTTGAGTGTTGCTTCATTTGATTGTATTTTGAATACGAGTTCAATTTGTTTTTATTGATTTGCCATTTGCTCACCCACCCAAGCTAACCAACCAAGCCATTTAGTCATAACCCTCGAGGGGAAATTGACAATGTTTTACAATAGCTTTCATCGTCGGCTATATAACAGATTTATACACTTTGATAAACTTCAATAAAATGTATGTATGTATACATAATTCGAGAAGCAGCAAGATGATAACTTCCTCTTATGCAATGCCAAGGAAACTATTTGTTCGAAACTATACACAATGTTAGCACATTTGACATTTATTGTATGTAAAGTGTATGAACTCATCAACACTATGATTTTACTTTTTCAATTCAATAATTTCATATTGAAAAGTATTAGAATATATGCATGAATATTAGTAGTAATTGTAGTATTGAAGGATACAAAATAATAAAATTAGTTAAAGAAAATATGAAAAAAGAAGCTAGTGTACATTAGCCATTCGATAGTACACGATTTTGTAATGTCCTTACCCAGCAGCCCTCTATTTTGTGATGTGGTACGGGTAGGGTAAAAGGTGCTGCATCGAGGTCAACCTTAAACAAATTTGGGAAAATAATACAAATTATCCAGCTGCTCAGGAATCACCCCTAGAGCTGGCAAATGTATCACAGACCCCCAATCCATATTCCACTCAAATATTTTCTCCAAACAGCAGGTGCAGTACAAAGAAATCCATTACTTTTCCAATAGATGGCTTTAGTAATCTGTATCTCGCGTTATATAAGTGCAATCGGGTTGCGCTAGATGGCATTAGAAAGATAGGATCTCGTACTAAATAAATTTTTCAGGCAGTTTTGTGATTGCTTGGCTCAGTATTGTTTGATCACGCGTCAAAGATGGACACCAGTTAAGAGAAAATACGCCATATTGTACAGTTTTTCTTCGATAAAGGCAAAAACGCAAGCCCGCATCTTTGATGTCAAAGATGCACCACGCTCCGGAAGACCAATTGTTGAAAATATCGATAAAATAATGGAAATCGTCGTCGAGTCTGACCATCATGTAAGCACTGTTTCTATTGCCCAGGAGCTAAATATTGCACAAAAAACCGTTTGGAGGATACAAAAAGAAGCTCGATGTATGGGCGTCACACGGGTTAACGCAAAAGAAAAACCTCATGTACTGAATTTCCATCTGCGAATCGCTGCTGAATCGCAAAAAAATTGATCCATTTCTGAAGCTGGTGGTTACTGGCGATGAAAAGTGGATCACTTACGACAACGTCATGCGAAAACGGTCGTGGTCGAATCGCGGGGAGCCGGCACAAACGGTGGCCAAGCCAGAATTCATGGTCAAGAAGGTTTTGCTATGTGTTTGGTGGGATTGGCAGGGAATCATCTACCATGAGCTGCTCTCCTACAGTCAAACTCTTAACTCGGAGCTGCACTGTCAACAATTGGACTGTCTGAAAAAAGCAATCGCCCAGAAGCGGCCAGCTTTGGCCAATAGGAGAAGAATTGTGTTCCATCCGGACAACGCCAAGCCACACACATCGATAGTGACTCGCCAGACACTCCGGGAGCTTGATTATGAGGTTCTTCTGCATCCACCTGGCACCAAGTGATTACTACCTGTTCCAGTCTATGGTGAATGATTTTGCTGGTGAAAAATTCACCTCAAGAGAAGCTTGTGAAAATCCCAGTTTTTTTTTACCAATAGGGACGAGGGTTTCTATGAGAGTGGCATTATGAAAAAAAACGTTCTCGTATATTTTTTTTTATATTTGACCTAAATCGCATAATTCTAACTATGCTAAATAAAATCTTCAATTTAATGCAAAAAAAAATTCTTTAAAATGAAGGCGAAAACATATAAGAATCCACTAATATTTCCATAGCTGTAGAGAAACTGTTTTTAGAGGGTTTTAGATGAAAGAGCTACCCTTTTCCCATATTTTGCTTCAACAAGCTTACCCAAAAATCCAATTTGGGGGGTATCAACCGTAAGGACGACGTTTATTACTGCTCGTTCGTTAGCCATACACAGTCATTAAGAGGTCATTAAGATGACCTCTTAGAATACTTAGACATAGACGAATGCCCTCAAAAAAATGCATAAAGTATATTTTCTGAATAGCTTAATATATGTAAATTTGTATATGGGGAATTATCAACTGTTATTAGAATATTAAAATCCCAAATTGACTTTAATATTCAAACTCGAAATGATGCCACTTTCAAACAATCATTCTCTCTCTCTCTCTCCCTCTCTGCCACTTATAGCTCATGGTTGAGCTCTCTAACACCAACCGTGCCATTCCATCATGACACATAGTCGTTGAGAGTATTACAATTTGGGATTTATACACACTCATCAAATGGAACACGTGCTTCTTGTGCTTTTGTACATTTCGAATATACGAATAGGTACCCTTAACATAAGTACGTATATAGCGAGTTCACATTTGTTTTCCATTCACATTCGCAAAACTAAATAAAAAAAGAAACACTTTGCGCGCACGCTATTTTATATTCAGATACTTTTGTGCTGTGTGGGTATATACTAGTACTTACTAGAAACGATACTATGAGACACATTCGCACAATATGTCAAATGTCGTTGATGCGTTTAATAAATATTCTGATGCGTAAGCATAATATTCTTATGAGGCAACCGCCACCAACCGTAGTTTAACTTCTATGTTACATACACAAGTATGTTGATCAAAGATACAACGATGTATGACAGGCCAACATAAAACGAAGTGCCATGTTGGCAGTGGAAAATTATTATTAGTATTATTTGGCAATGTAAAACACTACTACTTACCAACGTACGTACGTGTGTGTGTGATGCATGTATATGTATACGATACTCACTTAGGATCATTATAAATAGTAGTAGGTATATAATACAATACTTGCATACATATTGTATATAAGTGTGGTATATTTTGTATAATATGTAGTATGTGCAATATCGCTCCATGGGGATTAAATTACCAACAGTTTATTCAGTAGTGAGTAAGTAAGTAAGTGAGTGTTTTGCAGCAATGGTGCTGGGTTTCCCTATGTGTACGATATGTATGTACATATTATTACATCTTGAAACACTATGATGATTATATGAGGAGTACCCGTCACAAGGGTATATAGTCATTATATTGTGTGTGTGTGTGTGTTAGTCAAAAATGGCACAACAACTATAATAACAACAACAACAACAACAACAACGGTAACAATGAAATGCCTTATGCGTGCCCCACTATCCGTCTATTATTCACCATCAACCACCTTGAATATATGATAGTTAGCTTTAGAAATATATAAAGCATACATGTAGGCATGAGCAAGCAAATTGCTAAGTGAGCCTACTCGAGTTTATTTAAGTACTTTGTTTTCATTTCACATCCATCTAAGTATATATTCATGTCTATATGTATGTACTTATACCTACACACACACACAGTGTGCTCCTGCATGACATATAATAAACGAAATATGTGTATATTCTATTGTCTAATACCCAATAGAAACAATTAAGCATTTACTTATAGTTAGTCGACTACAAGTTCGAAAGCCATTCGTATGAAAATGGTTTAGTCTCCAAGATAATATTTTTGACTTTTAAATTCCCTCATTCATGAGTATGATGCAGCATTTTAGTAACATTTTCCATACAATTAGCACATAGACCTTACCATAATACCAATTGGGTTCGTAAGTAAGATATAGTTTGTGCGCGTCGTATGTACGTATATAAATACTTTTAAGTGTTAGAAGAATGTATATTCGCATTAAATACGCTAGAGTTCGAAATCCCATTGATCATTAAAGAGATTGTACATATGATACTTTTATGTGAGATTTATTTTTCTACAATACAATTTGCATAAATTCTGCATACTTATACTATATATATACATATTTACTACACAAACCATACAATTCAATTGAGATACATGTATGAGTCTGAATATTAATGTGTATACTATTTGGAAAAATGATAGGCATGCAATTTTTTGAATAAACATTTAACTTAACTTTAATCGCACTCCAGCAGAGTTGAAATGTTATTTATATATTTTTTAACATTGTGTATACAAAATTTTTATTTTTTTTATACAAAATTGGTGAATATATGAAGTAAGTATTCATTTTTTTTCATCATTATACTGTGAAATACAACATCATTTAAATATCCTCCATAGGACCTCTTATAGCTTGTGAGGTAATTTTCGATTACTCTCCGCCACATATTGGGTAATATCTCGACCATAACGTGACAGATGTTGGCCTTCAGAGTCTCAAGAGTTTGAAGATTATCTATATAAACACCATTTTTTATGTAGTCCCGCAAAAAAGAGTCCAACGGTGTTCGTATGTAGATCAAACTTATAACTTTTTTTCTCAAAGCAAACCATATCATCTCTTTTTAATATTTGAAAAAAAAAATTGCAGAGATTTGATTGTTACTGTCGTGAGGTGCCGTAGCTCAGTAGTTAGTGCATTGGTCTTCTGATCTGAAAGTCGTAGGTTCAATCTGTTCAATCTACCTACGATCACTCCATAAATCATTAAAATATTCAACGTACCAACAATAAACAAACAAAAGCAAATATGTGGATCATAGAAAAGTTTATTTGATTCTTCTTCTTCTCCTTATTGTCGTCATACCGTAAATATCAGTAGATGTATACACACATAAACATACTAGTGTAGTCAATCACTATGACGACAGAGAAAGAAGAAACAATCAAATGAATTTTCACTGAACGTAAAATGTAGCATAATAGGAATTTTACACTACATAATTCTTAAATGCTTTATATATGGAGATGTACTAAAGGTGTAAGACTTGGCAACCTATGGCATGAGAAAAAAAGGTAATAAAATCTACCAACGCTTGATCGAGTAAGTCGTAACCCTATATACTAGTTGAAACGATCTTGCTAAATTTTTGGAATCGGCCAGTTGGAATAGCTTGCTATCCGAACGAGTGCTCTTGTAGTCGTGCAGACAGTAATTCGCTCGACGTTGGTTGTCCTTATATATATATTGCTATAAAGGTCTCCCTCTTCTAGGTGTGAGGCCAGGATGTTGTATACAGGAGACCCCTGTGTCAGCCTACCCTACACAACTATCAGTCGCTTGGAGACTTCTTCTGAGGCGGATCTGCCAGACGACTGATTCATTAGGCACTGGTCAATCCTAAAAATCCTCATTGTATAAGTAAGGTTAGGTAAGGTTAGGTATTCCATTTAGGCGTAGAATAAGCTCGGTGGTATTACAATGTGCCTTTCTGGTCTAAGTGTGTCTTTCCAGAGAGAGCACAGCCACATTACCTAACCTAAACTATTTTTGCTGTCAGAAGTATGTTTCGTATAGACATGCTATTAAATTAAATAAAAGGATTCATACCGATGCTACAACTAATTACACCATTAGATATATAAGAAGTAGTTAAAGCCAAAGCGAAATTACTAGACTACTTTAGATTTTCGGTCCATCTTGGGCGTGTTAAATTTCTTTTTATGGGGTCTTACAACTTTAACTATTATTGATCGATTTTGAGTTTCTTCATAAATTCCAAATTTCACTATAATTTTTTTTTATTTTTCGACTTTTTTAGTATTTATGCAAAACACCTATCACAATTATTAAAAAAATTAAATAATCATTATTCTAATACATAATAGTACTCCTATTCCATCATAAATAATTTATTTTCAATATATAACATACATAGTATGTACCTATCTTAGTTGATAATGACATTGCATCTATTCTAAAAATATTTTGATGAGTTTTCTAATAATTCAATCATGTCAGCAATCTTTGCACTCATTTATATGCCTATAAATCTAGTTTATTTTTCCAACAATACAGAATACAAAATCCAATTTAACACTTATTACACGTGTCCAATAGACGAATATAAAACCAACTCAATCATGAAGAGATACATCCATTTATCCAATCGTTTTTTTTTTGTCTCCTTCTTGCTCTCTCACTCTCAGTCCCTCTTTATTTTTGTTGTGTAAACACTAAGCATTCTAAAGGACAGTTTCCTTATCAAACTGCACTTCTGCTTGAAGATAGATACTTATCCCAACTCGAATATAAAGAACCTAAAATCATTTTTCATATTTTATGATTTAATTAATTTTTAAAATATGACACACCCATTTTCCAGAAGATCACAAATGATGTTAAAGGTATGTACATAAACATACCCATCCATATATACTCGGTATTATTGTGTAAATACAGAGGCAAACAAATGAAATGAGTATACTTGCGAGAGTATCGAATACGTAAGTATGTATGAGATACTCGTCCTATAGTTTATAAGTATGTATGTAGTTATAAGCTATTCGTGCGTTGGACGGTTTCGTCAATAACTTTTCCTTATATACTTATATAAGTATATAATTATGAAGATATATTAGGGAGAATCGAAAAAGGTCTACATAAATTTCAAACGTTGTTCATTCGAAATTTTATATTTAAAGCAATTGTTTAGTACTCGACCTAGTCCTAAATAAAAAGGACCAAAAAGAACAACAAAATTAAATATAAATTTATTTTCGATACACTCTTTGCGGCTAAAAAAAATTTGATGCACCTTAATGTACGTCTATAGACTGATTAGATATTACAGCTATCCATATTGTTGTTTCTCATATTGAGCTTGGATATTTGTAGTGCCAGTGCCGCCAACGGTACATGTGCGAGTATAGGTCACGTTACCTGCTCTATATTTTCCACATCATTCGTTTTTACTTTGGCCATCAATTTAATACCAAATACTCGTTGGCGTTCAATCTACGGTTGACTATATGGTTTGTTTGTGTTTGTTTATTTGCTTAACATTTGATGGGTGCTCATCCTCGGATGCTGATGACCGTAGTAGATAAACGGATGGCATCAATGAAATTCGTGCTGCTGCTTGCTGCTGCTACTGCTACTGTTGCTGTCACCATTGTCGCCGTCATCGTCATCGTCGTCGTCGTCATGATGCTCATGATGCTTGACTGATGTAATTTATGCTTGAAGAGCAAACATACATTTATTACGGAACGGTCAAAAGGTAGCAATAAATAGAGGCATGTTGGCGCAAGACGAACATATTGAAAGGAAGCGAATAATAATGGCATGAGTTGTTTTTGTAATTGTACTCATGTAAATGTATATGTGTATGTATGTGTGTTAGTATATTTTATATAAAGATGAACCGATGATGGTGTCGTTCCACTAAAAATGATATACAACGCCATACATGGGAACAATAGTGATCTCGAGGTGGGTGGATGATGCTTTTACCTTACCGACTGACTGACTAAGCTTTATAAATGGTAGCATGAATGGATAAATGGATTCAGCTTCAATATACAAAAAAAAAATTCTAATGGCCATACAATGAATGGTTATGCCATAAGAAATCGCTTTATGATGGTAACAACATAAATACAAACAACGATAACTATGACAAGTGGAATGTTGCGGAGCATTGACTATCGTTGACTATGCATAGCAGATTGTATGGTAACTGCTCATAACTTTCTCTAGCTACAAACATATGTATACAAACATACAAGTACATCTGTTGGAGGACATATGCATATGAAAATTGTCAAATGGAAATTGTATAATCACATGTGTAAGCCCAATTGGAAAAAAAATTAAGTTTATTAAATGTATTTCTCAGACAAATTTCCAGATGGCTTAATGCATTTCTATATTGGTTCAAACAGTATAAAAATTAAGAGATCAATAGCTTTTTTGATAATCTTTTCATTTGATCACATCAGATTTTTCTGATCGTGATTTACAGTTCTTTTATATCGTTCAAGAGAGACTTGCCCAAAATCTCCTGCTTACGACGTACAAGTGTTCGACATTGGCAGAAATAATCAAAGAACATATATTTCCCTCTTCATCCAGATATTTTCAAGTTCTTTATCGGTATAGGACAATTTAAGGTCTTAGAAAAGATCGGCAAAGTGATATTACTCAATATTGGGTACTTAAGTCACATTTATCGTCAAATCGTGAGCCTCGCAACTCTCACACTGAAAATGAATGTGTAATCGTTCCTTGGTGAAAAACTATTTTCTTCCTGGTCAAATTGTGGAATTTTTTTTTTTGCTTTGATTTATTTTTTCTAATTTTCTATGAATGTTAACTGTGTAAATCGAAAATAAACCGTGGATATTGTCTTAATATTCAGTAGAATCGAAAAGCCTACACAATGCCTCGCTTCAAGAACTTATCTTGTCTTTGAAATGATGTGTTCATAAATCATTAATATTTATATACTCACCCTTTGTACTTTGGCAAGTTCCTACTGGCAACATTCACTATACTGGCATGTAGGTTAGTGTGGTACTTTAGCTGGACACTTTTTCAGGTTCTGTTGATTTTAACTATCATTCAATAGGCCACTGTCGCATATGTACATAACATATTTGTAACATCGTGGATATGAACCACCAAGCATATAATGGAAGTAAGCATATTAAAAGTATCCCAAATGTATGTCAATGACGTGCTGTTATGTGAAATTCATGTTGAACCGCCTACTTACAATATTCATAAAAAAAATCCCCCCATTCAACCACATGCTAGCATGAACTTAGATTTACTTGTAGCTATGTTTTATTGTATATACTATATATGAGATAGTCTGAATTATCTATGTGGGAGGTAGTAGGTATATATTTGAAATTCAGCTAAGCAATATTTGGATTTTGTGTTTTAAATTTTTTATTTTACTTTATGAATACAAGTAGGATATGATAGTAACATAGTGTATAAAAAAAAAATACGAAAAATATATATAAATATATGGGCATATCCTGGTTTTCATATGCGATATTTATACTCCAGAAAATATGAAGGTAAAGAAGAAAACTACTTTGTAGCACTAAATCATCGGACGATGTAAGCGACTTGTTACTGCTGCTATTTCTGCGATCGAAAGTGAATCAGTGAAGTTGGGTTTCGCGTTGAACGAGGGCAAAACAAAGTATATGCTGTCCGTGAACAAGGAGGCGCGGCGTCTAGGATCCCACGTTGTTGCCGATAGCTATTCTTTCGAAGTTGTCAAGGAATTTACTCACCTTGGCACCGCCGTTAACACTGAAAATGATGTCAGCCTGGAGACAAAGCGAAGATTAACTCTTGCTAATAGATGTTACTACGGTCTCAGTAAGCAAATGACGAATAGAGCCATCTCTCGCCGAACAAAACTGACACTCTACAAGACACTCATCATACCCGTGCTGCTCTATGGCGCCGAAGCATGGGTTGTCTCGCAGACCGATACAGCAAGATCTTCGGTCCTGTGCGCATCGGTGACGACTATCGTATTCGAATGAACTACGAACTGTAGAAGCTCTACGATGACATTGACATAGTTCAACGCATCAGTATTCAGCGTCCGCGGTGGTTAGGCCATTTTGCGCGTTTGAATAAAGAAGCTTTGGCGAAAAACGCTGGGACGGAATCCGTTAGACGACGACGTAGGAGAAGGCCATGCTACCGATGGAAGGACCAGGTCGCGGAAAATCTATCTGCGCTTGGTGTAACTGATTGGAGAAGGCGCGCGCAAAACAGAGACGTCTGAAGAGAGCTGCTGAGGTCGGCCGTAACTCGATAACGGATTGTAATGGCCATATATGATGATGGTGATGATGAATGATCCAATATTTGGAAAAAAAAAATTTGATTAGTGGACTTTTTGACTTTTAGATATCAATCAATCAAAGGAAACGAAATGAACACGACTTCAAAACCATTTGTAGGACTTTCATTTTTTGTGAGAATTAGCAATTTTTTGGCAAAATTAAGTTGAAATAATTGGATTAAATATATTACTCGTACTTTTAATCATTTTTTTTTTTTTCATTTGTTTCATTTCATTTCTACGTATTATATATAATTTATTCCAATTTGAGATGATCTTCTCTGGGTGATACCCTTATATAGAATAGTAGTATACGGTAGGTATAAATGCATATATAAACAAGTAAAATCCTTTTGGCATTATAAACATTATTAAAATTTTATAATATGTATGTATTGTAGGTAATATATGTGTGTGTGTGTCTGTATATGTAGGTTTGTTCATTTCGGTTGTTCTTCTTACCTATTAACTTTGCTGTTTTAGTATGCTGCCCACTGCTATTCATTGTTCATCTGTTGCCACTAGAGCAGAATGTTAATGCCTTCTATGAAAAACGATTCATTCTTTTTTTTTTGTATAGTTACATAGTCTAGGGTACTTTTATTTTGGGACATCATCATCATCGTCGTCCTCATCATCATAATTATGTTGCTTGCAAGTATGAGTATTTATGGTTACGACTATCAGAGTGCAGCAATCGTTAGAGCAGATAATTATGATTTATATGTATAAGTATGTGAATGTATGACCTTAAATATGTGTGGAATTTCACTTCTATAGTTACAATTTATTTTGAAAATCATGTATATGCATGTATTGTATAATATTTTCATTTTTTTTTTTTTCTCAAACATATAATATAATATAATATGAAAAGATACAACATCCAATTAAAAATTACTTGTAGAGTAATATAAAGAAAAAATACAAATAGTATTTGTATAATCAAAAATAAAAAAAAAAAATATTGTAATAAAAATTTTGTAAAAGAGAAAAAATCAAATTAATACCTACAATTACTCTCTTAGTTGAATAGCTTTGTTCGGCCACACCTTCCTTGCACAAAAGCACATACCATCCATCATTGTAATATCTCAAGGATGAAAAGCAAATGATAAAAAGGACAACGTTTCGCTTTTAAGTGCAATTGAAATGAAATGAACTTCTTGTATCCTAGTATGCAATATATCAGCTATGTATTCTTGCTAGATGGTAAAAATGGATAGAGAAAAAAATAAAAATAATAATATTAAATCGGCGATAAGCAATGACTACACTCAAAGAAAATATTGGTGCATTTTGCAATAAATAATTTATAATTTTAAATTATACAATAGTTACAACCAAAAGGCTAGATTTAGCATCAGAAAAAAAAAACGGTTGTAATATTTTTAATCACATAGGGACATTGAGAAGTCCAGACTACTCTTAATGAACATATACAATACTGCCATATTATATATTATAACTCACTCATAGTGTTCGTCCACACTTATGGCGAAGTTTTTCAAGAATAATCGAACATTGTAGATTCTAACAGACCAATTTGTATATGCGGTGAATGCCGAATTAGATATACGATAATCAAGGGTTTTTTGTTGATATGGACATAGTTTAGCTCATTAAAATCCTACAATTGTACGGGGTTGACACAAGGGGATAGAAGACATTGCTCTGAAGGTGTTTTAATCAGTGCTGGGCCTTAACAGAAATGAAGACGTAAAAGGTCAGCCATCACAGAGCAGTATTGACTGGAGAATCGATCAACATCCGACCGTAATATATATGATATCCAGATAATGATTATATGTTTGAAATATCATAAAGGCAAAAAGTACTGGTGATAAGGTGAAATTTATTCACATTAAGGTGGATTAAATTGTATCGAACAAAATATTGACTATCCGACTCAGCGACGATATAAAATTTGGATCATTTAAAGCATGTATTTCCAAAGAAAAATAAAATATTTCCTGATTTGGACCTGCATACTTGTTATGCATCACTTTTGTATGGGAGTCCTCTAGAGGGTTGGTTATAGGGGGTAAGTGTATTCTAATGAAATGTTTAGAAAGAAAAATTCATTCGAATCGTTCATAGATTTCACTCTAGATGCGATTTCTGGGGTTATTTGTTGATATTCGTGTGTTTTTATGATCATTTTATATGGAAATTCACATAACATTCGATGGAAATATTGTGGAGAAAGACTGAATAGAGGTACGTCATATAGGTTGCCCCTATGGACTATGGAGTTATTTGTTAATTTTCAAAACACTTGAAATATCACCCGAATAATGAAATATATAAATGATCGTCACTAATTTTTCCCTCTCAACATTTTCTCTAAACAAACAATACATACTTATCCCTTACCTCTGATGGCGGATGCATTTTTTTTTTTCAAGTGTACAAAAGATACGAGATTGCCATTTGACCATGCTGAAATGCCACTTCTAACTAACAAATATCAGTAGCATAAAAGCGAAGAAGTGTAATCGCATTTGTTTTTTCTATTTTGTTTCTTTTTTTTTTTTTTTCTTCACAACTTTAAGACGACACGTTCTATGATTCTTTGCTTGCTTTAACTTCTTTTTCCTGTTCTTCTTTAGTTCATGTATTCTATTCTTGATTTCAGTTCCTGTCGTATGCAACCAACTTTTCAGTGAACTTTTTACCTGGTCTCAGCAAATGTTGCTAGTTGGCATCTCCTATACTGCCGTTGCTGCTGCTGCTGCTGCTAATGCTGGTGCGGATGTACAAGAATGTACCTACTATTATATAGTATATATTCTTTCGTTTGTTTTGTTTTACTCTTAATGGTGATGTAGATGATGGCGAAGCAAAAGTGTATTTTAGTGTTAGTGACAAAAGCTTAACTTACCTTCTATATATGTTATATGTGTGTGTGTGTATGAATTTGTGTATATCCTTAAGTAGGGAGACAACACACGGATAGAAATTTGCTATGTCACGTAGGCGCTTCAAAGTTTGTATATTTTTTTTTTTTTTTTTTTGCAAAATTTACGATTTAACAGTAAAATGAAAGTTTTAACATCACCAAATCCCGCTAAGTACTCTCCCACACGTACTTTGGATATTGTGTTATTTCAATTCTTTGTTTTTTTTCTCTTATTGTTGTTGTTGTTTTTTTATCGTGTTTATTGCACTTAAGACTTTCTCATCTAGCACTCATTATAGCAGTAGTACATTACTTTGCTTTGCTATTTACCTGAAATCTATCCAAAAAAAAAATATCTGATAGCAAGATTTTCGAATAGTGTTAGTAAACGTGGTGATTTAAAGTAGGATGATATACCATTTTTACAAAATTGCAATATCTACGAGTATACTCCTCACACATTCACATACTCTTATACTGCAGTTAAATTGTATAGAGTTTTCACAAAATCTCCCTCGCTCAAAAAATTATAGATAATGCAAAATTACCTTCACCACTTATATTTATTTTACATTTCCTTCAACTTTCATAATAACTACTTCTTCTTCTTCTTCTTCGGCATAAAGTTTCTTCGAATTTTTTATATATCATTTATGCCTCAGGTGCAGTAGCAGCGAAGCCTAACAATTTAAACTAGTTTCTATTTGTATTTGCCTTTGAGTTATTGTGCGAGCGGCATCTTTGTGTGTTTGTGTGCATCTCGTTGCTTTTGCATACGTGCGACGTTGCTGAAAATTTCCTTCTCTCAGTGATTTAGTCGAAATCACTCCCAACCTCATCATCACCGGCATCAACAGATAGTGTTTAAGTATCATCATCATCATCATCTTATTGTAAGGGGATCATGTTTCAAAAACTCAAATAAAACTCAAATACAAGATTTTGTGTATAAATGTGTGTGTGTGTGTGTGTTTTGTATGTATGCATTACACAATGACACAAGTATGTAAACTTTTGAGTGTGTCGCATTTGTGCAAACGTAGCTAAATCAGTTTTGAAGCAAATTGATGACACCAACACCAACACTATCACCAAGGAATAAACACACAATTGAATGTTGTGTGAATTCTATATACAAGTTTGTGTGTGTAGAGCTGCATGTGTATATGCACTTCTGATGATACAAATGTGCAAGCAAAAAAAAATAGAAAGCAGAAATGAAATTACCACTAGAAAATAACAAACAAAACTTAGGCATTGCATTGGGTTAAATCTATGTAGCACATACAAATACAAACAGTGATATCATGAAAAACTAACAAACACATTCTTAAGGGCGCACCCATGAAATTTATATCGACTGTATGACACACACGTATAATTTGAAATTACAACGCAAATGAGCTGATTTGAACAAAAAAGTATGCACTGCGCGAAAAAGTGGCATAACTAACTAACTAATATGAATGAGAAAAAAAATTGGCACCATGCGCACCCATGCGCACCCTCCCAGCAAATAAATGAAATTGCTTCAATCATAAAGATGTTCTATTCGAGGGAAATATGTCCATACAATTCTTAATTATGAAATTGAAGAAAGGCTAAATCAAAATTGTGCTAATGTACGAGTAAGCATGTTTACAAACCTTTTAGTCATAATTCAATTTAATCCACAGAAAAAATCCACACCGAAATATGTACTCCACATCAAGTTTTATTTTTCAATGTTTGTGCTGAATTAGGCTGAACCTGAATTAGGAACCAAAATTCTATTTAAATATTTTTTTTTATTCTAATTCTTTTTATTCTGTGTGTGACTTTGTTGCTTATCTATTCAACTATATTAGAGACACAACTAGAGAATGTCAAAGAAAAACGTACGAGAGCCACAAGAGTCAGAAGGGCAAATAAAATTTCTGACTTCTCCACATTGAAAGAATCTTGAAAAAAAACATTCCTTGCCTACAATTAGTACGTAATTGTACAATGGTACATGTGGTGTGTTAGTATACACATGTATACAAACACACGTTATGTTGAGAAACATATAATTGTATCAGCAACATGGTATATATTAATTTGCATAGCATCAGTATGAATGCGTTCAACAACAAAAGCACATAATCTCATAAAATTATCGTGTATATATAAATTAGTACGTTACGTACGTGTATGAATACTATTATAGAAGTGTATAGATTTCAAAATGACATTGTAAGTAAAAAGATTTTTTTTTTTTTGCTCCCCCAATAATTTTTATCATTGCTGCAGTGCATAAATTTGTTAAAATTTGATTATATTGGTACAAAGTATGTAATCGTAGAAATATATATATCCACATACAAATTCACACACACACACATAGACACAAACACATACACTACTCGTAGTGTAACAAATTTACAATCTTTGCATGTCAGCATAATAATCACAAAAAAATAGAAACATAAATAGAGAAAACACAACACAAAATATTTGCATTGTAAGAAAAATATAAACGAAAAGGTGTTTTCATCTCATTCATTCATTCAACTTTTCAACACTTCCATCACTATCATTATTGCAGATGAAATTGAAATTGTTGCCAAAATGAATTGTGAATAGAATGTAAATATAAAAAAAAAAAATGAAAGAAATCAGTATTGGTGAGAGAGAAAGCAATAATGAATAAAGAATATGTGTGAAGCTAAGTTGAAGAAATGGTTTTCAGTATGAAAATCACATTTCATTCGAATGCAAGTTGCAAATTGCAACCTGCTGTATCAAACTTTGTGATATTTATTTACATTTTATAGCAACATGTTGAGGGTTGCATAAGAAAGATGTGAGTTTTTATTAGAGTGCAGTCAGTAAATTTCCATTGAAATTAATCACAAATAACATAGATTTTAATACAGTAATTTTGCATTGAAATGAATTACAAATATCCTAGATTTTAATATGTTTCAATAGTCACTTAGTACTTTAATAAGATTCGGAACAATAATACCGCGAACATTAAATAGCCATTCAATCAATTCAGCAAAGTTACAGCACAAACGATGATTTACTGAAAAATTTTCCACAAAATTCTTGAACACTTCCATCCTGCATGACTAATTTTGGGATTCCCTTAACCCTTAAATATTTGACGACTTTTCATAATAGCTATATTAAGTAGTGGGCGTGGTATTAGAGCTACATTAATTAGTGGACATGGTCCAACAAATTCTTACAAAATTTTTTTCTCTTTAAATACTAATCTAACAGTCTAATATGGTTACCCTAGACGAAACACAACGTAGGTTAGGGCGGTTAAAAAAATTTCTTTTTTAATTCGCGATTTTGTAATGGAGCTATATTAAGTAGTGGTCGTGACGGATCCAATTCTCGTAAAATTACTTTTTTCTACATTACTAATCTACCACTCAAATATGGTCGTCCAAAAACGAAAACGAATTAAGTTAGGTCAGTTTAAAGTATTTAAACATTCCCCGACTAGAGATGGTAGCGACATTAATTAGTGAAGGCTCGTAGATTTCTTACAACATTATTACCCACTATAATCTTAATATATACGTAAAATATTTTTTTTCTAAGCAATTCATAGCAGTTAATATTTAGAAATTATTCCACTATTTTGTATGAGAACTACAAGAAATTATCATTGTTATTCACCCATTTTTTTCTGGGATATTATCAATCAATTTCCAAAGGATTCGTCTCTATGTCGAATGTTGTTGTGCTAAATGGAATATTGAGTGAATTTGAAATTTGAAATTTGAGCTAAAATTTTATACAATACCGGGGTTAGTCAGATCGAGGTTAAATTGAGATCGCTCTCGAAGGTAAATATTCTTTTAATCACTTAAGCCCTTCAGAAGGCTTATACAATGCTTATACAATAATGATGGTTTTTCTTCCTTAGGCACTATTCATTTTTTGCGTGGATGGGTATTTTTCACTGTAATGTAGAAAGACACAAAATGAAACTGAACAATCCAACAAGATGGGCATTTATTTCCGTCATAAAATTCGCCAAATAATCTTTCAATTGTATTATTAATTAATTTATCATTAATTTCTAAAACTTGTAAGCATTGTTTTATTGCATTAATCTTACTCAGTATCATTTATTTTATATTTGCTGAATATGTTGAACCGCTTGACATTTAGTTTCTACTAGCATGACAATCTAATCAAACATACTTTATAAATGTGTTGTACTATGAGTATATACGCTAGCTAACATTGATTATATACCGAAGCGCGTAAATAATAACAAACATATCAATAAGGATAAATTTTCAATTTTATACAAGCGGAGTTCTACAATATTTATTTTGTGCAGTCTTTTAAAAAGCTCTATGTATGCATTTAAACAGAAAATACTGAAGGGAATACATATATATTTGAAATTTTTTATGATCTTATATGTATAATAGCTATGATGATATAAATTATATTTTGTTGTTGTTGTGGCAACATTATTAGCATTTAATGATAGCTTCTTCTAGGATAGGTTATATTAGTTATCCGCTCTGCGAAATAATATCGCACTAAAAGTATTAAGTAAAATAAACAAAATGAGTAAGGAATTAAATTAAATCAATTTTTATAAACTTTGGCCATAAACTTTAAGGAAAGAGTAATACGTGGAAAGAGTTGCGTGGGAAATTGTATGCAATTTTATGAAAGCATTACAAAATTGACTTTAAACTTCTGAATATACATCAATTCTTTATTTAATTCATACGCATGCCATGCTGCACCCAGTTTTATTTATTTTTTTTTTTTCAAATCACGAAAGCACAACACCATCTGCTGTCAGCCACTACCGCTATGTTACCGTTTCACAAGAACTTTTATATTGCTATTGTTTATTGTTGGTGTTATCCTTCGGCGTTTTATTTTAAATTGGAACTGCTTCCGGCGACTCTAAATACCTACAGTCACGCACAAAACTTTCTTACCTTGATCTAACCGTCTACTCATTCTCATCAACACAGTTTTGCAAACTAAATAGTATCTTTTATCTATGTACGATATCATTCCTCCTTAATACATATGTATATGTACGTATATCAATGCTCTTTCTTGTCTTTGTTTTCTTTTGGGAAATTATATAGAGTTTGACTTGCATTGCTCCAAAGCGAGCTAGAAATTCAATTCAAAGTAGCAACAACAACGATAACGATATTTCAGAAGCAACTAGAATCTCTATGTGTCTATCTATTTTTCTGTCTGTCTGCCTATCTGTCTGTCTGTCTGTCTGTCTATCTGTCTGATTTTATATAGGTTCATCTATTGCAATTTTTTCACTGACTCAGCAACTACACCAACACCACCACCACCACCAGCAGCAGCAACATTTGAAAATTCTCATTTTGATTTGGCTTTGAAAAGAATTGGCACGCCAAATGCGCCAAAATAAGAATTTACATTACCAGCAACAATCGACTATTTTCTTTTACTTTTTCATCTTTATCTATGTTCATTTTTTTACTCTTACTTACATATTTCATTTTGTAAAGGCAGAGGGTGAAAAGTATCCTATCCGTTTATATGTATATATGTATATTACGGTGATCGCAAAAAATATATTCACGGAATATGTTTGTATGTTTGTGTGCACTTATAAGCCCCGAAGGGCTCTTTGGCCGAGCTTCTCTTCCATTACTGTTGTGCGTATTAAATTTTGGACAGTGGACAAACATTGGAAGGGACCCACCGTTCCGAACGGCAGAATCACTTTTTCTCAACTTTGTCGCAGACTTCTTTTAGAAGTTTTTCTATGGCAAATTGTTATTGCCGGAAGAATTGCCAATTGCTTGCCTACAGGTGGGTACGGTTCGAAAGAAAAATCTTGGCCATTTACATGCAGGTTTGGGCTCGAGCAACTTTCTTTTTTATTTTTATGCAGTTTCCTCAATCTAACCACTCGAAATGATATCATCAAGAATAAAAAGCATAATTTCGAAATAATTTTTAGGGTATTTTTCACATTCCTACTGGGAATAATAGTAAAAAAATTAAAAAATTGCCACAATGTAATTTCTATATGACAAACGAAGGAAAAAGAGAGAACAAATTGTATTTATTTTAAGGAATAAATAAAAACCTCAATAAATGATACATTTTTTTCGAATTTCAATGTCGAAATTAATAATTGCAATTTCCCGATGTGGCTCCGTCGGCATCTCTGTCGTAATTATTAATCCATTCCATAAAGAAATTCATAGTTTTTCTGATGTTTTCAATGTCAAACTAATTACCTGGGAGTATTCTCTGGGAAAAAAAAACACCAATAAATTATATTTCAAGACTCCAAACGAATGATTTTTCGAAATTTCTGTCAGAAAATGCAGTCGTTCTGAGAACTCTTTTTTACCACCCTAATTTATATACACTTGCGTAAAATGGCAACTAGCAAAATACTTATAATTGTGCGATAGTACTAAAGGCTCTCCCTCTCTCTCTCTCTCTCTCCCTCTCTTTCTATCGCCTTGTCAGTTAGATAACAGAGTCGAGACGAGTTGATCGGTGTTCCGTTTGGGTCGTTACAATTAAAACTAAATAAACTTATGTACATACTCGCGCTAGTCTTTACATGTATGTGATTGCACAGGTACGTATACCTTATATTATAGTAGTAGGTGGTTGTATGCGAATGGATGAATGTATATATGGATGAACATGTAGGTGTGCGCTTTCCTTTTCATGAAATGCAACTTTCTTCAACGAAGCGTTGGTTGGTTTGTTGGCGGCGGCCTACGAAAAGATTGAATGAAAACTTTGTGTTTCGCGTGCAAACGAAGTGTTCTTTTAATTGTCGGTTTCGACAGCAAAACTCTACATAAATGAACTGCCTTATACTCATGTACGAGTATATGTGATTACACGTACAGGTACAGGTATGCAGAGAAGTTCTTCTCTTTAAATAATTTATATACTGTCTGGCTAAGCTGTTTATTTACCACAATGAGTTATACAGTGTTGGTGAAATGTATTCGATTTCTGACAAAAGGATTTCAGAAGAGATTCTAAAATTGATTGCGAAAGGCATACAAACTTCTAACGACAGTGGAAACTCCAGTTGAAGAAGACACTTCAGAAGAATGTGTCCACATACAAGATTTTCAACCGATACAAGCCATCTGGCATATTTATCAACACTATCGACAGCATTTTCTCTACCCACAACTGTACCGACAATCATTGGATTTGCGTGTTTTGCCAAATGAAGAAGACAAATAGTCGCACAATTAAAGCCTTTTAGCTTAAAGCACAGGTAAATAATTGCTGTGAATGCAAAAAGGAAAATGAAACATATCAAATAAGGATAATGGTAACGGTGCCTCCGTGATGGCATGTACAATTAAAGTAAAGGGTATTTACATGTTGGTAATGTTGACGATGATGATGATGATGATGATGATAATGATGTAGATAGCAGTGGTGGTGGTATTGGTAAAATCCAAAATAGGTTACGTAGATACGAAGAATATCAGAGGTTGCAACACCTCAACTATATCCGTGATTGCACCTAAATGTACAAGAGTGAATGTGTGTGTGTGTGTGTGTGTTTCAATGATCGGGATCTAACTGCCGCATGATGGTTTTAGATTAACTGCCTGACAAGTAAACCCACTTTTTTTTCATTCGTTGGTATTTCCGACTTTGCCAACACTTTATTTGATTTGTATATGTATTTGTACTGGTAACAGTAACGCATACGTGTAAGTATGTATAGATATGAGCGTAAATGTATACATGTTCGTTCGTATATGCAAACACAGTGTTTTGCTTTGTCAGCTCACGTGCTTAACAATTGTAATTATTTTTCTTATCCTTTCTACTGCAGTCTTTACACAACTATATACACAAACCTACATAAAACAACATGAGCGGAGGTATCTAAATGTAGGTAATATCTGATTATAGGTTGTAAGGAATGAAACATAATTAAAGTGCCAGCATTATTTACGACATATGTGTGTGTATAGTAGTGTATATAAATTGGCAAAGTATACTTTGTGAGCCTCAAGTTAATTTGTTAAATGAAATAATTGGATATTTTCATACATATATCTATTTTGATACTAAAGATCATCGTGATTAAATACATAAATAAATTCAAATTATACATAAATTACTCATTCCCATCCGTCCGGTCTCATATACATACATATGCATATGGTATGATTCTTAAATTTATTGATCATCTAAGCAGTCAGTGAATTCAATAAACTATAAGCGAATTTATGAAGTTCTAACACAATCTCTGAAGTAAGGAAAATCCAATTTCCATGAGAAAAGCACAATCTAAATGAATAATGAATACTAGATGAGTATAAATCGAATGCGTTAATGTCGAAAAAATTTTGCAATAATGTCGAATAATTTTGTATCAACTTTTTTGACATAGCGTGGAAGAAAAAATTAAAATAATTCCATTTTCGACATTGTTGTCAAAAATTGCAATAATTTCGAACTAGATTTCGATTTCGATTGCAAAAATTGCCGATGTTCGTGTAGACTTGAAAACGGAAATTATGTTACGTAGCACAGAAAAATTTCGTTTGACATTATTTCCAACAAAAATTCAAATAATATAAAAGAAAAATTTTATGGCTTCAGATTTTCGACATTATTTCCAAAATGTTTGCAATAATATCCAACCTTGATTTTTCAAAATGGACAATTTCGATATTATTGCAAATATTTGTACAATTAAGTCGAAATTTTGTTTTCAATATCAAAAAATTCCACATAATTGCAACAATTTTTCGACATTAATGCAGTACATACTCTCTAAGCAATGTAAATTACGCACATGCATCCTGATGAAACCATGAATATGCACGTAGTAAATAGTCATACATAAATATATCAATATCAAATATTAACATCAGCAAATATTTGTTGTTTTAAGTTTGAATTTCTCTATTACTTGCTATCAAATACGTATGTGGTGTATATAAAATGCATTGCTTGCATTCACAGTGCATACAGTGTAGTAACGGGAAGAAAGATAAATCGAGATGGAGGATATATCAGTGTGCTGCTTACGAATAATTATTGTATTCGGAAATTAAAATCATTCTAGGAAATTGATTTTTCATTGATCAACAGCTACGTTATGCTGCCATGTTCTCTATAACTTTTGTCCGCACTCTTACACATATACACACACAAACACACATAATCTCTCTGTCTAACGTGTGTTGTAAGCTATTTGAAATGATGCATTCAATAATATGCAGCAAATTGTAAGAGATTGTTGATTTTATGCAATGGATGGATTAATACAAAATCGTAGATTTGCTACTAGACAATATAAAACGAATAATTTTGGATTATTTAATACATCGTCTTTGCATTGTAGATGCAATATTATTTGCAGTGTGATGCCAAATAGTCATAAAAAAATCACAGAAAATTTAATTAACAATGTTTTTATGGAACAACATTTTCATCAAGGCCATTTATCATACTTTTCAATGTTCAACCACCTTAATTATGATGCATAATATGTAGGATCTCGTTATTCACCATTCGTCGTTTTTCCAAACAGTCATTTTACATTGACAACGTCTAAAGAATAAGATTGTCATGGTCCGATCATCTAATGAGACTGCAAGAAACGTTCCAAAATCTAAGATGCTCTGTTCCGAACTCTGTGGTATATGTGAACAAGGGACCTGACAGCGTTTGGACTTTTAAACTGTGAAGTAAAGGATGCAGAATAAGTTTTGTCTGCATATTTCTATGTATAATTTATTATAAATTTTTATCTAAAATATATTCACTGTAGAAAATATCGGAAATTTTTAATGAAACTATAATATTTTCTATCCTTTTTGCATCGCCAAATATTTCCAATAATAAATTAAGCCAATTTATTCTCTTCGAATTATCAAATTCTTTAGGTACTCATTACTTACCTTTCTCATATTTTCCCAACATTTTCATTTCAACTATGTGCACTTCATACACTTGTTATTCCTTTTTGCGAAATCTAGACATTCTGCAAAAGATTCTTAGCTCGTATACGAGCTGAGTAGAATACGAGTATCTCGTCTTTCTTTGCCATTTGTACGTTAAGGCATAATAAATTAAAATTTATTTGTTGTCATGAAATTGATAACATAACTTTCCTCAGGTTTCCACATCGTTAGTTTACTATGCAGCGGAAAGTTACAACGTTGTGATGTTTTGTTGCGCTACGTTATGCCCGTGGCATACCGCAAAAGCAAGCAACGCATTGTTGCAATAATGTTACGGCATCATACTATGCCACCCAAAAATAAAAAAACAAAAAAAAAAAAAAGAATAAAAATACAGAATATGGAAGTATTTATTGTGTCGGTATGCTTTCTCTCTGCACGCACCCAACACTCATACACACTCACACACACCCATTTAATGTCATTTCAAAGTGTTCTCGGAAGAAAGTCATAAATTATATAGACATATTTACTACAAGGAGAACAAGAAGATGCACCACAATAATAACAACAACAACAAAAGCAACATTACAAGAAATACATAATTCACACACTATTATGCTGTTTAGTATGGCCTTATAGAAAAGCATTCATTTTATTCATTCATTCATATAAACGCAGATGAGCCAACAACGGAAATTGTAATTTTCTTTCAAGTAATACTTAGTATACATGCATTTGTAATAGCACTCATACATACTCATACCCATACCATAATATGTTCCTACTTATGACCACTATATGTAGATAAGTACCAACTACTTTTATTTTATTAATACAAATATGTACCATTACATATTGGTGCTACTAGCACTGCTTATATTATAACCATAATATATTGATGGTATTTTGTATGGTTTTAACCTCTTGCAGAAGCATAATGGAGCCTATGAAATAGCCGTTTAAACGCAACTAAGGTATGATAAAGCTTAATAAAGTAGAAATCAATATGGCAGCCATCGTTGCACTTTGAAATTTATAACAGTAGAAAGTAGTACATCATATAAAAAAAAACCAACAGTAAAGGATATCAGAGAAGAAAATATATGTATCAGAGTAAAAATGCCATAAAAGGAGATTTTATAATAATCTATATCCGTTTTTATTTAATAAAGTGACTACAACTGGTATACGATTAACTCTCAAATATCAAATAGTCTAATTATATGTGAAAGCATATAATTTACTCGTAAGTGTACACATCATACATATACATAAATACAAAGTAATCGCTCACAGATTCCAAACAAAATAGGTCCATTGAGTTGGTCACTTCAGGATTTGAGTACAGAGAGCCTTTAGCACAGAAGGTCAAAGCATTATTTATTGGGCTACAACATCCACATAGATAAGAGACAATTTATACATCTCTCCAATTTTTTGGATTAATGTATATACAATAACTATTTATAGATATTTCACATGTTTTTACAAATTCATAAATACGCCTTTTGACCTATTATGTATTAACAAAGGCGACACGATTAATGAGAAAATGGATGACAACACTGTCCCCCAAAGCCAAATTGTTGATTAGAATCATATATCGAATTATTAACGCATACAAATCAAAATTGTGCCATTTTTCAGTAAAAATTTTACTCATTTCAGGCTTACACCAATACAAACCTCAACAGTAGTCTTACATGTGATATTATTATCATTTTCAACAACCAAATATGACACATAATTCGAATAAATTTAGGTTGGAAAACAAAAAATTAGTTTATACCACCAAACGTCCTGACGTTGACTGGAATTGCTTAATACAAAATATGATATACGAATATAAATATATGTAAGTCAAATAAAAAGCACATTTAACAGCAATAAATTTTTTATATCAAATAAATATATGAAAAACCAATTGAGTTATTATCAACCACATTGACATAAGCAAATATATTGCATTTCTCTTAGTCTATCTCTCTCTCTGATTTTACTTCGACATTACTTAATGTTCTTCTACATACAAGCAAACTCATAATAATAAATATGTACTATCGTTTATAATGTCACATAAATGTTTATTAACATAAACAAATGTGACTAACACTCAATTTGAAAATATGATATCTCTTTACTAACTTATCACACAACTTAAATTTAATACGTACTTATCCCATTGTTGTCTCATTGCATATTTTTTTTTTTTTTTTTTTTTGTTTCATGCAATGCAGTCACATATATCGTACCATACCCATATGAAATGTATACTTTTGCAGTGTAATACCAATAATAGCAAATAATAACAATCTCATATTGTATATAGCAATGGAAAATCTTCAAAACAGCTAATATGATGTGACGCACAGTGTTTCCCTCTTGACGAAAAGTTGCACAAAATTTGAATATGACATGGAGTTTTATTCTGGACAAATACTAAATTTTAATTGGAATATTCGTAATAATTTAATTTATATGTAACGTTAAAATTGTGCCTTTTTGAAAGTATTTATGTGATTACCCCATAAAAAAGACTCCTTTACAAAATGACCGAAAAAACATTTGAAATTCGACAAATAGCACCGTACCTGAACAAGAGTTGTCCTTGGACGGTGAAATGTAAGACAACCCTATTTATTATTCTTCCTTAAAATTTCCTCCAAAAATACTTATTCCTATCGCCAAGCCTTAAGAGGCCTGCCATACAAAATGACCAAAAAGGCATCTAAAAATCGACAAATAGCCCCATAGCTGAACAAGAATTACCCTTAGAATGATGAAATGTATGACCGATTTCCAATAATTTTTTAATTGACATTTCAGACGAAAGCGATGTCAGACAAGGTGATTCGTTATTGTGTGACTTGTTCAACCTTATTTTGAAGAAAATTATGCGAGCTGCAGATTTACGATATAATGGCACTATCTTCAACAAAAGTGTCATGCTTCTGGCGTATGTCGATGATATTGACATAATCGGTTGTCAACTAGCAAGAAGTCATTGCAGCATTCTCTGAATTGGAACGAGAGTCACGTCGAATGGGTTTTACGGTGAACGAGGGCACAACGAAGTACTTAGGGTCTACAAACAAAGAAGAAGATCCCGGCGTCTTGGACAACACGTCACTATTGACAATTACACTTTCGAAGTGGTGAAGAACTCCGTCTATCTTGGGATCAGCATTAACAAATGTAATAACGTCAGCCTGGGGATAATGCGTAGAATAACTTATGATAGCAGGTGTAACTTTGGGCTGAGTAAGCAATTGAGTAGTCGAGCCCTCTCTCGAAGATCGAAAATCTCTACACACTCTACAAGTCCCTCATTATTCCTGTCCTAATATATGGCGCAGAAGCTTGGATAATTTCCACCACGGATGAGAGGATGCCTGAAATTTTCAAGAGAAATTTCTGCGCAGGATCTTCGGACCTACTTGCGTTGATGACGAATACAGAATGAGGTACAAAGATGAGCTGTAGGAGCTGTACGCTGACATAGACATAGTCAAGCGAAACAAAGTCCAAAGGTCGAGAGAATGGAAAAAGACGCTCCAGCGAAGAGGGTATTTAATTCGGCACCCGCTGGAGGACGCAGAAGAAGAGGAAGACCAAACCTCCGTTGGAAGAGCCAAGTGTCGAGTAACCTGGCGGCGCTTGAAATATCCAAATGGCACCAGCAAGCGAAGAACAGTGAAAACTGACCCCGTATTATATGTTCGGTTTAAATCGATCATCGGTAGTTATGGCCACATAAGAAGAAGAAGAAAAATTTGTATTTCTTAATCATATAATTTAAATTAAATTCACCTTATTTATAATATATTTGACAACAGCTTATTGAATGAAAGTAACACTGTATGTTGCATGGTCCGTTGCTCAATTTGTTGAACAAGAGACTAGCTAGCTGAAACGATTGTCTTGCATACTGCATATATGTACAATACAAGTAATAATAGAAAATATGTTGATAAGAATAATAAGAGGGAAAGAGGAAGAGAGAGAGAGAGCGAGAGAGAGAGAGAGTAAACGAAAAATAAAATAAGAACAGAAAATACAATATGATATACAATAAAATTCCGAAGTGTTACTTGCACACCCACACACACACACACACACTTTTACTTGTTGTTTATATATAAACACATAATAAATGCCAATCCAAGTAAAACATTTCTGCGTATCCCATATAACCAGCTACTCAACACAGCATCAGCATCATCATCGACACTATAGTTGAGTGTATATGAATATGTCTATGTGTGTGTGCATTATATGAGGGGCTGGCAATCACAATTGTATGTTAACTAAACCCCAAAATTCAATTGTGGTGTTATCCTAGAGACCACAGCTAATTCGCAATACACAATACATTTATATTGTATATACGAGTAGTACCATATGTATGTAGAAGTATGTGTGTGACTACTTATTTCCAGACAAATATATGGACACATGCAATTCATATGTTTCTTATGTACAATACATTCAATTCACAGCACATCGAAGTATTAAAAAGAAGAAAAAAAAAGAAAAATAAAAACAACGACACTAACATAAATATAAAAAAAAAATAAACAATAGAGTAAACAGGATAATAGCAATAAATGCTTCACTCTTTATGCCAAACTATACACTCTATGGATGTATGTATATGTAGATATTATTCAGCTATTTGTTGTGCATTCATACAGTCTTTAATCATTTCTTATTGCCATTACTATTGTAGTGTTTGTTGTGACTTGTGTTGTAGTTATTGTTGTTGTTGATTTTCGACATAATACAATACAATGCTTATATAAACACACACACACACACACACACATATAAACATGCTCAATATGAAATTCGAGAAAATCTAATTGTTTTGTAAGGCAACAAGACTATCAGCAATAACAACAACTTAGCACTATAAACTAAATCATTCATACACACACACTCACACACGTAAGTACGTATTTATGTATAAAGAAATCCCAAAAGAAATAAAATTGCCACAAAAATGAAGCAAAAAAGAACAAAACTAAATTAAAGAGTTGAAGGAGTGGCATAAATGAATGGTTGGATTAGATGGAATGTTGGGGAACAGAATTGATCGAAGTGATTTAAAGAACTGTGGAAGCTATGCATACATGGGAGGAATTGGGAAATACAAATCATCATGAGACGAGTATGCCACTTCAAAAAGATTTCATTAATAAAATACTAACAACAAAATTGGAAAACTATTGTATGAGCAACTATGACTAGTTAAGCTCTATTATACACATATATATGGAATATGAAAACTCGTTCTCATATATAGAAAGATGAATAGTACTCATATGTAATGCCTATATGGTAGAAATACATACTAACACTACAATATTAGGAAATGCTGTGATATTTTTGTTAAAACAACAATAAGATTATATTTCCTAAACGAAAGCATTAAATACATACATGTACGAGTATATGTCATATTATGAATGAAGACAATATGTCTCACAGGAGAACATTTGCTATTTGCGAGAATACTACTCATGTACACATGTGTTCATTGCTAATTGATACATAAACGTTATGCATGTTTGTATGTATGTAGGTACAACATAAATGTATAATATTCTGGGTGTTGTCAAATTCGAGTATTCGAGTTTAGGTATTTTGTTTCTTTCTGTGTGTTTCCATAACCAAATTAATAGGTACAGTATACCAGATATATAGATATTAGCTATTAGTTGTCAAATACAACAAGTAATGGTTTATTCATATAATAACTTAATGCTAAAATGTATGTATAAGCAAACGACCAATTGACAAATTTGAATAAATTCGTTCTATATATATCTTATACATGTTATTGTAGGATAATTCTATGAGGGCTGTCCCAGAATTATCCGACCTAACAAAGAAAACAACAAATTTGAGACAATTTTTCCTTATTTTTCAACATAATTTCCTTTTAGTTCTATGCACTTTTCCCAGCAATATTCTATAGCTTCGATACCCTGTTTGTAGTATGAACTGTCTAGCTCATTAAAATAGCCATCTACCACAGACTCCACCTCTTCAGTGTTTGCAAATCTTCTAACACCAAGTCATTTTTTTTGAAATTTGGAAATAGAAAATAATCCGAAGGAGCTAAATTTGGAGAATAAGGTGCGTGCTGAAGCAATTCGATCTTTAACTCATTGACTTTGACCATCGCAATAGCGGATGTGTGAACTGGTGCATTGTCTTGATGAAACAACATTTTCTTTTTCACCAAATGCAGCCTTTTTCTTTCACTTCATCTCTTAAACGCTGCAACAAATTAGCATAATACTCGCCGTTGATTATTATTCCTTTCTGAATACGAATCTGGTTACGAATCGACCCAAAAACTCGGCTTTATTACTGTGCAACATCGCCAAACACTCTATAGAAACATCTTCACCACGTTTTTTTTTTTGTTCCATTGTGAGCAAACGCGGCGCCCATCTTGCACACAGCTTTTTCATCTTCAAATTTTCGGTCAAAATACGATGTATAGCACTTTTTGAAATGCCTGTAGTTTCACTTAGCTTACGCACCTTCATCCGGCAATCATCCAATACCATTTTATGGATTTTCTTAACCGATTCTGACCTGACCACCTCAATTGGTCGACCACTACGGTCTTCGTCTTGGCAGCTTGTACGACCTCGTTTAAACTCGGGCACCCAATATTTTATGGTCGTAAATGAAGGAGCAGACTTCCCCAGAGTAGATTCTACTTCGGATTTAATATTCGTTTGACTGAGACCTTTCAAATGAAAGTATAAGAAATTCACTGAGGTCGTTAACTTTCGATAGCTCCAAAAAAAAAAAAATACTAAACAACATAGCACCTTGAAACTTAAAACATATGTTTTATTAGGTTGCCACTTTTCATCAAAGTAATTTTTTTTTTAACTACTGCCGCCATTTATATGTCAGTTCGGATAGTTATGCGATTTTCTACTTTTAGAAAATACACATATTTATCGAAAGGTCAAATGATTTGAAATACTCTCATACCCGGAAGACTACAACTCCGATATTGATAGGCGATTAGAAAATCTAACAAAACATGCCAGCTTTATGCTAAGCTAAGGTTTGACTAAGTTGGACACTTAGGTTCATTGTGATGCCTCAAATATGACCTCCTCATCATTCGGTGAAGCATCTTGGAGTTCGAGGCATAGGGTCAGTTCGATGCAGTCATTCTACAAATTCTATAAGACGAACAAATGCCTGATATGCCTGACAAAAGAGGTATGAACTAATCTCTAATTTCCTCTCATCGTCACAGCAAATATTTCTATCTCTAAATATGCTAAACATTTTATGTGATTGCATTTATGAATTCTACAATTCAATTATCAATATATTTGAGTGGCTATTCAAAATTGATCAAATAATAACAGTATATACGATTTAGCTCAAGATAAGTTGCAAAAATAAGCAAACACTGCAAAACAGTGATTTCATATGCACGTATAATGAAATTTTGCCAAATTGTAGAATATATGGAATACAACTATACAGTAAAATACATACAATATATATGTATATACAATCAAAATAAAAATACGAGAATGCTCATTCATTCACTAACCAAATCTAACCATATCCAATAATAATATTTATTTTATGCCGCTAGAAAATGAAATATTTATATCTATGTATTTGCACAAATGGAACATTTCAAAAATAAACACATTTCCATAACGAAATTTTATTGCAGTTAACAACATATCACTACCAGCCAATACCAACACCACCACCATCACCTTCACCAAAACGCTATCAACAACATTTAGGCAGTCAGCAAATACCACATATTTCTCTAACCAATATCTAAATCAGAGCTCACATTTTGTGCTGCTATAAATGTATAACTAGAGAAGATGATGTAGAAAAAGCATCAACATTTCGGTAAAAGCACCTCAGAACGAGAAGAGGAAATGGTACAAGGAAATCTTTTCTGAATTTTACACACATATCAACATACATACGTTCATTTCTATAGCATCCACGTTGAATTCTTTTATTTATTATTGCATTTTATTTTATTTTTGGTCTTCGTATTTTTTCTTCCTTTAGCTGTAGTCGTTCATTCGTTTGCCTGCATTTTAAATCGATTTCTATTTTATTGCCAAATAATGTTTCTCAAGATTGTGTCATGTTATTTATGGATATAGTAAAGTGCATGGCAACATTTCCGATGTTGTTCATCGTCGTCGTTTCAATTCTCACCTTTTTTCCTTAAATGTTGGCCCGAAAATCAGAATTATTTACGTATGTATGTATATGTGTACATATACGTACGTATATAGGAGAATATCTGATTGATAGGGATGCGTTTTTACGGTTGTTTTAAATATCTTTGATATAATCGCATATCTCATAATTTGTAATATAATCTCAACAAATGCGATTATCGTTAAATTACATCTCTGCTCAATATTGTTTTCCATATTAAAATTTATCTTTCAATAAACACAAAAATATGACTTTATTCCAAATCTCGCCGACCATACCAACCAATTCGACAATCCCCTACATATACAAATGCGACAAAGGTATGAATTACCCGTCAGAATGTTTTATTGGACAACAATTTTTCACATTTAATAAAGAATAAGGTAAGCAAGCATAAGTGCTATGAAAGAGATAAATTGGCCAAATCGAATAAAAAATATATAGGTACTTATAGTATCAAATGAATTTACGTGCATTTATACAAAGACATATAATATATTTTAACTTAAAAGGTGTCCAGTTATCGTAAAAGTAATATTTATTAAACAAGAAAAACAAAAAAAAAACAAAAAGAGAAAGTCACTTTTCACAAATTCTCAACGGGTTTAATAAATGAAAGGATTGCATATATTATGTATATTAAGTATAGGATAGTGACATTAGGTGATACGTCACTAATAATAAGGTGATACGATAAGAAATGGCAAGTTTAGTGTGGGTACAAATGGCGCAGACTTTAATTAGAAGTTTTAGAACAAATGAAGAAGTGCCCTTATAGCTGCCCAAAAATCGCTCTCCCATTATTCCATCACTCTAATTAATTTCTCCTCTTCAATATTACAACCGAACTTACTTATCCTCTACATCCATCTGATAATCGGGCTCCCCTTTAAAATTAACATTATCTAGTATTGGCTTAAACCACTCCCGAGATGTTTCAAAAGGCGTAAAACGTATCATAGACCACATAATTATTCGTTGATCCTTATATTGACACCCTACTCTACTACTCTACTACAAAATCAATCTAAAAATACTTAAAAATTGACAAATAACCTCTTTGCTTTCGACGCTTCGCCACTAGAGCTGTAAAATGTATGAGTGACCTCAATTAATTTTTTTCTCCTCAACATTTCCTTTGAATATACAATAGTATTACCTCCCACCTGCACCTCTTAAGAAGACCACCAAACAAAATAACCGGAGAAAATCATCAAAATCGACAAATAATTCTATATCTGCCCAATAATCTTACCTAGAACTGTGAAATATATTACCAACGCCCATTAATACAACTCTTAAATCAACAAACAACCCCAGGGATCCCTTAAAAATGCCCTTAAGAAGCTTAATTGTATCAAAATAAAAAAGCCAGCTACTATCCTATACCTAATGTACTTGTACTAATGTTAGACTCTAAGCTTATGTATAAATTGTGATATTAATCAATCAAATAATCAATCAATTAATCAATCAATATCAACTTGATGACTTTTCATTTTCAAATTCAAAAGCTCTGACCGTAAGAAGCTCTTCACAATAAATATTTTAAGATGTACGTGTGTGTGTGTGTATGTGTTGTTTTAAAATGAAACATAAGCAATAGCAATTCTACAATTCCGCTCGCTTCTCTTCACAGAGTATTCTATGTTGCGTATACGCACCGAATAACATGAAAATACATATCTGTGAACAATATATGCCTGAAACGGATCTCCATACTACATCGGTAGATTGTATTGTGTATTTATGTACATTAATTCTCCATACTCTAGTATGCTTGCTGATATTTCCTTCCGTCTGTTCGTCAATCCTTTCAACACTACTAATACCATTGGCGTCGTCTGGACCATCATCACCATTACTTATCAGTTTGGCGGATATTCTCTATGCTCCATCAGTATTCCAATAACTATTCAACCATTACACCATGAAACTCTATATATGTAACAATGGAATTGTTCATCGTTCAAGAGTGATAAACGCCGCGACATAAATCTTCGTCCAAAGCCACAGCAACGCATTTCTTGTAATGTTCAGTGATGATGATGATAATGATGATGATGATGATATTGCTAGTGCTGGTCTTGTCGGTTGGCAAAAGTTAATCAACATTACTACATTAATTAATGTGTTGTTGAACAAAAGCAACAACAACGATGACAACAACAGTAATAACAATGATGATTATGTTGATAGCGATAATGAAGTTAGAAGGTACAATTTAGAGAGAGGCGTTGAAATTGAAACGAAATACTCAACAGTATGTAAATTGCTTATGATGATTAGATGGGGCTTGGTTAGAAAACAAAACTCATGGACATGGAAAATGCTGTCAAGAAGGCTAATAATACAATATACATATACACATTGAGTTCACTACTTAGTTACTTCACTAGCCATATTAACGCTTTTTAGCAAATTATGTAAATTGGTTGAAAAGCTTTCAACAGAATTCTTTAAATGGATTTTACACATAAAATGAATGAAACGAACAGAAGAAAGAAATTAACAAGATAAGCAAAAAATCAGGAAGAATATGAAGAAGAAAAAGAAAGAGATGTGAAGAGAAGTGGAATAAGACGACGAAAGCAACTCATAGACATTGTATTGTATTCATAAGCATTGTGTCCAAGTTAATTGAATTTTATTAGCCAAACCCAATGCTAAGCGTGTAGTTATAGGCGAATAATGAATGCTCTTTTCTGTTGTTTCTATCTTAGTTTATTTTCTTCTTCTTCCTATCCATCCCCATCATAAACTAATTGATAAACATTAGCGTTAAAATATAAGTGAGAACAACAACATAAACAAACATGCATACACACATAATTACGCGCAACTGAAATAATTGAATATCATGAATGCGAATATATACTTAGTTATTACAAATTCATATATATACGCATATAATACATATTTTTATACCTACTTGCATTATTGCCACCTTTTTGGCCAACTCGAATATAAAGCTTTTGAATAAATTAATGAATTCGTGCGAACAACGTATAAATAAATATGATTCATAATTAAAGCGCAAATCTGTTTCTAATGTTATTTACGAGTACCAAGTTGCTGAAAGAGTATATAGGTATATATTTATAAGCATTTATATATTGCCAAAAGATAGTTAAGCATAGTAGACATATTAACGACACTTGAACTCTTAATGGTCGAATCTTGGTCTTGTATTCTACACTTCAAAATAAATAATGGTTTTTCGTAAAAACACATTTATATACTACATATGTACCATTTGTATGTATGTGTGTGTGTGTACGTAGAATCAATTCAAATGAAATATGTATGCTTGTTAAGTAGTGATAATGACGTCGATAGTGCTGCTCATCTATTGAGAGCACTTTAATGATTGTTTGCATGTACCTGGGAATTTTTTTGGCAGAGCTACCTTTTAACATACTTACGAGTATTATGAGGGGAATAATATGATGCCGTATAATAAATTCTAACGTAAAATCTATTTATGGGCAATTGTATGGCTATTGTTGAAAAGCGTTATATTACCTCACCAAGTAGGTAATTTTTTTTTAATCAAAAGAGTCATACATTGGTAAGGAAATTTCATCAAAGAGAAAAGGAATCGATGAAACAGTCTCCGGTTTCGATGATGCCCAGCCTAATCCAGAATGAGACTAGTAGAAACAATGAGACATAAATTAGATATAGTGGACTACACGGATGTGTCTTATAATTACCCGCTCAGCTTCCTAAATGAAAGCAATGACATATAAAATCTGATGGGATGAACAATAAATAATTCATGGTCGCATAGCTGAGGCAAGCAGACACCACTTCACATATATAATATCTTTAAAATCTGATCTTATCTTATCAGTTTTGAATTCAAATGAATGGCTTTTCTTTCCGAAGTCATATTCTTCTACACATGTGCACTTTTGTAAAGGAAGTGTGGTACATATATACAATTCAAATAAATAATTTATAATTTAATTGATATTCTGGAGCATTGTCAATTTTTCTACCCTCCAGACAAAGTTCCTATGTCAATCCCTGTCGACCATTATGCATTCGAAGACGATCGAACACAAAAATATTGACCTAAGGCTGTTGAAAGCCATTAAATGGCAAAAGTATTTACATGTTTGTATAGTTCAAAGCATGATTTGCAAGATTTCCTAAAGCGTTCTGCAATATTATGTTTTCAGCACATATTTTAACCCCGAATAAGTCCGAAAAGCACAAACGAGCCCCTTCCAAAAATTGGTTTTCTACTCTTGTGGAAAAATGCAATCTCTTTATTTTTGAGTATTTATCACTAAGTCGCATATCTGATTCCGAATACTGATAGAGCTCTCTGAGCATATTGTATCATTTGTGTTTGGTGGAAATAGTTACTGCTTAGTCATTAGTCATTATTGCATATATTAAGATTTTGCAAGGCTTTACTATTGGTTTACATTAGACCTGCTACCCTTCTTAAGGATTAGTCAACTTTGGATATGAATAAAGCAGCTATGAGCATTCAAATGCGTAGAACAGAAAACCAAGTAATTCAAGGCTCTTTCAAAATCGGTCGAGTTTTTAGTACAAAAAATCTCCTTACAGTCGGCTGGGGCCGACCAAACTATACCCTGCATATGTAGATTTATATATAAAAAGTTTACTCGAATATCCAACTTTTCTTTTATTTCCACTTTTCGAGAAACAATTTTTGCATATACTACTAATTTACACCCGAAATATGGTTGACTTTGACGAAGTAAAAGGATTTTAAGATAATTCCGAGGCTTAGTATGAGAGCTATATAAAAAGTGGGGGTGGCTTACCACTTTCTAGTAAATCCAATTAATTTTTCAATGTTAATCCACATCTTAAATTTGGTGTCCTACGTTAAATAGTTTTTAAGTTATGGTGATTAACATTTTTGTTTAATTTCCTCAACTTTGTATGGGAGCCCCAATAAGAAGTGGGCGTGGTACGCTGATTTTTCGCCAGATTATTTCCGACTACGATATTAATTTAAGTGTCAATTATGGTTATTGTAGACAGAAGATTGCCGAAGTTACAGCTGTTTCAATTTAAAATTTGGGCGTGGTGCGCCCATTTTCTGTGAGCCTAGTTGCTCGTACAATACTAATCCACACCTTAAATCTCGTTATTCTACGCTGAATAGTTTGCAAGTTATAACCGGTAACATTTTTTTTAATTTCCGCAACTTTGTATGGGAGACCCAAAAAGGAGTGGGCGTGGCACATTGATTTTCTGCCATATTATTTCTGACTACGATATTAATTTAAGTGTCAATTATGGTTATTCTAGACAGAAGATTGTAGAAGTTACAGCAGTTTCAATTTAAAAGAAGTACAGACACTTTGTATGGGAGCTACGCTAGAAAGTAGGCGTGGCTCACCCACTTTTGGCGAGGTTATATAGTAGTATAATATAACTCTATGTGCAAAATATTGTTGTCCCAAGTTGTATATTATGTGAGTTATAGCAAGTTAAAGATTTTGAAAATTTCGAGGTTAGTCGCTTTGAATGCTTGGTGTGGGCGTGGTTATTGACCGATCATGCCCAATATCAATCCCCTCTATACCCTTGGATCATAGATTACTTATGCCAAATTTCATCGAAATAGCTCAATATTTACTCAAGTTATCGTGCGAACCAGCCAGGTGACAGACAGACGGACGGACGGACGGACGGACGGACGGACGGACGGACATCGTTAAATCGAAAATTTAATCGACGCTGATCACGAATATATATCAATGTCTATATCTCCGGAGATTCCTTCAAGTGGACACAAACATCTGACCGAAATGAATATACCATGCATATTGCATTATGCAGGGTATAAAAATTGTATAGCAATATCCAATTATCTTCCAATACATTGTCTTGTATACGTCGCTGTAAAACATTGCAGTATTTTCAACAAAATTGTGAGAGGTGTATCTATGTCCCCGGTCTGGTAGCCCGTTTAATGATATTAGATTTGATTTTAAGAAGACTCTCTCTCTCTCTCTCTTACCTTCACAGTCCACGGTGGACCATAGCTTCACCTACAACTCTTCTCCAGTTTGTTCTCTCTCTCGCTTCCTCTCTTCAATTTCGAACATTCATCCTATTCAGGTCTGCTTCTATATCGTTAATCCATCTCTTTCTTGGCCTGCCCCTCTTTCTTCCACCAATCGGACGAAGTACAAACATTTTCTTTTGGATTCTTTTTAAAAAGACTAGCATGACATAAAAGAAACAGAAATTGAAAAAAACAAAAATATTTTTTATACAATCCTCCTATCCAACATATTTTCATTTATTGAAAAATAACAAATCCCATTTACATGACCCCCTTATTGGCTTAAAGCAATTTTTAATTATCTTATGTTGCAACTACACATAGTTATGCACCTAATAGGTGCATAACTATGTGTAGTTGCAACATAAAATGGGCAAAATGTGCGAAAAGTATATAGCATTGTTTTTTTGTTTTTAGTGTCATCCCATAAAAACAATTTAATTGTCTCAGAGAGTTAAGAACATCTTACACTTAATATCTTTAGATTCTAAATGACAATTGTGAAATGAATTTAAGAATTTATGAACAGAACGTTGCGAGAATGAACAATGTACTTAGCGAAAGACAACAGAAAAAAAAAAAATAAATAAATTGCAAAGAAAAAAATTGTAAATACTAAAACACAAAACGATTTCAGCAAAAAAAAAAAAACAATTGTGGAAATGTCAACAGCGTTTTAAACTATCTCATGCACAATGCTCAGGAGATCGCTAGACTAGAGAGATTCTAAGTTGTACCTTGGAACATTGCTTCATGGTTTTTTTTTTTTTTTTTGATAATCTATGTACTTAAATATTTCGCATTCAACTGTAAAGTGGCCAAAGCGCAAATCTAATTAAAATGAACAAAGCTTCTTCTGACTGACACACACTTAACACGCAGAAGGCATATACAAATAGTGATTACTCAGTATAAAAAAAAAAACAAAAGATAGACAATTCTTTGAAGGAAGCGAAAACAACACTGTAAAGAAAGAGAATAACAACAGTGACAACATCAACGTGAAATAAGTTGCACAAATAGGATTGCCATTATAAGCAATCCATTTTTTTTTTTTTGCTACCAATGACTATGATACAACTATAACTCAACAAAAACAAATTTTGCAAAAATTATCGAATTGTTCATATATCAAAAATTAATGTCATAAAAACTTTTTTGAAAATAATTTATTTTTTAATGTCTAAAATTCTGAATAATTATGTATTTCTAACATTTTTCTGCCGTAAAATCCTAAATCGCCGCTCAGAAAAAATCCAAGCTCGTAGACCTCAAATAATATCGCCAAAGATGGCAACTCTATAGTAGGTTCAAACAATATACTAACGGTAACGGCGACTGCGAGAATGACGGAAAACCAGAGCGCCCAACAGGCAATGCAAAATGGCACATGGCAAATATATTTACATTGCATTTTGGCCAACACCGATGTGTTTCGTTGCCAAAATGCACATTAAATTTATTCAGTTTTATTGTTCCAAACTGCTGTTGCTATTCTTCTTATTGTTGTTCCAAACAGTCAACAACAATCGCTTTTGTTGTGCAATCGACGACGTGTATGTTTTCGTTCCCATTCAATTGCTCAGTAGTGTCATCTACCTCTGGAAAACGATCCCCGACTTGTGCTTACACGTATGTATAATACATAGATGCTTTGGCTCAAATGCTAATATTTTGGTGCCAAAAAGAAATACGAAATAAAAGAACAAAACAAAAAACAACCTTATAGTAATTTAAAGCTTGATACGAGAAACGCAATCATCTCGTTTATGTTCACGGTGTGGCGGGGAGAAACAAAAAAAGGTAGATTTCCTAGGGCAATTAGAACGAAATAGAGTAGGAAATGGTTTAAGTTTGCAAAGCGTACAAAAAAACACAACAAAACAAAATCAGCATCAATCCAATACAAGACAAATAAATGCGCCCAACAACTAACACGCCATTTGAGTCGTACATAGGACTAAAATACACAAAAGTTATATGTGTTTATTTTTTTTTTTTTTTGCTATAGCCATTACTCCAATTACTTGACGATGTCGCCATATAGTCAGCAATAATAGAAAAATTGATCTGTTGTACAAAAAGCTGGTCACTTACCTTATTTTCTTATTGTCTGACGCCAGTATAAAAATATGAAATGACTTTTGTCGGCAATCATATTTCATGTTTATATTTTCTTTTCTTTTTTTTTCCATATTTGATTATATTTTTCCAAATTGAAGATTGTCACTGTGCATTTAGTGCAAAAAAAAAGCGAAAAAAATACTAACTCTCCATTGGGTGTACAAATTTTCACTAATTAAATATTAAAGCAATAATTCATTATGTCTTGATAATATTCACACAAAGATATTTTCAAATAAAATTACAACTAAAGCCATTGTGTGTGTGTGTATTTGGATTACAAACAATTTATACACACACAGTATGACACTCCCTGCTGATTATCTTTTTTCCAGTTATCGGCTATTGTAAATCATGCTGTGCTGTGCTGTGAAAAACGTAAAAATGAAATCAGTAACATTCTCATATTTCATAGACCACATCGAATAAATTGAATCCTTTTACAAAGCAAATCATACGAAAGAAAATTTTTACGCCTCAAAGCAAAGGCATATGGTTTTCAAAAAATAACACACACACAAAAACAAACAACCACGACATTGTAAATTTATAACAAATCACATTAAAATTAGGCAAGCATTCCATGCAAATCCAACAGCAATAGTGAACAGCAGGATATTCCTGTAATCCAGTTAGATGGATACTTTGCAATATCATCCCAAACTAAGCAGTTTTCCTCAAAAGTACAAAAATGGAACAAACATACTTCATACAAATTAAAAGCATACATATAATAAAAGTGAAAGAGTTTGACAATTTTCTATGCAATTTCTGCTCAAACAGATTGCATGCAAACGTATAGTGAGTATGTGGGTAAGTATTCAATGAAATGCAACTGATGCCATTGTACTTTTGTTTGTAAAATAATGTTCAGACAAATTGCCTTGCCTTGCATTCCATTGCCTCTTGCATTTACATACATACTTATGTACATCATATTCTTTCGTTTGAATTTACTCATACAATAGAAAGCTGATGATCAAAGAACAACATGAATATTTCGAAATTTGCAATATTTGCACTTGCATGAACACTTTGTCGTCAATATTGCGAATGCAATGCATAGAAACATTGGCTGATCAAATACAGCGTGTTTGTATGCATTGCAATAATATGGTAGAAATTATCTTCAAGCTTGAGTGAGACATAGATCAATGATTCAAGTTCAATACGTGGCAGAATCACCACAATAAAATTTGGTAAAAAAAATAATACAATTTCATTTAAATAGTAACCATTCATCATCAAATAATTAAAAATGTTGCCAAAGGCAACGGTCATTTTATATTATCTGCACCAAGGAGGTTTAATGCAAGTATATAGGTTTTATCGAAGTATAAAGAGACAAAAATAATTTTTTTGGTTCAGAAAGAAGTACTATAAAATTAGAAATTAATTGAATAATTTATTTTGATGGATATTATACCTCAACGGTTAGAGTGCTTTTATCGAGACCGATTTAAGACTGCTTACAATATATTTCAGATGTTTATCTAACCTGTAATACTAGTAAATATATAAATACAGGGTGATTTTTTATGAGCCTTCGGATTTGATTAAAAAAAAAAAACACACATAAAATTTAGAGAATTTAGAGAATGTAAATGTTGACCACGGCTGCGCCTCAAATGGATCATACGCTGTGTCCAAATTTGGCATACTCTCTCCAACATATCGGCCGGTATCTCACGAATAAATTCTTCAATAAAGGCATTAAATCGCACAATCTAGGTGGCCAATTGACCGGCCCCAAACTTGAAATAAACTGTTCACCGAACTCGCCTCTCAATTGGGCGCACGGTAGCGCTCGCCATTCACAGTACCGTTCCTGCATACGTCGTCTTTGAAAAAGTACGATCCAATGATGATGCCACCGGCCCATAATCCACACCAAATAGTGCATTTTTTGGGATGTATTGGCAGTTCTTGCAATACTTCTGACTGCTCTTCACACCAAATACGTATCCATTCAATCAGAAATGAGCTTCGTTGGTGAACACAATTTTTCGATCTAAAAAGTGGATCTTCATCCAACTTTGCCAGCGCCCATTCACCAAAAGTTAACAGTTCTGGTAGGTCGTGTGGCTTCAATTCCTACACCAGATGTATTTTAAAAGGATTTAGACCCAAATCTTTCTGCAAAATTTTTCACGTAGCGGAGTAACAAAGACCCAATTGCTGCGAACGGCGCCGAATCGATAATTCACGTTCATCAACACTACTGGCGGATACAGCTGCGATATTTTCCTCTGTCCGCAATTTGCATATGCTTGTTGGTGGTTTAATGACTAATAATGTCAATTTGGTGCGAAATTTAATCACAAGATTCCGAATAGCCGCCTCAGAAGGCCGCCCAAACTGACCATAAAATGAATGAATGAATGAACCGAGCATGAAGTTTAATAATAAAATTCAATAATCTGCAAGCGTTGTTCGTTTATATGTCGATTCATGAATTATAGACCAAACTGAACATGCTTCGAACAAAATTAAGAAACAACATAAATGTTCGTCTGAAATCGATTTTGTATTTGGAAAATTCTACTGTCATTTTTGAAATGAACATTTTTTATTCTTTTACTCTTTTATGGCATATTTTAATAGAAAAATGTGACTACAAAAAAAACAAAATTTTATCAAAAATTTGTCATACATTGGTATTGGTGTAATATAATATGTTTTTGAAGCTCATTTAATGTTTATGTTCAATATATATTTAAATTCAATATTAATCTATATGCACCCATTGTGCATTCTAATAAGTAAAGCTGCAAAGACAACATAGAAATTCCATACAATATTGATATAGGGAATACTTCGCAGGCACCAACTACAACAACAACAACCAAGCCAAATTCAAAGAATTCACAAAAATTCATTTGTGTAGCTGAAATATTGAATGCTAGTGGTTAAGAACTCATATATGAAAAGTTTTTCTCTTTGCACCACAAAGCGGAAGTGGTGCACGTGGTATGGTGTACCAATATAGTTGAGCTTATGTGTTTCAAAGAGAATTAACAAAATATGGAAAAGAGGGAGTGTTGCAGAAAAAGCATAAGGAATCATAAGAGACGTTTCTGCCGATCACGAGAATAGCGACGCCAACGACGACGGCTACGACAATGACGACAACTTTTGAATGCAAATTCAGAATATGTATATACAACAGGCTCTTGCACGCAAACAGGAAATTGAATTTTCGACTTTACCAAATATTCATACATTCATACATAAATACTTACATGCATACAGCAATAATACAGCAAAACAACAACAACAACAATAACAATACTATGTACAATATATTCTACAACAGAACAACAAAATATAACAGAAGAAACGAACCATTCGCGTTGTGCATACTAAACTGCAATGCACACAATAACAATATAACGGAAACAGCATTTGTCTAACAACAATTGCTATAGTATATAATAACAAGCTGTATGCAACAATAATGAAATGCTACAACAACAACAACAATAACATTTGTTTCTGCCATAATACGATAGTGTTAGAATAAGCATGGTGTGCCTCCCAAGTGGCATTACAAAAGTGTGAACACAACACACACTAATGCATACATTTAATCCAATAAATGGCACATTGCATCAAAAGACACACTCGCTTGTACACACACACACGCGCACGTACAATGCAATGCTTTAAATTGACACCTTCAAAGGAATTTTCTAAATTAAGAATTATTTTCAAATAATATCAACAACTACAATGGTAATATCATTAATAATAGCAGTATATTTATTATATTGTTACAATTTAGATGCATTGCATCCAAATAACGAAGACAAAAATAATATTTCTTTTGTTTTTAAGCAATTTTTCGTACTCTTCTACATTATCTGCTACACCACAGAATGATGGCAATATCCATGTTCGACCACCCCAAAGAATTTTTACAAGCGACATACATAGACAAAATTTAAATAATTCATAGCGTGAAAGTTAAACAAATTAATTAGAGTATACTAAAATAAATTTATAATAATAAATAATGAAAATAATGCTCTTTAAAACCCATTGATGAGACAATTGTTTTAATACAATAGATTTCAGATCGAAAATCCTTTTTGAAATATAACTTTTTATATTTTGTTTTACTAATTTTTAATTTTTTAAGGTAGTTTTACTGTTTATATTATACCCCAAGCAAAATCTAGCAATCTGAATCCAAATTAAGATAATCCAATAGTCTAACAAATGCAAAATACGCCATAATGTGCCGTAAGACAGTCCTAATTCCTGAGAACGACGAGGAATCGACACATTCGAGTCTTCGGCAACACTTTCACTTACAGCAGCGATATTTTCGGTGGTACGAGCGAAACGATGATGCACAGACCTTACAATATCTGTAACCGATCCAGTCTCTTCATATTTCTTCACAATTTTGCCAATTGCTTGCGTAGTTGGACGACTATGTAAACCATAATCTCCTCTTAAAGCACGATATGTGGCTGTGGCAGAATCACCATTTTTGTAGTAGGTTTTTACAATTTTAATGCGTTGTGGGATAGTTAAGCGATCCATTTTCGCAAATGTCAGACTTTGAACTGAAAAAGAAAGAAATTGTTTTAACAACTCAGTTTGACAGATGTCGAATTCTAGCCCTATAATTTTGAAACCGCGAAATGGATAACCCTTTATTTTAAGTCAGATTAGTGGTTTACTTTCAATGGGGTAAAATATGAAAAAGTCAACAGTCAACAAAGGATAATATTACGAATCGGAAAATCGTAAAAATAAAAATCTGTGCATCCTAAGAAAAACGGGAGTTCAATAATTGACAGTGAAAAAAGACGCGTAAAAAAACTTCGGCAAAGAAAGACGAGTAAACAGAATTGATGACGAAGAAAGACGTGTAAATATAATTGAAGACGAATAAAGACGTGTAAATATAATTGACGGCGAAGAAAGACGCACGTTAAAAATAAACGCTGTCGGAGAATATTAAATTAAATTTTCATGAAATTTCTGTTAAAATTAAATGAAAATAAATATAGAAAAAGGCTTTAATTGCATAACAGAAACTACATTTACTTTCTTTTTCATCCAAAAAAAAAATGTGTTCAATCAAGTAAAATTAATTCTTATTCATTAAGTTTGGAATATATTTAACTAAAAATGTGATAAAATTTTTAACTTATTAAACAGTCGGTCAGATGAATACAACGACGCTAACTCTCATAAAGTGTCTTTCTTCGTCGTCAGATATGTTTACTCGTCTTTGTTCGCCGTCAATTATGTTTATTCGTCTCTCTTCGCTGAAGTTTTTTACGCGTCTTTTTTCACCGTCAATTCTTGAACTCCCGTCTTTCTTAGGACGCACAGATGCTATATTTTTATTTATACGATTACGTGAGCGAATGATTACGCTTCTTTCTTAGTCTTCTTTTTTACGCGTCTTTTCTTGTCGTTAAAACACTCGTGCGTCTTTCTTAGTATGCACCGACAATAGGTACTCATATTTTTTACGAAAGACTCATTCTTTTACGTATAAAATAATTTATAGACAAAGCAAATTTATGAATAAATACCCAAGTTATGAGCAATTATGTAAAGTTATTGACATTAAAAATGTTCTCGATTTTTAACCGAAACTATCTTATACAAGGACCAAAGGTATGACTAGAGTCAAACCAGTAAACTACAAAGGGTGAATCAGCTCTAAAGAAAAGACACATCTCTTTCGTCGGTTGGGAAAATGATGGCGATGGTACAATAATATATTTTATTGATCGAAGGGATAATTGTTGGTAATAACGTATGATATTGAACCTTATAAAAAATTCATCGACAGCAAATCGGTCATACTTATGCAACAACTTTACCAAATACGATGATACAACAAGCCTGATTTATGCTAAAACAAAAAAGAGCATAAAAATGACTTCAGGTTCCTTCTAAATTATTCCCATCTACTCGTATATACTTGTATTGAATGATATTAATGTGATACGTCGCGTTAAAGAATCCATATTTTTTTACTTTGTCATTTATTTTGTTTTCTCTCAAAATTCTCTAATTAAGAAACTTTTGTTTTCGTTTTTGTTTTTGTTCATTTTTTTTTTCAATATTATTATTCTTCCATTTTATTTTCTATTAATTTTGTTGATGTTTTTTCTCTTTACACCACGCTCTTTTCTTTTCTTTTATGTTTTTGTTAATTTCTTTTTTTTTTCTTCTTTTTTTGTCTTGTTTTCCTACCTACCTATATAACTGTCTTAAATACAGCCCATTTAATGTTTTAACGTAATTTTCAAACATGATTTCTCAAATACACAAATATATACAGACCCATATATGCATGTACATATGTGTGTTGGTATATAAATGCTGTCAGCCACTCAATGCCACCCACCGTATAATGAATGAAAATATGAAGAAGAAGAAGAAGAAGAAGAAGAGTAGAAAAACACCAAAGAAAAACAAGTAGGAATGGCAAGAAACAAGAAGGACATAAAAAGACCGCCCTTTTGAAATTTGCTAATTTAGCTAATCAAACAGCCTTGCGGCAAATGCCATCGCCACACTTAACATATAACCTAGAAAATGAGCATATTCATGCATATATACGTATGTACGAACGATTTAGTAAATATGTTCATAAACATACATATATATACATGTATTCTGATAATGTGTACCAACAACAACATGATGGTATAGAAGTAGAAAATTATATGCATACAAATATACAACCGCTTAACTTTGTTTAACTTGATGTGTTTGCTCAGCAAGAAGACGACTACGACAACTACGACGACAACGACAACGACGGTGGGAAAGAGAATGAGGCAAAGCGCCGAAAAAGCACAAAGTTCGCGAAAGAAAGCACGATATAACATTATTAAATTTATGTGTAGTATTGCACCATAACAACACAGCCAATAACAATTGAAAAAAAAATGTGAAACAAAAACAGCAGCAGCAGCAGCAGTAGCGATAGAAATGAGAGCAGGGTGTATAATAACAATGCCGGTGAACGTCACAAAATTTTGTTAAAAATAACAACAGCAACTAGAACAACAACAACCAGAATATAGACACCATATTAAAGAAAAAGCACATTAAGCAATATATTACAATAACTGTTAACTTTGGTAATATCAACAAAGAATACCGTTAAATCTAATAATACACAATGGAGTACGCGTTAAAAAAGATAATATGCACATCAAGTAAAACTTAGTTAAAGTGAAGCAAAGTAGAATGAGTACAATAAAAGAGACCAGAATCTCAATTTTTAAATTTCGATAGTTTAACGTTTTAACGAGAGGCGAAGAAAAGCTCATTCGCAAAACTGTTAATGGTCTCTAAAGGGTTCTTTGGCGAAGTTTGTGTTTCAGTACCATTATGGTGTTAAATTTTGGACAGTATTAGAAGGAACCTACCTATATTAACCGATTTGGAACGGCGGAACCCTTGTGGCATTATTTTTTCTGAGTTTTGTCACAGAACTCTTTTAGAAACTTTTTCATGGAAATTTGTTACTGCCGAAGAATTGCTAATTGCTTGCCGACAGGGGGCTTCAGCCGGGGATTGAACCCACGACCTACAGATCAGAAGACCGAACACCAAAGCACTAACTGAGCACTGAGTTACGGCACCCTTCTACTCTTAGTTATGCTCATTGGCAAGACTTTGAGTACTGCTTAGGGTTCCAAGCTCAAAATGTTCCCAGAACAATAAAACAATTAATTAAAAATTTATTTGTAGTAGTTCAGAATATCATTTGAAAATTTCGTTCTATCTTTGTGCAGTCTAAATTTATAAATATTATTCCACCTTGATCAAAAACTTCCCGGAATAACCACCGTGTGGCGCTCCCATCGTTCCAATTTGAGTTCTGTTGTAATGGTCCTTTTGATGAACGTGGGATCAGATTCAGCCTCGCAAATCATGTTTTTTGCGACGCCAACACTGTCTCTTTTTTGCATGAAATTGATTGAAAATTGTAAAAATACGCCTACACACACAGAGATAGATGTACTTTGGGCTTCGTCACTTTTGCAAATGTCAAGCTATGATGCTAAGACGTAGAGAGAATATCAACAACAGATGTACCAACTTAACAAACAAAAAACAGAACTCAAATTGGAACCATGGGAGCGTCCGGGAATTTCCGGGATATTCCGGGAACTTTTTGATCAAGGTGGTATTACAATATTAATAAATTATATAAATTATAATAAATTAAATGAATGTTAAACGATTTCATTTAAAAAAATGCCAACGCAAAAATCGTTTCTTCCGGTAATGTCCAAATTTAATGGGAAACTGCAACAATAAGGAAATGTAGCTTGACAAAGATTCTTCCGAGCTGTTAGTGCCAAATAAATAATATATATGTTTTAATTGCTTCTTATCATAATTTTATATAAAATTGAAATTAGGTCACGTTTTCTTTGGCATAATCTCATAATTGCAATCATATTTACTAATCAAAAATCGAAATCGAAATTAAAACTGAAACACTGATTGGTTGGTATTCTTATCTTGTTGTTGTATATTTATATTATGTGAACGGTAGCGAAATGGAACAATGAAATGCAAAAACGATGTCAGTAAAACAAAACATCTTTAAAAACAAAACATCGAAAACATAACATAATAGCAATAATAATAATAATAATAATAATAATAATAAAAAGCACGAAAAGCAATCGCGAATTCCTGTTCCGAAACTAATAATCGCTTCGAACCAAAAGCATACATACATAAAACCTCATAATATTCAAGCCAATGAATTTCAACATGATTTGCATTGCTATTTTTGTTGTTGTTTTGCTGCTGCTGCTATAGTATGTACAATAGCAGTTGTGGTTGTTGTTCTTGTTTTATTAGCATTGTTGTGGTTGGTAGCATGTACATACGATATTTTTGCTACTATTCGATGCGGTTATTTCATTTCATTTTGTATTTCTTCCAATGATTTTAATCGCTTAAGGCTTATTTTGCACATTCATGAAGCCAAATAATTTCAAAATTCATTTCTTCGATAAAAAAAAAATATTATCATTATCATCATCATCATCATCATCATAACCATCATCATCAACATAGTCATAATAAAATAACAGCAGATATATGAGTATATACAATATTCCATATGTACCACATTTACCTATGTATGTATGTACCATTTACGATATGCTCTATAATAACATTTCGCAATTTATCATCATACACATAGTCTTAATTTATTTGCATGAAATAGCATTCACACAAGGTGCTATTGTTCCTTATAGACACGAAAACGAACAAATGAATGTAAATAAAAGAAATAACCACAGACAAACACGCGTATACATACATATATTGAATGGTAGTCGACCGAAAACAGATACTCATATAATATGCAAGTGGAAATGTTTTTCTTTGTTTTGAGTGGGCTGCAAGGTGTGTATGATACGTATAAATAAATTAAAAGTCCAATTGTATGAGAAGTTTCATTTTAATAGGTATTCTATACCGACTATACCGTATATGACGCCTACATGTATGCTATAATATTTATAATGTGACAGAATGATAATGAATGTGGCAATTTTGAAATGCACAAATTTCATGTTCACTGTATCTACAACATATACTATTAAATATACTCTATCTTATATCTCTATGCTAAGATTAACATATTCTTCGAAAAACAATGTGAACCATGTGAAAAATAATAAATTTTTCAAATAATATAAAAAGTTTTAATGATCACCCAGTATTTCAATATATTCTTACTCTAAATAGTGGAAACGTTTAGACTTTCTACTTCCGATAATTAAATGCTTTCGAGAAAAACATTCCATCATCCTAGGTGATTCAATTACATTGTCATTGTCAGACAGATATAAATATCAAAGTGTTCAGAAAAATAATTGTCAGAGAATTATTTACATTTTCATATGGTAGGTAAGAAATATTTGTCATATTTTAAAAAATGCAATTAATATAAGGTCACAGATTCATTGGCGATTTGTTCGAAAGCACAAACTAAAGAACAAGGGGTCCAGCCATTCAAAATTGAAGACTTTCGAAATTAATCACGCACAAACCATATGTGAAGATACGCACAAAGATTGATAGTGTCAATCACACAACTCCAAAAAAAAATTAAATTAGTATGTCCAATAACCCTAAGGTTGATCGTGGAAAACGGGCCACAACTTCGTATTCAGCGATCCTAAATTAATATAATGTAAACGGTGGAGTGAACATCTTATTTTTTCTTTATATTATTTTATTGTTTTTTTTTTCTGTGACAACCGCATACAAAAATAAGAGGTCCAAGGGATCCAAGTATATTCATATTCCATGGATTTTTAATTCCTAAATCAGAATCCGTTTACGGATTCCCTCACACTTGTTTCTAACTTCTAGAATATATGATATTATTGAGGGTTTTTTTTATTTAAGGTTAGAAAATAATCCAAGAGTGATTGTAAACACCGACCCCAGATGCAGTTTCAGCAATTCAAAATTCACAAAATGACAGAAGTGACTACTGTCGTACATCTTTCATTTTTCAACAAGTTTATTTCTACACTCAGAAAATATCGATTTGTATGACTATTTTTACCGTTTTTTGAGTGAAGAAAAAAACCTGGAGTTGATGGCGAATATTCGACCACGGACTCGGACTCTGGGTGCCGTAGCTCAGTGGTTAGTGTGTTGGCCTTCTGATCTGTAGGTCGTGGGTTCAATCCTCGGCTGAAGCATAACAAATTTAATATCGAAAAGATTTTTCTTTCGAACGGTACCCACCTGTCGGCAAGCAATTGGCAATTCTTCCGACAGTAACAACTTGCCATGAAAAAGCTTCTAAAAGAACTCTTTGACAAAGCTCAGAATAAGTGATGTCACAAGGGTTCTGCCGTTCGAAACCGGCTAAAATAAGTAGGTCCCTTCTAATACTCTCCAAAAAATTTAACACGCACAACAGTAAGCTCGGCCAATGAGTCCTTCGGGGCTTTAAGTGCCACACATTTATTTATTTATTTAGAGCTAGTGGTTTTTTAGACGGATTTTAACTTTAAAACTCCATACTGAGTAAAGATATTCTACATTATACTAGTTTTTTGTTTTTCTTCTCAATAAAGATTATTTTGTTACTGACGTAAAATTGTTTTCGTATAAAGAAACAATTATCAACTGGGTGACTCCGTTTAGCCTCCGTTTTCCACCAATATTACCAACTATCCTTGTAGCTTATTCTCATCAGAACAACTTATAAACAATTTTGAAAAACTCCTACGATTAAATTTTTACACTCAATTGCAAAATTTTCAAAACTTGCTCGTTAAATCCAGATCCATCGCTACTAATGAACTGTTGAGCTTCTTTGACGCTTTAGGCGAAATCAAAATTTCAAATCTTTCACTTAAATATATATAATTTGAAAAATGAAATTATTAATGCAAATAACTTGCAGGTATACTTATTTATTTAACTACACTACACATTAAACACTTAAGTACACGACGATATTAAGACCCACGGGAAATGAGGTTAATTTAATTATTTTACAATACAAATATTGTGCAAGCATATATATCGTAGTACTAGTGTTAGTAGCGAATGCTTGTACAATGTAATACGTAAATGATGAATGAACATGAATGAATAGGCTCATTAGTCAAATAAGCAAAGACCAAATGAAATTAATGTATTGTTTATTGGTTGCTATAAGAAATAATTCAATTGTGGAATTTAATTCAATAAACTAACTAGAGAAGGCGTTTATGTATTTATAACATTTGTTATATATTACCAGGTGTAGTAAAAATAAATCCATTATTCTTCCAATAGATGGCTTTAACAATTTTTGTTTCATCGATTCCATTCCGGTAATTTTTATGTAAAAGACGCACTACGCTCTGGAAGGCCAATTGTCGAAATTATCGATAAAATAATGGAAATCGTCGTCGAGTCTGACCGTCATGTATGCACTATTTCTATTGCCCAGGAGCTAAACATTGCACAAAAAACCATTTGGAATCATTTAAATAAGGCTTAATACAAAAAAAGCTCAATGTATGGGTGCCACATGAGTTAACGCAAAAAAAAGCTCATGGACCGAATTTCTATCTACGAATTGCTGCTGAATCGCAAAAAAACGATCCATTACTGGTGCGAATGTTTACTGGTGATGAAAAGTGGGCCACTTACGACAATGTCAAGCGGAAACGGTGGTGGTCGAATCGCGGTTAGCCGGCGCAAACAATGGCCAAGCCAGGATTGACGGTCAGGAAAGTTCTGCTATATGTTTGTTGGGATTGGCAGGAAATCATCTACTATGAGCTGCTCTACTACGGCCAAACTCTTAATTCGGACCTATACTTTCAACAATTGGACGGTCTGAAGGAAGCAATCGCTCAGAAGCGGCCAGCTTTGGCCAATAGGAGAGGAATTGTGTTCCATCAGAACAACGCCAGGCCACAAACATAGATAGGGACTCGGCGGAAGCTCCGGAAGCTTGATTGGGAGGTTCTTATGTATCCACCTTATAGTCCGGACCTGGCACCAAATTTTGCTGGTGAAAAATTCGCCTCAAGAGAAGCTTGTGAAAATCGACTGTCCCTGTTTTTTTACCAATAGGGACGAGGGTTTCTATGAGAGTGGCATTATGAAATTGCCTTCAAAATGGCAACAAGTTATCGGACAAAACGGTGCATATTTGACGTAATTAGAATCACTCTAACTATGCTAAATAAAACCTTCAATTTAATGCAAAAATAATGGATTTTTACTAGACCCTATATATGTAGCTTTAATATTAAAATAATTTAGTTTAAAATTTGAATAATAAGTTTAAAGCACAACTATTGTAAATATATATATATATATATATATATATATATATATATATATATATATATATATATATATATATATATATATATATATATATATGTATATGCACTCGATGCATTAATGTAAATGATGCTGCGTGAGTGTGTAGAAGTATGTATGTAAATCATTTGTGACATAATTTATGAGTATAAATTCTTTTCATTCATTAAAATAATGTAACCTAAAAAAAAAAAACAAAAAAATAAATCTTGTTTTTTATTCACTCAAACTACTATCTCCCTTTTGCATTTCTTCTATGTTCATAATCTGTAAAATATAATTTTCATTAGCATTTTCCGCATTTCACTCATAAACCAACCACAAATAATAATAATGATGTTGATGATGATGATGACAACGCCAACAGCGAAGCATCTAATGTCAAGCGCTGCCACTACACAATAGTAAAGTGGTACTGGTACTTGCATACGCACATAAATAATATAATCTACATATACACTATGTATGTATGTGTGTTGAAATTATATAAAAGCACCATGAGTGCATATAAGTATTATATTTACGTACTCGTAAGTATTGGTTAGTATATGTGTATATGGGTGTAACCATAACAACAACAACAACGTCAACATATTCTTGTTGAAACTTATTTTTCGGAATAATAATTCACGCCTTTTTAATTACAAAACGCACATGCACAAGTCCCCCTCCTTCATACATATCTCTCTTCCTTCTTTCCCACTGCAATTTTTGCACCTTACGCTTGATTATATAGTATGTGTAGCAACAAAACAGCATGTATTATTACAATATTCGTACAGAACTTACCAAAAACTATATATATATATACGATTATAGCTCCCACATTTCACAATGCACTTTCGAGTACACACATTCACATACACAAATCTATTTATAGTTGACTTTTCTCCTACAATACTATGCCACTCTATTATCTCTCTAACATGTGAGTCTTGAAAGCACTGATGATTATAATGATAACGATGACGACGATGCTATTTGGTGGGAGGGTGTGTGTGTGTGGGGATGCAATCACAATGCAATGTTGATGTTCTTTATTCAGCTCGTACTCTTTTACGAATTTAAACTAAATAAAAAACATATATTAACAAAACAAAAAAAAAAGAACTTAGAACATACTATTGACCGGGACTGTATATATATGGAAGTGAGAAACTACATAGTCATGCAAGCACTTTGTTGGTGAAAATATGCATATGAGAAGTATGCATTTTTTTCGTTCATTGTTTTGCTTAGAATCTCCTCTCCTCTCTTTGTCCTCTTTTTTCTTGCCTTTGTTTGTTGCTGCTGCCCTTTTGTAAATGACAGCAGAAATGACAAAAGAAAATGGTGGCAACACTAACAAGAATAATATTTGAATATAATATTTACATAAACCGTTATGCAAATTGCACTCTTGTGGTATTACGAATATGTTATAATATAGAAAATATCCTAGAGGTATGTGTGAACTGCTATACTCTCGTAACTATTATATACTTTCAATGTCGGCATAAAAATATCAGGTCGTGTGTATATGCATTTTCCATAGAAAATTCGTTTATTTCGCTTCACTTTGCATTTTCTAAATATAATATTATAATTTCATTTTCATTTATTTTTTTTAACAAAAAAATAATAATTTTATACCAACGTTTTATGTGAAATGAAATTAAACCCAAAGGGGTATTGGTCATGTATGTATTTCACTGTAGGGTCTTGTTATGTTTATATTCGACTGTATTCAGTTGAAAAATTAAAGAAGAGGGTTTGCGCATTAAGTGACTTTTATTTTCAAATAAAATATAGCCGAACATATATAAGGTCTAGTAAAAATAAATCCATTATTTTTGCATTAAATTCAAGGTTTTATTTAGCATAGTTAGAATAATTCGATTTAGGTCAAATATGCACCGTTTTGTTCGATAACTTAATAATGCCACTCTCATAGAAATCCTCGTCCCTATTTGCAAAAAAACTGGGAAAATCGATTTTCACAAGCTTCTCTTAAGGCGAATTTTTCACCAGCAAAATCATTCGCCATAGACAGGAATAGGTAGTAATCACTTGGTGCCAGGCCCGGACTATAAGGTGGATGTATAAGAACCTCCCAACCAAGCTCCCAGAGCTTCTGGCGATTCATTATCGATGTGCTTGGCCTGGCGTTGTCCTGACGGAACACAATTCCTCTCCTATTGGCCAAAGGTGGCCGCTTTAGAGCGATTGCTTCCTTCATACGGTCCAGTTGTTGACAATACAGGTCCGAATTAAGAGTTTTGCCGTAGGGGAGCAGCTGTTGGTAGATGATTCCCTGCCAATCCCACCAAACACATAGCAAAACCTTCCTGACCGTCAATCCTGGCTTGACCACCGTTTGCGCGGCTCACCGCGGTTCGACCACGACCGTTTTCGCTTGACGTTGTAGTAAGGGACCCACTTTTCATCACCAGTAACCATCCGCTTCAGAAATGGATCAGTTATTCGCAGATGGAAATTCAGTTCATGAAGTTTTTTTTGCATTAACTCGAGATCCCTTTGGTATCCAGCCTTATTTAAATGGTTCCAAAAGCTTTTTTGTGCAATGTTTAGCTCCTTGGCAATAGAAACAATGATTACATGACATTCAGACTCGAAAATTTTTATTATTTATCGATATTTTCGACAATTGGCCCTACATCTTTGCACATGATTGGCTATTACAGTATCAGGACAATAAACACTATTCACATTTTCAGCCGTCTGGCTTGCGTTTTCGCCTTTATCAAAGAAAAACTGTAAAATATGGTGTATTTTCTCATTACTTGTGTCCATCTTTGACGCGTGGTCAAACAATACTGAGTCAAGTAATCACAAAACTTCCTGAAAAGTTTATTTAGTACGAAATCCTATCTTTCTGACGCCATCTAGCGTAACCCGAACACACTTATACAACGCGAGATACAGATTGCTAAAGCGATTTATTGGAAAAATAATGGATTTCTTTTTACTACACTCTGCAATAATTGCATTTCAACATTAAGTCAATGAGTAAGTAGATCCATTTATCATATATCAAATATAAATAAACTCCGGAAAGATCAACAAAGAATCGTAGTAAAGTTTTAAAATTATAGAATTACGATTTTTACGATTTAATTTCAAATAAATTATCCCTAACATCATTTGTCATGAATTAATTGAAAATAATTTTCAAACAGTATGAAGAAATTTATGTTATTTGCCTTTTTTAGAATTCATCTCTAACCAACAAGCTTTTGTGTTATTGACAAATGAACTGTGTATTTTAATGTAAATATCATGAACCAAAGAAATGTATTCTCATACATCAGAGTACAACAGCAACTCAATTGTCACTAAATATTAAACATTGTAACGGATTGTTTTCGCATTGAATTTAATAAGGTGGAGAATATATAATATCATAAAATTAATTTGCTCATTCGCTCATAATTAAAATATATCATAAAATTTTGAATAGCCTAATAAACTTGGCCAAAGAATTCAATACTCAAACATACAAGTGAGAATAGCTTAGAGTCCTACTCTATCTCTCTTCATTTATATGTCTGCAAATCGGCTTGTCTAATGCTTCTTGTACTCGTATTGTGAAAGGATATTTAATTAATTAAAATTAATATTTATACCGACGACGACAAAGCCAGTGCGAGCATTTAAAACGATTGGTTTTAATAAGCCTTATTTTTTGTTGTTGTTCGCCTGCCGACCTGTCTGTCTGCTTCCACCATATTTTCCTTATTTTATTTAATGTATCCTCCTTCTACTATTATATTTATATAAGACACATACATACATACATACATACATTGACGACAAAAATTACGATAATATCGTCATCCAGCTACCATGGGAACTTGTATGTATGTACAAGTATATGATATAGCCACCTTGCGCATACAATCTCCCATAATGGCTTTCAATTTACACATTCTATTTGGGGAAAACTTATTCGCTCACCTCCATAGCATTGAGATGACGGCTGTGGCGGCAATTTTCATATTGTTCTTCTTCTTCTTCATCATTTTCATCTTTTTCATCATTTTCATTTTGTGTGCCATGTACTTGCTACCTCATCTATTTTCTACCGTATTTGTATGCTCGTGTGTGTGTGTGTGTACTACATGTTGTTATTATTGTTGATGTTGGTGTTGATTTATGTTCAACATTAATATTTTAATGTCTTCATCGCTAGCTTCATTCAGCGCGTCTCTCATTTAAAACAAATGAAACTTTGTTACTTAAAGTGCCTTCTGTGCGGTTGTGGCAGCATGATGGCTGGCGACGGCACATCTATTAAATATTATCAGTTGCCACGGCTGTGCCATAACAGCCGAATTAAATAGTCGAGTAGAATGGAACATGTATATTGTGAGATTATACATACGTAGTAGATATGCTAGGTAGCTGCCTAGATGAATCAAATAGAACAAGAGGATGGTGAATGATGATGATATGTATTACGAAGAGCACAATTTCATCACAATGTCAACAATGTTGCCATTGTTGCCACCTATACAATAGTACATATAAAAATACAGATAGAGAGATACTTGCCCCCCCTCAAATTTTGTCTCAAATTTTCTTTTGTTCTTTCACTTGTTCGTTCGTTCATTCTATTGTTTTTATTCACAATTTTTCATTCAGGCATTCATTCATTCGTTCATTCATTCATTCACTCATTCGTTCCTTTCGACGCTAAAACTGAGAAACAAAACTTTTTATCGGAATATGTTTGAGTTTTATCGGTGTTTCTAATTTATTTTATTTGACTTTGAGTAATTCACCAAATTTTAATCTTTCAGAGATAGCAACAAGCAGCAGTGCATAGGGCCATTGTGCTGGTATCAAACTTTTTATATTGTATGTACGAGTATGTATGTATATAGCAGCTATGCATTTATTTTGTGAATGTTTCAATTTTTTTTTACTCTGATCATATAGAATTCAGTAGAATTTGAAGTAATATTTAATAACAAAAATATATATAAAATAATTACCTGTCGGCAAGCAATTGGCAATTCTTCCGACAGTAAAAACTTGCCATGAAAAAGCTTCTTAAAGAACTCTGTGACAAAGCTCAGAAAAAGTGATGTCACAAGTGTTCTGCCGTTCGGAACCGGCTAAAATAAGTAGGTCCCTTCTAATACTGTCCAAATTTAAGACGCACAACAGTAATGGAAGAGAAGCTCGGCCAATGAGTCCTTTGGGGCTTTAAGTGCCACATATTTATTTTTTTTTTATATAAAATAGAAAAATATCATATATTGTAAATACTGTGAGACAATAGCTCAGATTTTTCATTTTTCTTGTACTATACTACATATGAATTTGTATGATTACCGAATCAAAATTACGTAGCTTGTTGAGCGTGCGGACATAAGAGGGCGGCCCCAGAACTACCCGACCTGACATATAGATGGCGGCAGTATTTTAAAAATAATTACTTTGGTGAAAAGTGGCAACCATATAAAACATATCTTTTAAGTTTCAAGGCGCCACGTTGTTTAGTCTTTTTTTTTTGAGATGAAAAAGCTGTGTGCAAGATGGATGCCGCGTTTGCTCACAATAGAACAAAAACAACGTCGTGAAGATGTTTCTATACAGTCAATACAATGCACCAGTTCACACATCCGCTATTGCGATGGCTAAACTCAATGAGCTAAAGCACGAATTGCTTCAGCACGCACCTTATTCGCCAGATATAACTCCCTTGGATTATTTTCTATTTCTATTTGAAAAACATTGGTTGAGGGTAGAAGATTTGCAAATAATGAAGAGTTGGAGTCTGTGGTAGATGACTATTTTAATGAGCTAGACAGTTCATATTATAAGCAGGGTATCAAAGCTATACAATATTGCTGGGATAAGTGTATAGAGCTAAAAAGTGATTATGTTAAGGAATAAAGGAAAATTTTCCCAAATTTGTTATGTTTTCTTTGTTAGGCCGGATAGTTCTGGGACCTCCTTCGTATCGCATGTAGTATTTTAGGAAATATTGTCACAAGATTTGAACTACTTGATTCCTTTGGAACAAATCCACAATAATCTATGACTAAAATTCTCGCATTTTGTACCAATTTTATTGACAACACACCCAGCACTCTCAGCGTGGCCACAGATATTGATTTCCTCCATTTTTACTACCTAGAATTTTTCCTGAACAAACTTACTGCATGTCTTTGCTTCTTATGGTAGCTTACCTACAAAATGAACTAGCAACCACCTGATAGGCAACTAGCCCAAGTCTCAAAACAACCCTGTATTCGAATTGTATTAAGAAATATCTAATGATTGTGTAATTTGTGTGTGTAACCCAAATGAGTTTGGAATTAAAAATTTTTATTGAAATTACAAATCAATATTATGAGCTCGTATGTATGTATTATTATCATATGATTATCGAAAATTTCAATTTTCATTTCATATAAACTGTAATGGCAACACACATACATATATAGGACACATATGTATATACTATGTAAACCAGCTAGCTGGCAATATGAACGAGTATATTCAATTACTTTGCAGTGAACCATATTCTATCGAATTTGTGAAATCATGCCATATCATCTCATATTGCATAAGTTATGAGTTTATGTATATATCTACATATACCATACATTGGAGTGTCTCATTGTTCATACAAAACTGAAAAAAGTCTGCTTTTCTTTGATGATGATTTCCAAAATATATCAGTTGTTATATTTCAAAACCGAAAAATCTCCAAAAATCAAATTTAGTATGGACAAATTGTTCGAAGCTCATGAAAAATTTAGGTACAACACCAAATAAGTAAAGCTTTGGTTTCAATCGATAAATATACTAACTGTTTTTAATGAGACATCCCAATATAAAAAACATACGTTCTTCCATCCAATCATTTAGTCATTGGAAGTGGAAACCTCTCATATACGAAGGTTATGATTTCTCGCCCCCTCCACCCCCCTCTCTTTCCCTCTCACTCACTATTTGTTTTTTCTCCCTGCCAAAATATTAGCACGTATGCGAAATTCCAAAATGATTTATTTGTTGTTATTGAATTTGTATATGGGTAGGAAATCGTTTGATTTGCTATGCCTCACAGAACACCATCGCATACATTACATATACCAATACATGTATGTTTTGTATATACATTACACAACAACTGCCGTGAATACCCTCCAGTATAATAAATAATCGTTCTAGTAGTTATATCGTGAATATTGTTCGTATGTATGCATGTATTTGCCTTCAAAGGATTACGAAGGACTTAAATGAGATTAATAATGCAATATGTAAGAATGAGTTTGTGTGTGCTGTGTGTGTTTTTGTGTATATAGTGTGAATCATGATGACATATATCCACGCATATGAGTACACAAATATTGATACATATGACGATGTACAATTGTTTTCGGTTCTATCATTTTCACCAGTTGGAATGTAAACAGAAAAAAACAAACCATTTTTGCATTACAGGCGCCCAATGTGATAAAGCCAAAAACGAAGGCGCTAAAATATCAATTTTATTATATAATACATAGCATAAATACGTACATCTATGTATTTGCAATAATAATAATAACACGAATAACAACAATAACATCGATACGGGTTGTAAATCCCCCTAAAATGTAAGCAAACACGCTCACGTTATCAGAAATGTGACGATTTATGCTCTCTCTCTGTTCGACAAATAACGCACATAAGCTGCTTCCCAATGTATTCAATTTAAAATTCGTATCAAATCAGCAACAGCAGTAGAAATAAAAAGGCTCACTCATATTCCATCGTATTGCATGGAAATCGATGAATTTTTATGTTACCAATTAAGAGCGGAAAGGGGAAGGGAGGGAGCACAGCAACCAGATGCCAAATGAAAAGATGAAAACACTTGCGTAATATATTTGAAGAAGAATAAAACAAACACGTTACAATATAATACGTAATGCATAATGGAGCCAACCTTCTAGACCATCCATCGACCCCCCAAAACTCATCATTAATGCAACACTTGCAAACGCATGTTAAAGTATATGAATACGAATACAAGCCCATTTTCAGCTAAACTAAACAGTTTACGCTTATGAATTTATTGGACTTATTTGTGCAGCGCATGCAGAATTTCTGAAAAATTGATTGAAGATGACGATGATAATGATACCGATGATAATGATAATGTTCGTGATGACGACGATGATGATAAGGATGCTGATGATGTTGGTGAACGATTCGATACACAGTCGTTCGATATGATTCATATATTCTTTGTGGTTCATTCATTTTATTGGCAGCTCACATACACATACATACATTCATACATACACTTTCGATTAACAGCCAACTTGTTCTTCTTCTTCTTCGAACCCCTCACTCTTTTGAGTGAGTATTTTCTTCACTTCACTGGTATATCTGTTTCATTTGACTTATCTTCGCTTAGATTAAATTCTATTTTATTGTTCAGCAGAAGTTAGAAGCAATATTATGTGGTCTCATAAAATGAAATGGATACGTATGTTGAAAAAATTTACATAATCAAATTGTATGAAGATATGATATTGTATAGAAGAATATGCGTATGAACATTATTACTTAGTAGCAACCCTAACACTTACTACAAACCACATGTGGAAATCATTGCAAGTTTTTATGACTATTCTTATTTTTTTCTTCCTTATTCCATTTTCTTCTTCTTCGTCTTCTTCTTCAACTTTTTCATATTCATTTACAAGTATATATAATATTCAATATATGTAAATTATTTCGATTTCGATTTCGATTTATTACCACATTGCTGTTGACAATATGCATAAGTAGTATCTATAGTGGTCATAATTGTCATCGAAAAAGATATTTCGAATTATATTATAAACACACATTTTATTATTCACATAACGTATTATACACATAACCTCAAAAGGGCCTTAATACGTATATATCCAACATATATGGAGCAGAGGTCATCCATAATTGGATTATGGACAATTTTGAGAATCTGCTGAAGAAGAAAGCTTGTTTTTGTTGATATTAAAGCATTTCTAGAACACTATAACTAACTATTAACTAAACATTAATGGTTGTAACTTCTATTGGAATAAATAAAGATTTCACATTTTTAAGTATTAATCATTAAAATTCGAATGAAAACCATTTTTTAGTTATGAGCTTTTCGTCAATGTGGTACTGGATACAGGAGTTTGTGTAGGGGTCTATGGATCCAACACCAAATTTTCAGAGTCAATGGCAGAGTGGCCGAGCGTCTTTCAGGCCGAAATTCAACGAATTTCGATCTGCGCGAGGATAAATCTGAAAAGAGGCATCAAAGGCGCACACATAACTATCCATTCCGATAGTCAAGCTGCATTAAAAGCACTTGCGTCTTCTCCTTGGGAGTCAAAGCTAGTGGAGGAATGCTTTGATAACATCCAATCCCTGGGTACAAGGTTGTACTCTGTTGTATCCCGGGCCATTCTGGGATTGAGGGAAACAAAATTGCTGATGAGATTTTTTTTATTATTATTCATGCTATGAATCACCGCGATCTGAAGATCTTTTGTGCAGCCTTATTCCCTAACTAGCAGATCTCAAGACTATTTATAAATCTTGTCACTCCTGTGGGATTGATTTTAACTAGGCCCCTGGAAACTATGAATCCGTTGCCTAGGCAGTTTAGTCCGCGTCTAGCCACAGATGCGTAATTGCAAAGAACGTATTCTGCTGTTTCCTGTTCTTCAAGACAGAGTCAATAGAGATCGTTGTTAACCACACCCATTTTCATCATGTGATAATTAAGTTTACAATGACCTGTTAATAGTTCAGTGTAGAGCTTGATGTCTTTTTTGCTGAAGTTCAAGATAGCATCTACCTTAATGTGTTCAGGGTTTGGGCTCTCCAGTAATCGGTTAGGGTACTTTTTTCCTCTTCACATACTAAGTTGTTCATGAAGCTACTGTTTATCCCGCAAAAAGGTTCTGGGCCTATGAAAGGAGTGTCTGCGGCCTTTTTGCCCAGTGAATCTGCCATTTCATTTCCTGCATGCCCCTTGTGTCCCGGTGCCCATATTAGTGTCACAGAGTTCCTCTTTGTTAAGGTATTGAGGAGTTCAAAGCATTCCCAGACCAACTTAGATTGGAACAAGAAATTCATTCGTGATTTTAGAGCTGCCTGACTGTCTGAAAGAATGCATATGTTGGTTTCTCGAGTGTCCCTTCGCAGACATTCTCTGACAGATAGCTCTAAGGAGTGAACCTCCGCCTGAAAAATAAAAGCTATTTTTCCCATTGCAATTGCCTTCCGGAAATTTGGCCCTACAATAACCGCTCCAGCACTACCATCTTCCATTTTCGACCCATCAGTATACCATAGCTGTGAGCCCTATTTTAGAAATATTTCGTTGTTTCTCCACGCTGCGCGATCGTGAATGATCATGCTGATGAGATGGCTAGGGCCGGTTCCACAGCAAACCTTACAGGACCAGTGCCATACTGTGGTATCAACTAGGTGGAGGCCGAAATGAAGCTGAACAAATGAGAGCATAGTCTCAGAGTATCCCATTGGGAAGGGATGAAAAACTTCACCAAGCCAAAACGTTGGTTAGGCCATACACCTACAATAGGGAACTGGGCAATATGTGCAAGACAAATATCAGCAAAATAGTAGGTTTCCTTTCAGGACATTACTACCTGAAATTTCACCTTACTAAAACCCACATTCTTGACGATACTGAATGTCGGCTCTATCTTGAATAGGATGAAACTACAGAACACATACTGTGCGACTGTATTGCATTGGCAATGCATTGCAATGCAAATTTTCCACTGTGATCGAATAGATCCCGAGGGAATAAAAAAAGTTCTTGTTGTGGACATACTCAAATTCATCTGCAAAGCGGAATGATACTGAAAGAACATTGATTCCAGCTTATTCCCTTCCTTAGATAGGTTATATCTACTTAGAAAAGGATGTAATGCAATGGCATACTAGAAACATTGGTGCTAAACCTATAGGTTATAATAGATTGGATGGTTGTGATCGCACGGATCACAATTTTATAAATGTAGCGGGACACAAAAGATCTTTTAGGTCGCAGTGTCGGCGTTTGGGCAACATACAACAATAAATTATTATTATTATTAACAAATGTGATGGTATACAAATTTGCCTATTTTTAGCCTATGAGCAATAGACCAAAATATAGATATTTCTAAATAAGGGCCATTCTAATTTACATTGAAATTGCCATAACTAATTTGATTAGTAAACTGAAGTAGAGCAGAAAATTCATAAAATTGCGTACATGTATCTTCTCGACTAAATGTCGATATCGACACATCAATTTTTTTCAAACTATATAATTAATCGTTTGGTTGCGTAGCAATTGACTTATGGGCTCTATGTGTATATCGGTATATAAATATATACATATATATAACCAACACTCACTTTCGGCTTATAAGTAAGTAGGAGTAGGTAGGTACTTACTTATATGTACATCTAACAATAATAGGCTTGAATTTTATTGAATAGAGCAACACACTACCACGAACAAATTAATGACCAAAAATTAACTATTGCGATAGAGTAGAAAGAGTTCCTCTGTGTGTGTCACGTAATAAAAATAAACAAATTGCAAATCTAATAAAAAACTTTAACAAACACACTGATACATTTTGTTAAGGATTTACTCTCATCAGTATATGTGTCCATCAGCAATAGAATTGTTGTTTTTTTTATGTTTAATTAAGCTTTCTTTTTTGTTGTTCTTTTCGATTTCTTTGCTTAGATTATTTTTGTTTTTTATACCCTGCATAATGCAATATGCATGGTATATTCATTTCGGTCAGATGTTTGTGTCCACTTGAAGGAATCTCCGGAGATATAGACATAGATATATATTCGTGATCAGCGTCGATTAAATTTTCGATTTAACGATGTCCGTCCGTCCGTCCGTCCGTCCGTCCGTCTGTCTGTCACCTGGCTGGTTCGCACGATAACTTGAGTAAATATTGAGCTATTTCGATGAAATTTGGCATAAGTAATCTATGATCCAAGAGTACGGAGGGGATTGATATTGGGCATGATCGGTTAATAACCACGCCCACACCAAGCATTCAAAGCGACTAACCTCGAAATTTTCAAAATTTTTAACATGCTATAACTCACACAATATACCACTTGGAACAACAATATTTTGCACATAGAGTTATATTATACTACTATATAACCTCGCCAAAAGTGGATGAGCCACGCCTACTTTCTAGCGTAGCTCCCATACAAAGTGTCTGTACTTCTTTTAAATTGAAACTGCTGTAACTTCTACAATCTTCTACGAGATTTAAGGTATGGATTAGTATTGTAAGAGCAACTAGGCTCACAGAAAATGGGCGCACCACGCCCAGTGTTTATCGTAGCCCCCATACAAATTTTAAATTGAAACAGCTGTAACTTCGGCAATCTTCTGTCTAGAATAACCATAATTGACACTTAAATTAATATCGTAGTCGGCAAAAAGCTGGCAGAAAATCAGTGTGCCACGCCCACTCCTTCATAGGTCTCCCATACAAAGTCGAGTGAATTAAACTAAAATGTTAAGCTCCATAGCTTACAAACCATTTAGCCTAGGACAACGAGACTTAGGGTATGGATTAGTATTGTACGAGCAACTAGGCTCACAGAAAATGGGCGCACCACGCCCAGTGTTTATCGTAGCCCCCATACAAATTTTAAATTGAAACAGCTGTAACTTAGGCAATCTTATGTCTACAATAACCGTAATTGACACTTAAATTAATATCGTAGTCGGAAATAATCTGGCGAAAAATCAGCGTACCACGCCCACTTCTTATTGGGGCTCCCATACAAAGTTGAGGAAATTAAACAAAAATGTTAACCACCATAACTTAGAAACTATTCAACGTAGGACACCAAATTTAAGGTGTGGATTAACATTGAAAAATTAATTGGATTTACTAGAAAGTGGTAAGCCACGCCCACTTTTTATATAGCTCCCATACTAAGCCTCGGAATTATCTTAAAATCCTTTTACTTCGTCAAAGTCAACCATATTTCGGGTGTAAATTAGTAGTATATGCAAAAATTGTTTCTCGAAAAGTGGAAATAAAAGAAAAGTTGGATATTCGAGTAAACTTTTTATATATAAATTTACATATGCAGGGTATAGTTTGGTCGGCCCCAGCCGACTGTAAGGAGATTTTTTTTTTTTTTATATTTGAACAACAATTTTTTGCATTAACTACTTCTTCTTCAACAATCGTATCTTTCCAACACACACACAGACACACATCCATACAAAATTGTAATCATAAGTAGATCTGACCAGCGTAAAACTCGTAAATTTGGCAATTGCGGTAACAAATGCAACATAATAAACATTGAGAAAAAGATACATACAAGTCAGTGAGTGAATCTAAGCAATCCATTAAATTTGGCAATTGCGGTAACAAATGCAACATAATAAACATTGAGAAAAAGATACATACAAGTCAGTGAGTGAATCTAAGCAATCCATGAAATTATTGAAGTAACATTATAACAAGAACAACAAATACTTATATAAGATATACCACCTTGATCAAAAAGTTCCCGGAATAACCACCGTGTGGCGCTCCCATTATTCCAATTTGAGTTCTGTTTTTATTTTTTTCTTTGTTAAGTTGTTGTTGATATTTCCTCTAAATCTTAGCATCATAGCTTGACATTTACAAAAGTTACGTAGCCAAAAGTGCATCTATCTCTGTGTGTGTTGACGATTTTTTACAATTTTCAATCAATTTCATGCAAAAAAGAGACCGTGTTGACGTCGCAAAACATATGATTTGCGAAGCTGAATCCGATCCCACATTCATCAAAAGGATTATTACTGAAGAGGAGACATGGGTTTATGAGTACGACGGAAAGATAACGCACCGTCGCACAGTGCCATCATTATTCGTAATTTTTTGATGATAAATGCAACAAATACCATCCAACAGCCACCGAATTCACCTGATTTGGCTCCCTGTGACTTCTTTCTGTTCAATCGAGTTAAAAAACCATTACGGGGAACGCGTTTCAGCACCCGAGAGGAAGTAAAGGAAAAATTGCAGGAAGCACTGAGATAGATGTACTCTTGGCTACGTAACTTTTGCAAATGTCAAGCTATGACCAACAAGATGTACCAACTTAACAAACAAAAAAACAGAACTCAAATTGGAACGATGGGAGCGCCAGACGGTGGTTATTCTGGGAACTTTTTAATCAAGGTGGTATATGTATATGTACATATAATGCATACAATATGAGGTTAAACAAAACTTTTTCTTTCATGCCATTTCATATTTAACTTGTGTATGAAAAATCATAAAGAAAATTTGTCGTTGTCGGCGACAGCATTCGCCGTTGCCACCACTGTTTGGATCAGTGATGTGTAAAGAGATGTTAATAAACAATAATAACTTGTATTTTTGTTGTTGTTTTTGTTTTTTGCCTTTTCCATTTTGTTTTTGGCAACGCATTGGACACAAACTAGTCGTACATACGAGCGCACACCAACAGCTGCACTGTACATATAAGTGTGTTACTAATATAGCTAAAGTATATATAAATATGTGTGCAACCATATTTATTCAACTTACATATACATATTATCAAATAAATAATCAAGAAAAGTTTTTGAATCGAATTATCACCCCCAAAGGTATACTTTCATAATGAATTTCTTATTCTGGCTTTAACCATATGCTATATGGTAAATAAGAAATGTAAGAAGAGTATTAGTGTTTAGTGTGTGTGTGTGTGTGTGTGTGTGGAATGTAACAAGGTCGTACACCTAAAGAAATTATTTTATTTTCCAAACATATGAAACACCAAACGACTAGAATGTATATAGTATGAAGACCAATTTTGTACTAAAATCGCAATGGTTAAGTTAGTCGCATTGCTGAGTAATTGGCTCAATGTGCTATGGTGTTGAATCATTTCATTCATATGATATGAAATATGAAATTTTTCATATTTTTATAGTGTACTTATGAAATATTGATAGTATACGACTATAATAAATATATACGAAATAACAAAATAGTGATGGTATAAAGCGTGCGACCACTTTGTGGCATTATTCGCTTCCTAATTTTATTGTCCGTTGTCGTTTGAATGATTATTTATGAGCTTTGGGATATAATAAGTAACTTTGCTCGTGAACTAAGACCATTTATTTGTTTTGATAATTTTTTTTTTTTTGGGTAAAAATGCCTTCTATAGATACACAAAGTGAATATATATTTTCATAGTTATTTGTAAATGTCAATACTTACCACGTATAAATATATATACAATAACTCTTAAGTAGATAATGTATATGAGTGTACATGTATTGGACTACATCAATTTCAATATTAAATTGAAATTTTAATTAAAAATATATATACCTACCTACGTAAATGCTTATGTGTAAATAGCAATAGTTGTTGTTGTTTTTTTTTTTTTTTGCTGCTTATTACTGTTATTCAAACTGATTAAAGCAATGCATCAGTTCACTTCACTTTGTTGCAAGTCAGTCGTTATGGCAACCATCGCAAGCAACAGCAGCCAGTGAATGTGAAGGAAAATTATTTATTCATTAAATCAATACCCCTTATGCATGTATATTTATACATATTTATGTAAATTAAATACTATATACACAGATGCATGCATATTGCATGCATCAATCTTCCCCAAAAAAAAAAAAAAAACAAATAATATGTAATATGATGAAAATCAAGTAAGTGAATATTCCAAAATCAATGGAAAACAAAATGAAAACAACTTCTTAACTAAATAACTGTTACAGATGGATACTGCTGCTGTTGCCATAGTCCAGAATTGCAAGAGGTCAGATCTCATGCCTGTTAGATTAAAACCAAATGAGATTACAGAATGAAGGAAGTAATCCATTTTGAACTAGTTCATTTCAATCGATTTTCATTTCATATTCAACTCAAACAGAATATTTTTCTATAATGTAATAACGCTAATACAGCTCAATTATAAACAATCCATTCCTAAATATGAATCAACGATGAGTACTTTGGCGAGAGATATATTCCAAGCATCATATATTTTAATCGTAATATAATTGTAATTTGGAGAAGTATTAATAAGCTAAAAATTTGTTTTCTTCATATCATAGGCATCATAGCCGCATAGCCCACTTCAAAGCTGACACTGTCAAATCTTCCAATATTTCCTACAAGGATCTTTTACGTAAACATTTGTATATATGAGTGCATATACAAGAGAGCATATGTTATACACATATTAATATTGCAAACTCATCATACGTTACATACATACATTACATACGTAGCAAGAGTATCTTATGAGATTGAAAATTGAAATAAAATGAATTGCGATAAATTGCCATAAAACACTTGCTGCGAAAACACACACACACACACATACTTGCACGCAGTTACAATACTTCGAGTATGTAGATAGTAGTAAAATATCCTTATAATAATAATAATAATAATAATATTGAGAATATTGGCAACGAAAAAATTTCTTGAGCTTATTATATGCATGTTCATCATATAATACAAACTATACTAGTTATATGTAACATCTCAAAAAAAAAAAAATATATATATATATAATCTAGACTGCCACAATAATGAATTGCTGCACCACCAACAGCACCAACGCTACGAAATATTGATATACATACTTACTTGAATGTTAGTGGCAGTAGTAGTAACGTTTTCAACGCTTATGCATATACGTAGTACGTACATCGTTTCAATGTTCATGTGCCAAATGCTATAGTATTTATATTCTAGCTGCTGAAAAGTAAAAGCTAAAATATGAATATGCATCTGTGCCATACACACTCAACACACTCTCAATTACATAGTGAATGAATAACGATGTTCATAATATATAATATATATACACATATACGAGTACCCTGATACATATATGTACATATTTACTATTTGTACTCGTATGTATAAAGATATTCATAAATATGAGCAAGTGCATTTGAGGCATCGATACTCTTCGTTGCATTCAATGCACAGATCCTTTTGTATGTACTTGTAAATGTATGCATGTAAGTGAATAAGTAAGTATATAAAAATATTTAACGATTTTTCACATAATTTGTTAGCACAATACAAACGCATACAAATTGTTCTGACTGTTGCTATTGTCGTCGATGCTGCATGAAATTTATAAAGTTCAATAGTGTTGAACTGATGCATATGCAAATTGTCTATATGATGTGATCTTGGAAAATTCATTATAAAATGTACATATACATACATATTTATATAAATCAAGCATGGCAAATTGATGTTATTGTAATGCAATTGAACGCATTGAAAAAAATGGCATTTTTGTTCAATGAAATATGAAGAGATAATTTTAAATTTACTTTCAATTATTGGGCAAAATATTATATTTCCAGTATTTTTGGAAGATTACTTTGCCATCATATATGAAAAAGACTGTCTGTTCGCATGTTAACTACCGTAATTACAGAGCGATCGAGCTTAAATTTAGTTCCTAAGATTATTTTCATCAACAAACGAGTGAGCTCGAGAATGACTGTAATGGCATGAAAATCAGATCGACCTCCCATAGAAAGGTATATTGTTGAATGTTTTTTTTTTTGGGTCGAATCAGATAAAAATCACGCGTGATTCCGTACAAATTTCCGCTTCTGTATGAGTGATTTCAATATTTACGTTAATATAAAGTTATCATATTGAAGCTTGGTCACGATTATATTTACTAGGTTAGATTAGTTTTGAAGAGCGTGTGTGAACATATATTCACACTTCCTCCCGGTGGCATCTATTGCCCATTGTGATTGCCCTCGATTGCCGGAGAAGGCACGCCTTCCTAGAGTAACCAGTGTTCATGTGTCATCCTTCTTGAACTATTTGGTTCGCCATATGAAGTTAAGATGCTCTTTTAAGTCTTTTTTTCCGGAGGAGAAATGCCTTCCCAGAGTAATCAAAGTTCATGTGTAGTCCACTTTCGCGAGTTCGTCCAGTCCTGTGAAGAAACGAGACTCCAAATATTCAAGTCGTTATGACTGTAGTCCTGGACAGAGATACAGATAGTGGTTATTGATTCTTCTTCCTCTTTATATCGGCAGCCCCCACATAGTCGGTGTACGCCAACGTTGAAGCATTGGCGTGATGGCACAATGCCCAGTGAGCACGCCGGTAAGAATTCTAACTGCAGACTCCGCTAAGGACAGATGTACTCTCGTCCTTCTCATGTCCAGCCTAGGCCATAAGGTCCTGGGCACCTTACAATCCTCCCGGCTAGTCCACGAGCTGTTCGCCTTCTTAACAATTATTTCTTCTATACATCCAAACAGTTCGCAAAGCGGAACTAATAGCTATATTCGAAAATGGACTGAATGGAATGAAAACCATAACTGCCCGTAGCATACAACAACATGTACAAGAAGATTTTGCAGCGCATTTAACTATATTGATACCACAATTTGAAATACCCATTTTATATTTTCCAAAGCGCCTCGAAATTCAACAAAAGCAAGGTCGATTTTCTACCTGATACTGAAACTTATAAAGATTTGAAAATCTCTCTATTAACAAAAAGTAATTAAAGAGAAACATTTTGAATATTTAATATATGTATATGCCATTTGTTTTCTAATTTTCTTAAATATTCTCAAAATTGTACTATATAATTTCAAATAAATTTCACAAATTTTCAGAATACAAATGTACAAATGTATATATACAATATACCATTTTACATACATATATTTTCATAAGCTAAAGTAGGAAAAATTACAAAAGTTTCATTTGAACTACAAAACCAAATGGAAACAGACACAAATACTTAGACATTACAATACAGTAATGCCAAAGTAAAGGATTCTTATATGTAATATAATAACAGTAAATGTGCAAAGGACAATATGACAACCCACCCAGCGTGATAAGAAGAAACCACAAAAAACAAAGAAAGAAATAAAAAAAATGGAAATCATATACGAAAACATTGAAATGTATTATATATACAATACTAACACATATATACTAACGTCTTGACTTCAGAAACAAAACTGAACTGAAAACTTTATGTAGAATTTATTGTTAAACTTTTGCACTGAGTGCAATTAAAAGTGTTATTTTGTGCAAGCAACTGACAAGACGACACACAGTATGGAGTGGATGAAGTATGAGTTGGACTAGAGAGAACGCTGTGATTTTTGCTACCATCTAGGTACCTCTTTCTCTCTCTGTCTCTCTCTCTCTCTGTGTAGATATGAAATATCTTTAAGCACACCTTCATTTTATATTCCGTGCCATATTTACACTTGAGTACGATCAAATTGCGTAAATGATGAGACTTATTGCATGGAGTTGGTGTCATCATTATTCATCGCACAACAACAACAACAACAACAACAAGATTATGATTTACTTGTATATGGACATGAAACGCTATCAGCTAAACTGAACTGAACCAACCAACCACCGACATCAGCAGGCACTCAACTTTGAAGTGGGCATTTATTTTTTCAGCAAGTATACACTTTACTAAATCAAAAGGCAAAGAAAAAAAAAAAACAAAACAACAAAAAAACAAAAAGCAATGCCGAAAAACAAAATAAATAAATTTTGTGCATTTTCTGTTGGTAGCAGAACATTTGTGCTCTCCTCACTCTCTTCTCAATTATGCTCCAATTTTGTAAAAGTGTTTTCTAAAGATTGAGAAATGGTAGCGTACACAACATTCATTTTACTGCTGATCTATAGCAGCTTACAGAATATTGTGTATGTACATGACCTGCCAGCAGCAATCGAAGCAATATAACGTGTACATATTTATGAAGTTGAAGCTGCGCGACATCAACTGTTGGAAAATGACTTTATGCGCCTAGGGGCAACTCTTGCCATTACTACCACTACTACTACTGCTACTACTACTACTACTACTACTACTACTACTGTTTCGTCATCGCTGTCGTCATCGTTGATGTCTACACGCGCTAACGCCCTTAAGTTAGCTTAATTAGTTTTCAAAAAGTTGGTAATGCTTTGATCCGCAACACAATCAACCAAGTCTCTACATGTACATATGTATGAATAGAATGCCACGACAACCCACAATCCACCCAAGCAGAAGTACCAACACTAACTGAATGTGTTTAACTTGATGCTGTTACGTACCATTCCAAAATAATTGGGGTGATGCTTGGATAGCGTTGACAGAGAATGTTATCTGCTTGTTTGACTTGCCTGCCTAACTTGGACTTGGCTTTAAAATTCACTTGCGGTTGCTGTAGCAGCAATTTTGTAATGCTAAATGTAGTATATACATTGTACATATAACCACAACAGTCAAGTTTCGTACAACTGCAATATTTTCTTAAATATTTTTCTTGGGAATATATACATACATTGAGATATATGCACATTTTTTTATAATTACTTACTTACTTATTTTATAATAAGCATTTTTTTATTTTTATGCTTATGACTTTTCTTACTTATAATGATGATGATGATGATGATGATGATGGTGGTGTTGTTGATGCTGGTAATTTTATAATTTGGTTTTGTTCTTTTGGTCTATGGAAAATATTTGGTTTGTTGGTATAAAAATTATTTTTATTCTATGTTATAATATTTGTGCGTAAATGTGGTGAAATGTTTTTGCAGAACTTTCTCTTCTTACATTTTACATATAACTCTCCCTTTCTCACACTCACTTCTCGCAATTGTTTAATTACTAAAATTACATTTGATACACATACACACAGACACACATAGTCATACTCGAATTTGCATTAATACATATAAGATGTAGTTACATATATAAAATCAAATATTATTTCGTAGAGTTATTAAGTTGCTGCTGGCAATAACAACAACAGCAATAGCAACAGCATTACCACAAAACTCACAGCAGCAATTCGACGGTTCTCCTGTGTAAGCAAACAGAAGCTTGAGGCGTCGATTCATTATTAAAAATTCAATTGTTCAAAAAGTTTTGAGCTATTCTAATGGTGCTGATGTTGGTGGTGATGGAAATGTTGCTGCTGCTGCTACTACTGCTATAGACGTTAGCCAAAATGGAGAGCATTGATTTTTTTTCTTTCTGCTTCTTAAAAAAAGGATTGTAGTATAATTTATAGTTTCATCCGTAACTAGCAAATTTAACAAAAAAGTTTATTGAGTTTGACGTACATGTAATTGATTATGCAAAAGTAAATTTTGTGGAATTTTGTGTGCGCAAACATCAAATATGTCATTACGAAGCAATATACTTTTAGTTTTCATAAAATTTGGTTGACAATATCACTTTGTGCATTTTTGCATTTATGTTATAACTTTTAAACCATTTACGATAGTATTTGGTATTTGTATTAGCCTAATCCGTCCAGCAGGCATTGTAACCGAGGAAATCATCAATGAGGACCACGACGTAATTGTCACAAATCGTTTATACAAATATGGGAAAGTGTCAGCTCGATGAGTTTTGTGATTGTTTAGGCCTCTTTACGAAACAATCCGCATGCATACATACACCCGATACAGAACCTTATTGCATAGTAACTGAAAGAAAGCAAGAAGCTTCGTGTGCATGAACTACGTGCAGTAGTCGTTATTAGAAACCTTCTAAGTCGAGATTTCACTCAGTTGCAGGTACTTTTTATCAAGGTTTAGGCTAGTTTAAGTTATGCCACCGCCTCCCAAAGGGGGTGCACTTAGGCCAAAAATTGTCTCGTTGTGTTGTGTGTAAAGAGTTGACCAGACTTTCCTAGTAGTAACACAAGAGCTCTTATCCCGCCATCTTCTGTGGGCTATAGTAAGGTAATGTTGTGTGACAAAAAGCTTGCATGTTGTAAGCGGATTTCTTGCTTTATGAGATAACTATATCTCTGGCAACCTAGTACCCGATCTCACCAATTCATCTACGTCACAATTCCGTGGAATATCCCTATGCACCCATACAATGTGCACTCTGTAGTGCTCCACTAGCTCGTTAAGAGCTGAGCGACATTTAACAGCAAGTGACGATTTGGCGAACGTTCCTAAGAGAGATTTAATGGCGGTTTGTCTGTCGGTGTAGATAAAAACTTCTTTGAAAGATAATATATTACAACGAAGCCACGTTTCCGTCTCTTTTATAGCCATAATCTCAGCTTGAAAAACGCTGCAGATGTCGCATAATCGGAACTTAAGCTTAACGCATAAGGAATCAGAAAAGACGCCACCTCCTACCCTTCCCTCCAATTTGGAGCCATCTGTGTACAATTGTAACGATTGAACTTCAGTTTCGTTGACAATACCTATTCTTCCCTTCTTCCCTTGAGGGTATATGGGTTGAGGATATATTGTCAAAGGATGGTATAGGAATGGCTTTTTTTCAACTCACTTCACCAATTGCAATACAAACAACATTTCGATCATTTAGCAACCACAATTTAAATATGTGGCATAAGGTTTTTCAATTCCCATATCCCATATCCCATATCCCATTTTAAGTATTACGATGTACCATTTTTATTCTCTGTATGTGTATAGGTCAGTATATTTCAACTACATACGTACGATATATTGCGTATTGCACATGATGCCAGCATAAAAGTAGTTTGTTGTATTCTATAGATAAGTATCTGAATAAATATTGTTCATGTAGCAGCTGAAGAAGGCAACAAAAAAACAAAAAAGAATCAAGAATAAAAACCAAAAACTGCAAACGCAACTAACCACACAACCAACCACAGCCACAGACCAAAAATTGACTTTAACATGACACCTTGACAATCTGTGTTGCCGTTTGTCGTTTTTCATTTGTGCTCGTTCGAACATTTTCATTCACCTAACCACATTTTCAGCTTTCAAATATGGTCCAGCAATGAGTAGAGGAATACACATGTATATAGGTAGTTAGTTGATAGTTAATGGTTTCACTTTTAATATGCAAAAAATTGCACACACACACACACGCAAGCCAAATAAATCTAATATAAAATGAAGAAATAATTTCTCTAGTCAGTTATCCTAGTCAGCAAATATATTATTTAAGTATGGCACAAATGTCAAAAATGTGAAATGCACATGACCATTCACACAACCGGCTACCAAAAAGCTATATTTCCTTTAACATTAAATAGTGTGTGGTTGATGGTGATAAAACTCCTGATGGCGGCAATGATATTTCACCTAAAGGCCATAAAGGTTCTCATCTCAGGACAAACACAACACTCGCACACGCACACAAATATGTTTTACTGCTGTTGCGGACATTTTCGTAATATAATTACGGATGTTGTAACCAACTAGCCTGTCAGCCAACCAAGAGCCAACAGTCGGCTTCTTATTGCCCCATAACAATATTAATATGCAAAGCAAGCATGTAGACTAAATTTGGGATAAAATTTTGTATATATGCATATTTACATAAATACTTTGGAAACATTTGGTATATATTTGCTAGCTCATTAAATTTTCCCTAACATAACTTTAGCTTAAAATTAGTGACATTAGCGGTTTTTGGATTTAAGCGAATTATAAGTATTAGTGATAATTGTGTGGCTTATACAATAGTAATAAAAAAAAGTGGATCAGTGAATTCTTCATTTTTTTTTCTATTTTAAGAATGTAAAGCTTACTTGTACTGTTTATTGATTGAAATTATATTACACATCTGCCGCCTATCACACGTAATCTGTTCTTATAGTCTTTCTACTCGAATTGAATATTTCTTTTTATTGCACTAACCAAACTTTATAGTCGAACTGTCGAATTACCACAAAAAAGTTCAATCCTTCCATTCACATCTCTTTGTTTATTTCTTCGATTTGCAATTTACTTCTATTTATTTTTTTTCCAATTTTTTCTTACCATCTCGTTCTTAGTTCTTTTTGTATGTTCTACTTTCTTTGATATCTGACGCTTATTTTAATTTTTTCTTGCTCTTTTTAAATTATTCTCACATTTAGCACTTTGAAATTCGCATTTTGAATGCGAAATGTGTGACTGCACTATGTGATTGTGTGTGTGTGTGTGTGTTTGTATTTCATGTCCTGCCACACCCGCCATTTATCCTGTACAAGAATATTATTTATGTCCTACACCAGAAATCTATTTGCACTGTACCACAAATCTCGGCTCAGCTAACTTCAATATGTAGTAGTAGTAGTAGTAGTTAGATAGAAGGAACAAGTGCATAGTGAAGAGCAAAGCGAAAGCAACGACTAACCTTACCAATTGCACTGTTTTATTTACCACCTCAATGTATGCATGCAATGGGTTCAACTCAGTTCCAGTATTACATTCACATTAAGTCGAAGCGTAAACTTTTGCCATTTCATATGCCGCAGCCTTCAGTTGCAGTAGTCCTTTATTTGTTTGTTTGTTGTTTTGTAGAGTATGGGTGATGTTGCTGCTGCTGCTGCAGTTACTATACGCTATGTTATATCGTACCCACACACAACATACACACACACACACAGAGACTATTTGCAATATTCATTCATGGCATTCGATATGCGGTGAAGGATACGAAAAAACTATTGTGCTTGTATTGGATTTCTTTCATAACATACATATATCGTCGTTGTGTCTGTGCAAATTTATGATTGTCCCATTTCCAATTTTGTCGCACAATTCTTCTTCGCTTATCCGAAAAGTGTATTTTTTTTTTTGCATTTACATATATACAATTTTTTTTATACAAGCGCTTTACTCGTTTCGCCCAGTGAGTGAAATTATGTAAATCGGAAAATAAAGTGTTGGGGTTGTGGATGATGTGCATTTGACTAGGCTATTGCAGTCAGTCAGTTGTAAGTTTATGGTCGTATTTACTACTATGAATTCAAATCTGACAGTTTCAGCGATAAATTGTTGAATACACTCAGTGGATTTCAAACTATGTACTATTCTGTATATCCTTACACATTACACATTCTCTCTCTCTCTCTTTCACTGTCTGTATCTCTCTGAGGATGAGCAGAGCACTTTGATGTCATTTTATTGAAAAAGTATTATTGTGAATCATTTTCTAAAATGCAATTGACAGTATCTTTAAGATTTGTTTATTGGAAATGAATAATACATATAGTACATAGAAATACAAAAAGCAATAAGAGAGAACAACAAAAAACGGAATGCTACATGAATATCAAAAAAAGTAAGAATTCATAAATATATTACACATTTGAGGTTACTTGCAATATGCATTGGATAATAAATTTATACAATTCTAGTCGAAGGTTGCTTTGGGAGAAAATTTTCTATGATTTAAGGGAAATATTTTTTTTTCTTCAAAGCAAATGCCATTGTATTAGAGACATATTTTTTTTACCATTTCTGAGACAATTTGTAAATGTCTCTCCAAAAAAAATGCTTAGTTTTGGAGAATAAATCAGTCATTAAACGGTTTCTCCAATTTTCGTAAGGAACAAATTTCTGCTCTGCAAATGTGCATCGTCTCGATGTAAACCAGATAAGGCCAAGTGTGAGTAAATCTTATAAGACAGTGCTTCCCAGCTAATAGCCTCTATTATTTGCTTGACCGATGTTACTTAGTGTTATGGTGCGTTATCATCATTTTGTATTGCCTCTTTTGATATCAGGGGCATTTTTAAAACAAGAAATGATTCAATTGCATGTAGATTTGTTATAAAAACCATTGTTGACTAGTAACGATATCGATCTCAGAAGACAACAGAAAGCAGCGCTTTCTTTTCAAAACGTTTTGACTTTGCGGTCAATGTGACCGATTAGAAGGAGCAAAATTATGAAATTTCTATCTGCAGAATTTTCAAAATATCTTAACTCTTAATCACCAGTAACTATTCGATGCAGAAAGTGCACTTGAAACAATGCTGACTGCATATCGTAGTGGGAAGACGCAAGATTCGACCAAATTGAAACTGCAAAAGTGCATTGTGTAATGGAATTTGTATTACCAGGTATTGTATAAAAATCACATAAAAAACCGGTCTATGCGGTAGCTAAGACGCATCTACGAGGGCGGTCCCAGAACTGACCGACCTGATATATAGATGGCGGCAGTAGTTTAAAAAAAATTACATTGGTGAAAACTGGCAACATTATGAAACATATGTTTTAAGTTTCAACGCGCCACATTGTTTATTATTTTTCTTCTTTTTTTTTTTTGAGCCATCGAAAATTAACGACCTCAGTGAATTTATAAACATGGAAAAAATTGCTCACCGTTATATAATTCAATACTTTCATTTGAAAGGTCTCAGTCCAGCGAATATTAAAGCAGACCTAGATTCTACTCTGGGGGAGTCTGCACCTTCGTTTACGACCATAAAATATTGGGTGGCAGAGTTAAAACGAGGTCGTACGAGCTGTCAAGATGAACAACGTATTGCTCGATCAATTGAGGTTAAGAACGATTAAGAAAAACCACAAAATGGTATTGGATGATCATTGGCTGAAGGTGAGTGAGCTAAGTGAAATTACAAGCATTTCAAAAAGTGCAATACATCGTATATTGATCGAAAATCGTATATTGAGATGAAAAAGCTGTGTGAAAGATGAGTGCAGTCATGAAGATGTTTCTATAGAGTGTTTGGCGACGTTTTGGCACCACTTCACAACCTGAGACAAAGGAGCAGTCAAAACAGTGGATTAAATGGGGAGAATCATATCCAAAGAAGGCGAAGACATTCGGTAGATGATTATTTTAATGAGCTAGACATACTATAAACAGGGTATCGAAGCTATAGAATATCGCCGAGAAAAGTGTATAAAGCTAAAAGGAGATTATGTTGAGAAATAAGGAAAAATTTACCCAAATTTGTTGTGTATTCTTTGTTAGGTCGGGTAGTTTTAGGACCGCCTTCGTATATATGAATTCCTTTGAGAATCGAGTAATTTAGTGTAGATATATTTTTTTTTTTTTAATTAAAATGCATGTATTAAAAAATAAATATCAGAATAAATCTCACTATTTTCATATTAGTACATATTAGATACATATTCTGCTCCTCACTTTTTATCCTTTCTACTTCAGTGGCCAATTATAATAAATTATCCTAAACAATCGTTTTATCAAAAGCCCCCAGAAAAAAAAAACAAAAGAAGTAAAACCAAAAATATCAAAATCTCAGCTAACAAGCATATTACAAGCTAATCCATGTAAGTTTGAACTATAAGCTCTTTTGCCTGCTTATCAGTCACAACTTACGACATCGGATATAAATATGCTACTTTTGAGATTAATGAAAGTGTTCCGTTTCCTCCATTGATCATAATCACATATTTACACGAGCATGCATATACTCGTATGGAAATATGAATACATACACACCAAGACTTTATAACAATTTCAAAAATTTTCGGCACAAATGTCCTCTGTGTGTGAGGAAAAACTGAAAACTTTTCCAAAAACTTTTACATTTCATTTTACTACTATAACTGTGAGTGAGTGCATACAATAATAGCCTTTAATATACTCCATACATAAGTTCATGTTTGTATAGGTGTATAATAGTTTGTAATTGTGGTAGTCACATTTTCACAGGTATATCTCTTCATATCTATGTGTCTATACTAACCAGAGTCTTCTATGTCAATGCATGACAATGAATTGTGACTTACTCGTCATATGTATGTAATTTAATTCTGCCATGAGAATAGTAAACTCTTTTTGTGTTACAATTTCTAGAATATCAATTTGAAAATGTAACTATCAACACGATTATTCCGGTTGATATTCTTTTTGCTGCCACTAGTTATGTCTATCTCTTTTTCTCCATCTCTTATTCTCTCTCTCTCTCTCTCTTTCACACACACTTTGTGTATTTGCTATTCCAATTGTGTGCCTATCTGTACCTGCATATGGCATGTAAATAATAATTCCACGTCTATGTATGATTTTGTGTAAGCTAAAAAGTTCCACTACAACATGATGACAACACAACTCATATTATAGCTTCGTTAAAGTAACTACATACATATGTACGAGTACATAACACAACAACAACAACAACGGTAAAAACAAAAAGTACCACTTAAAAGCCTCTTTTGTCCGTGCAGCATCCGATAGAATTGTATGCAATGTTGGAAAACGCCTCAAAACTTGTGAACTCACGTAAAAGTTAAACACCACGTTTCACTTGAATAATTGAGAACGATTAAGGTACACACATAAAACTTTGCCATTGATTATGACTTGAGTTACTCAACAATAACAACAACAACAACAACAAACGAATCTACCTACATTCTTTACCATAGATGGGAGCATGAGAGCCATCCGTACTACATCCGTAATCCACATGATTAGTAATCACAGGTGAAACATATAAAATCATATTAGAAATAAGCTTTAAATGTTTATGATATTACTTTAGTCTTATTTACGAACTTATAATACTAGACGTATGCATATTTTTATGGCATATCATTTAAAATATTTCGTATTCAATGTTTTGTGGGTAATATTCCTTCTGTACATAATGTCACCAGTACGATTTTTATGCTTCAATGGTTTTATTTCCTTTCACAAAGAATAGATGCATTTTAAAGTTTCTATAAATACACTTAGGTACCATTTATTTATTTTTTTTTTTGTCTACTACTGTTGCCTTACCATATTACGGATTGCAAAACGATTTATTATCAATCCATTATGTCGGAGATTTTTTATGATGATTTTGGCTTTAGTGGTTAGTTGACCAAAGTTCGAAATCAATTTCAATAAATTTTAGAATCAGGAAGCAAATCATAGCCGGTGCTCACTTACAAAGCTTGGAGTTTTTGGAAAAGAAATATAACTTACAAGATTTTTGGACCTATTTGCGATGGCTCCGCGTACCAAATATGCAACAACATTGAGCTTATGAGTTCTAAGATGATATTAATTGAAATAAGTTGGATTGACATTCATCGGCTGCACTAGCATGGTAATATCGAGCAAATAAAAGATCCCTCCCCAACCGAAAAAGTGTTGTATTTCATTCCCAGTGCTGGTCGCCAATAAAAATAGATTCCCGAGCTCTGATAGAAAGACCAAATAATTAAGTTCGATTATAAAAATGTGTCAAAGGAATAAGAAAGTATGTGGTGGGTGCCGTAGCTCATTGGTTAGTGCATTGACCTTCTGATATGTAGGACGTGGGTTCAATCCCCGGCTGAAGCATAACAAAATTTTATATCGAAAAGATTTTTCGTTCGAACGGTATCCACCTGCTGACAAGAATTGGCAATTTTTCCGGAAGTAGCAATTTGCCAAAAATGCTTCTTAAAAGAGTCACCAGGGTTCTGCCGTTCGAAACCGGCTAATATAAGTAGGTCCCTTCTAATGCTGTCCAAATTTAACACGCACAACAGTATTGGAAGAGAAACTCGGTGGTATCAAAATGGGCCTTTCTTGTCTAAGTGTGTCCTCTCTCTCAAAGAGATGGCAGTCACATAACCTAACCTAACCTAATAAGGGAGAAAACAGATAATAGATGACGATATTTCATGTTTCTTTTGTATTACATACACTTCAAAGTATTTAAATGTTAAAATTCCATCAAATCTATCAATTCAAGTGTGATAAATTTTGAAAATCTATCATGCAAACACTATCACAACCATAACACCAAATCTAAAGCCACATAATTTTATATTTATGAATTATTTTCATTCAGGATACCATAAGTCTCTAACTTGCTCGAAAAAACCAAAAAACCATTAGGCAAGCCAACATTCGCCGTACAATTGCTGAGTAGTGTCATTGCATTCTCCATAATTTGTTGAAAATTTACCCTAAGACTAGAAAATTTTTAGCCTCCTTGTGGTGCTAAGAGTATATTATACTTTATCCAAGAGAATATTCGAATACTAACTAGCTTAAAATCAAGCTACTAAATGGAGTAAAAATGCAGAGCAGAATCTAAATTCTATGATACTTTAAAATAAATAACATTCTAGCAATATTCAAACATCACAAAGCGGTTCCTGAAAATCGTCTTAAGTTCTTCGAAGCTACATTCCAACACTACACTACAATGATTAGTTGAAAAAATATAAAATAAAAATATAATTACAATTCAAAATTTAAAAAAATACAAAATTGTCCAAAAAATTGTCATCCAAATTCTCCGGATTCCAAATCTAGATTTTGCTCTGTACATAAACCAATGTAGCTACTTATTTTATATAGAATTTTATTTGCAAATATCACATTACAATAATATTCATACATTCACAACTTAAGATTTGCAATTCTGAGCGAGCGTACGTGACACATTAGTTTAACGACCATATGAACGATGACATTTTAATAACGATTTCTTAATGGGACAACATAATTTGTTTAATATTATATTACCTAATATGAAAAATACTTTTGTGTGCATAAAAAGACAGACATATGCCAAGGACAAAACAACAACAAAAATAAAGGAAAAAAAAATAATCAACATGTCAATAGTTGGAAAGACAATAATGGCAATATGTTTTCTCACTTTTTTTTTTTTTGTTTTTGCCATTTTTAGATTAATGTGAAAATAATTAGAAGAAATGATGAACCATAACTTATGTCGTATCAGTATGTATAAGCACACATGTATATTCCGTTAATAAGTAGTTTCTGCATTAGTCAAACACTCACCTACATACGTACTCACACCTTCAAAAGCAATAAAGATGAAGTGAACATAAATAATACTCGTGTGAATGGATGTTATGTATGCACGATGATATCAATTGCGAAATTAATATGACTCGATACTACACAACAAAGAGTATGCGAGAAGTATGTAGTGGAAAGAAAATCGAACGTGAAAAAAAGTATCAACATTAAATAAATAATTGTTTTTTTGTTGTTTTTTCTTTTTTTTGCGTCGAGTAGCATCATTATGAGTAACCGCCACCGCCGCCGCAGCCGCTGCCAAGCATCAAAAGAAGAAATTGAAAATGGTGCAAAGAGATGAGCATCGTTGAGGTGAAGCAGAAAAAAAAACAAAATGCCAGCCAAGTTATAAATTATGGCTTGAACGTTGAACAATCGAGCGTAAGGATAACAAATTAATTTCTCTGTTTACGTGTGTACACATACAGCTACGTACACATGCACACATATATATACAGATTTGAGGTGCGTGCGTATGCGTCTAAAGACTTATGAGCATGTTTGCGCATACATATAAGATGTGCCAATTAATTCTAAAAGTCACAATTTTGTTTTTGCAATACTTGTATCGTACGTAGGTATTACTACTAAATACACATAGGAATGTACATACATACGAGATGTGTTTGCATATTTGTACGTAAGACTATATTTATGTGTACGTGCTACTGTTGCTGCTGTTGCCGTTGCTGCTGTCCACACATTCAATACTATTATATTATAGAGTATTATTTGCCATCGTAAATCTTTTGTGCGTCTCACACTCGAATGATACTTTTTGCTTTTGATTATAAGTATATGTACACTATGCGAAATAATTATGGGAATAATTAATTACCAGGTGTACAAGCTTAAATCCGCTGTTTTTCGGTAAAAAAAACACTTTTTTTTTTCATAGAAAGTCAAAAATTAATTTATTCAAAGTATTTGCCCTCATTAGCTATACATTTTTCCCATATCTCGGGCAATTTGTATATACCATGCCAAAGAATTCCGGCTGGTTGGCCAGTATCGACCCACGATTTTGTTCGTTTAGGATTCTCAAAGTATATCCACTTTTCATCGCAAGTCACCACAAGATGCAGGAACGACTTTCTTTTTTGTCTAGCAAGCAAGATTTCGCATGTGTTTTGGCGTCGCTCCATCTGCCTATCATTCAATTCATGGGGTACCCATTTTCCAAATTTTTGAACCTTTCCCATGGATCGTAAACGTATAGAAATGGCTTGTTGAGTAGCACCTAACTCTGCGGCAAGCATTTTTTGCAATTGGGTGTAGTCCTCATCCAAAAGAACCTGCAAATCATGGTCCTCAACTTTTCTGGATATATTTTCACGCTTCTTGTCACTCAAGTCAAAATGGCTTTCTTTGAAACTACGAAACCAGTCTCTGCGAGTGGTTTCCGTTAGCGCACTGTCACTATAGGCCTTCACAAGCATTCGATGAGACTCAGCAGCAGATTTCTTCAAATTGCAGCAAAAAAGTAAACCTCAATAATATTTCGTGTAGTGTTTATTATTCTTAGATTACGTGTAATATTAATGTCATAAGTCGTTGCATGTCTTAATTCACGAACGATATATGCAATTGTTGGTCCGGCTAGCTTGTGGGTCATATTTTTGCGACATGTCAAAATATTAGTTATTGTTACCGTGGTTGTGCTTTGTTTTTATTTGCTACATGGAAACTTATTGTTCTTTGTTTTGTTTTTTTTTATTTATGTTTTTCTCTTCTTTATATTATTGTTTTTTATTGCTTTTAAGCTATTTGTTTTTTTTTTTTTTTTGGTTATTTGCTTTCTAAGAAGTTCTTATTTGCGGGTGGAATTTTTGTGCTCTTTTATGGTATTTTTTTTTTTTGTTTGGCTTTGATTTTATTTATTATTACTAAATCGTGTGGCTACAATAGAAATAGCAAACATAAGCAAAAAAAAAAAAAATTAAGAAAAAAAACGAGGGAAACAAATAAAATTTCCCAAATACCACCTACATATTTTGATGCTTTATAGTTGTTTGTTAGTTACGAAATTTAGGATATTTGAAGAAACAATTTTTTTGTTTTTTTTTTTTTGCTCATAAATGAATTTTATTAGGTATTAATGTGACCATAAAAAGTATGTTACACAAATAACGTGTGAGTATTGAAATTATATAAATAAATAAATGATCGTCTTTTATTTTAACTGCATGTAGCCTTTATACAGTCTGGCTATTAAGCTCTAGTGACATGTGACGTCTCTATGCATTACGATAATGTAACTTATAGGTCTCAGCCTCCAGTTCAAGAATCCTGATTATAGGTCTATTAATCTGAATTGGATTGGTTCTTGTTTAAATCCTTCAACTTGCCTTCTATTGCGTCATCTTGCTACAATTTTTCCTATTTTTTATTTGACTTGTCATAAAACATGTCATGAGGTCTCGCATTATATTATTGGAGCACTATCGCATCGATCTCAGTTATTATGCGATAGTTTGCATCTATCAATGTTGATATTTTGTTTTTATCGCTTTGAACTGTTCTCTCAGAATGGTAAAAAAGTTAAAATATGGCGAAAATGCTGCTTTAGACTTTTCATACTTGATAAGAAGCCAAACAAAAAGTATCATATTTTGCATAATCACACAAAAATTTTATGAACAACTCTTGTCATATTAGTAGTTGAAATATTTAGGTATATACTGACAAGATGTGATAAAATTCAATTAGGTGTCCTATTTAGTAAAAACGAAATTTCGCCTTATTGTTGTTTTCTAAAACATGTTTTAATTGCAAAACTTCTAACAAATTCTACTTGGTGTTGAGTAAAGTAAATTCTAATACCACAATACTTAAATGAAATTGATAATAAAAAATGACCTTACAGTCGGCTGGGACCGACCGTATATAAAAAGTTTGCTCAAATATTCATCTTTTTCTTTTATTTCCACTTTTTTAGAAACAATTTTTGCATATAATACTAATTTACATCCGAAATATGGTTGACTTTCAAGAAGTACTTTGTAAGTTATGGGGGTTTTAAAAGCGATAATTCAAAGGACGTTTTTAAGATAATTCCGAGGCTTAGTATGGTAGCTATATAAAAATTGGGCATGGTTTACCTCTTCATTGTTAATCTAATTAATTTTACAATATTAATCCACACTTTAAATTTGTATGGTAGCCCTATTAACAAGTGGTCGTGGCATGTTAATTTTTTGCGAGATTATATCCGACTACCATGTTAATCTAAGTGTCAATTATAGTTCTTCTAGATAGAAGATTGCAGAAGTTACAGCTGTTTCAATTTAAAAGAAATTCGGTGATTTTGTATGGGGGCTACTATAAACAGTGGGCGTGGCGCGTCCATTTTCTGTGAATGTAGTTGCTCTTACCATACTAATCCACACCTTAAATTTCGTTGTTATACGCTAAATATTTTATAAGTTATGGCGCTTAAAATTTTTTGTTTAATTTCCTCCACTTCGTATGGGAGCCCCAATAAGAAGAGGGCGTGGCACCTCGATTTTTGCCAGATTATTTCCGACTACCATATTAATCTAAAAAAGCCAAGCGAAAATAAAAATCGCTAAAAAGCGAACATGAAAATTAAAATAGATCGCGAAGCGGTTTTTAATTTATGATTAGCGGTTTTAAATTTTTGCTTAATTAAAACACGCCAAACGAAAATTAAAAATCGCCAAGCGAATATTAAACAACGCCAAGCGAAAATCAAAACTCGTTTAGCGAAAATTAAAAAACGCCAGGCGAAAATTAAAAATCGCTAAGCGAATAATAAAAAACGCCAAGCGAAAATCAATAATCGCAAAGTGAATAATAAAAAACGCCAAGCGAAAATCATAACCGTTTAGCGAATATTAAAAAACCCCAAGTGAAAATTTAAAATCGCTAAGCGAAAATCAAAAATCGCCTAGCGAATTTTAAAAAACCGCCAAGCGAAAATAAAAAATCGCTAAGCGAATATTAAAAAACGCTAAGCGGAAATAAAAAATCGCTTAGCGTAAATAAAAAAAATGCCATGCGAAAATCAATATTCGCTTAGTGAATATTAAACAACGCCAGACGAAAATCAAACATAGCTTAGCGAAAATTCAAAAACGCCAAGCGAAAATCAAAATTCGCTAAGTGAATAATAAAAAACGCCAAGCTAAAATCAATAATCGCTAATCGAATATTAAAAAACGCCAGGAGAAAATTAAAAACCTCAAAAATGCCAAGCGAAAATCAATAATCGCTTAGCGAATATTAAACAACGCCAGACGAAAATTAAAAAACGCCAATCGAAAATCAAAAATCGCTAAACGAATATTAAAAAACGTTAAGCGAATATTAAAAAACGCCAGGAGAAAATTAAAAACCTCAAAAATGCCAAGCGAAAATCAATAATCGCTTAACGAATATTAGACAACGCCAGACGAAAATTAAAAAACGCCAAGCGAAAATCAAAAATCGCTAAACGAATATTAAAAAACGTTAAGCGAAATATAAAAAAACGCCAAGCAAAAATTTAAAACCGCTAAGTGAACCACAAAATGGATAACCCTATACTATGAAGGCATTAAAACTAGATAGGTTTATTTTAAAATCGCGAGAGAACCATAAATGCGGTTTTTGATTTTCGCCTAAAAAATTATGTGGCACTTATTGGCCCGAAAAGGTCCTTTGACTCCTATATATCATAATTTCATTTATGAGCAAAATTTGTTCACGTAGTGGATCATATTTATGGTTCTCTGGCGATTTTAAAATATCCCTATCTAGTTTTAATGCTTTCATGGTATAGGGTTATGCATTTTGTGTTCCGAAAGCAAACCTAAATACAATACAAAACAAAAATCAAAAGCATAAACCTTTAATCAAAATTCTCTAAGCGAAAATCAAAAAACATAAAGCGAAAAATAAAAAGCGATAAACAAAACTCGCTTAGCGAAAATTAAAAAACGCCAGGCGAAAATCAAAAATTGTTAAGCGAATATTAAAAAACGTCAAGCGAAAATCAAAAATCGCTAAGCGAAAATTAAAAAACAACAACCGAAAATCAGAAATCGTTTAGCGAAAATTAAAAAACGCTAAGCGGAAATCAAAAATCACAGCGAAAATTGAAAAACGCTGAGCGAAAATTAAAAATCACTACGCGAATATTAAAAAACGCCAAGCGAAAATTAAAAATCGCTAAGCAAATATTAAAAAACGCCAGGCGAAAATCAATAATCGCTAAGCGAATATTAAAAAACGTCAAGCGAAAATCACAAATCGCTAAGCGAAAATTAAAAAACAACAAGCGAAAATCAGAAATCGTTTAGCGAAAATTAAAAAACGCTAAGCCGAAATCAAAAATCACAGCGAAAATTGAAAAACGCTGAGCGAAAATTAAAAATCACTACGCGAATATTAAAAAACGCCAAGCGAAAATTAAAAATCGCTAAGCAAATATTAAAAAACGCCAGGCGAAAATCAATAACGCTAAGCGAATATTAAAAATCGCTCAGCGAAAATAGGAAAAACGCCAAGCGATAAACAAAACTCGTTTAGCGAAAATTAAAAAACGCCAGGCGAAAATCAAAAATCGTTAAGCGAATATTAAAAAACGTCAAGCGAAAATCAAAAATCGCTAAGCGAATATTAAAAAACGCTAAGCGGAAATGCAAAATCGCTTAGCGAATATAAAAAAACGCTAAGCGGAAATCAAAAATCGCTAAGCGAATATTAAAAAACGCTAAGCTATATATAAAAAAACGCCAAGCAAAAATTCATCATATTTATGGTTCTCTGGCGATTTTAAAATATCCCTATCTAGTTTTAATGCTTTCGTAGTATAGGGTTATCCATTTTGTGTTCCGAAAGCAAACCTAAATACAATACAAAACAAAAATCGCGTAAATAAAAAAAATGCCAAGCGAAAATCAATAATCGCTTAGCGAATATTAAACAACGCCAGACGAAAATCAAAAATCGCTTAGCGAAAATCAAAAATCGCCTCGCGAAAATTAAAAAAACGCCAAGCGAAAATCATAAATCGTTTAACGAAAATTAAAAAACTCCAAGCGAATATCAAAAATTGTTTAACGAAATTAAAAAACGCCAGGCGAAAATTAATAAATGTCAAACGAAAATTAAAACTCGTTTAGCGAATATTAAAAAACGCCATACGAAAATCAATAATCTATAAGCGAATATTAAAAAACGCTAAACGAATATCAAAAATCGTTTAACGAAATTAAAAAACGACAGGCGAAAATTAATAAATGCCAATCGAAATTAAAACTTGTTTAGCGAATATTAAAAAACGCCAATCGAAAATCAATAATCGCTAAGCAAATAATAAAAAACGCCAAGCGAAAATCAATAATCGCTAAGTGAATAATAAAAAACGTTAAGCGAAATATAAAAAAAAAGCCAAGCAAAAATTTAAAACCGCTAAGTGAACCACAAAATGGATAACCCTATACTATGAAGGCATTAAAACTAGATAGGTTTATTTTAAAATCGCGAGAGAACCATAACCATATTAATAAGCGAATATTAAAAAACCCTAAGCGGAAATCAAAAATCGCTTAGCGAAAATCAATAATCGCTAAGCGAATATTAAAAAACGCTAAGCGGAAATCAAAAATCGCTAATAAATAAATAAAAAATCGCTAAGCGAATATTAAAAAACGTCAAGCAAAAATCAAAAATCGTTAAGCGAATATTAAAAAACGCCAGGCGAAAATCAGAAATCGCTAAGCAAATATTAAAAAACGCCAGGCGAAAATCAATAATCGCTAAGCGAATATTAAAAAACGCTAAGCGGAAATCAAAAATCGCTTAGCGAATATTAAAAAACGCTAAACGGAATTCAAAAATCGCTTAGCGAGAAAATTAAAAGTCACTAAGCGAATATTAAAAAATGCTAAGCGGAAATCAATAATCAATAATCGCTAAGCGAATATTAAAAAACGTCAAGCGAAAATCAGAAATCGCTAAGCGAATATTAAAAAACGCCAGGCGAAAATCAATAATCGCTAAGCGAATATTAAAAATCGCTAAGCGAATATTAAAAAACGCTAAACGGTTTCTGGCCCTATCTGATGAATGGCTTATTCGATATTCGCCTTAATGATCTAAACTGTTAATAAATTTTTCGCATAAGATCGGTCCTTTATGGCTGATTGTGTGCGAGATGGGGTGCCAGGTGAACTACCTAGTTCCAACGATGGTTGCTTCCTCCAGGTGATCGTGTTGTGTGTGAGAGTGGAGATGCTTGTTTGTGCAATGCTTCTGATGCTACGATCGATGGTGTTGTTTATTTCTTATTTGAATACTAACACACACGCGATTTTTACTATTTTTAAATATACAATATTTATTTGATGTTATCGTTTTAAATATATAGAGAGAGATTCACATTTTCGCTCGCACTGGCTGTGTATTTTCTTTGAGATGACATCACTTGAGAATGAAAAAATAATCAAAACGGGCAGCCAGAAGAGAAAATTTTATATAACTAAGAGGGTTGCCAACCTACTCAAATTAAGCAAAGCAAACAGTGCATGTGTCTTACTCTGGCGTAGACAACGGCACTCCACAAAAAATGTCTAATCGCATCAAATCGCAGCTTCGAGGTGGCCAATTGACATCACCGAGACGGCTGATAAGGCGATTACCGCTCAAAAGATCGATTGTGGCATGGGCTCAAAGCTCATCCAAGTCCTCACTGTTGACGAAATGGCATTTCCATAAGCATTTTCAAAGAAAAACGGGCCAATGATGCCATCTCTCCAAAATCCCCACCAAATGCAATGGCTTCTCGATGATCACTTGCGGGTTTTCCCATTCTCAAATACGACAGTTTTGCTTGTTAAAGCTTGTTTAGAAGTCGAGGTGAAAATGCGCTTCGTCAGAAAAGATTAAAGAAACTTCTTTTCAATAAACGCACTGTTTGGGCTACACAACATTCACTTTCAAGCGTAAAGCGTAAAGATATGATACTGACTTTCTGTCAAGATTTCCAATGGGAAAGAGTCCATCCTGTATTATTGAAACTCATATTTATGAATAAATATTAACATTTATGGGTGTATGTGTATAATTTGAGAGCAATTAAGAAAGCAGATTGATATTACGGCGCCAGAAAAGAAACAAATACTATGATTTTAAAAAATGCACATACATATAATAAAACGTATAAAATATGAGGGAAAAATAAGAAACAATCAAAACTACACCGTCATATTTACATACAAATATATGTATATATGCATGTATGCATATATACAAGTAGCTATTTATATATAACAATGGCATCATAATTTGCATAGGTAACCGATACGGTACCCACTTACTTGTGGGTATTATGGATTTCAGGTGCAAAAAAAATGATGAAATTTTAGCACATTTTTTTGTATATAAAAGTTATATGTCTGTACAATTGTGTGTACCACATTTATGTACAAAGTGGCTATGTGTGGCTATATATAGGACAAAATAACTTCATTGCATAGTGTTGGCTACTGATTGTACAGTGATGATGGTATGAGATATTCGACGCGACAGTGTCATGTTAGTGGCTGATGTGGTAGCTGTCTGAAAAGGATTAGTATTCAACGCGTTTAAGTGCTAGACACAGACACGTATTCGCATAACAATATTGGCAATATGCCAATTATATGTATGCATTCCACACACACACACGCGCACATGAAGTTTCCAAGCAAGCAGACGAACACTGTTCGACTATATAGCGCAACAATCACATCGTCATGGTAGTTTCAATTGAATCCTAAATTTCAATTTGCGTTGATAATTTCATATCGCACAGAAACATTCAAACACACATAAAACACATAGGTAACGTTTCTTTCCTATGTTTCCTCAATCAATTCATTCGCTGTTCAGATACACACACACTTTTACGTACATTTAGTAAATACCTTGCAAAAATTGTGCTACCAATCTCTAAAGAGACTAATCCGGAATTAATCTCTTTAGATATCGAAGATAATCGAAGATTAATTAGTTGCATATCAGTACCTTTAGAGATGAGTTGGCGATCGAAATTGAAATTAATTTGATCAATCACAAACACATATTTATTTGCAAAGAGCAATATTTTTTGCCAAATAACTCTGTTATGTCTCTAGTCTCTTTTTGTACCCATTCAGGTATAAAAGGGTACAATTAGTCTCTTCATAGGACATGCTCGAACAAAAGGGAACAGTTCATATAAGGGATCAAAAATGCCATTAATCACATATTCCTTTGCGACTGATCCCGGAGACATCACGGACAAGTTGCATTTTGTGCAGGGTGCATATATACATGTTAGTATATGTTGGTACATTTATAAATACGTACACATTTAAGCAATTAAAAAATCGATGTGTGCCACATTTACGTACGCATTGTACTAATTGCTCATGTAGCATAAAATGATGGTGGTGCAACAATTTCAATTAGTTTCATACTAATAGATGTATAAGTATATATACATGTTTAGTTTATATACATGTATATATACATTATGTGTACACTCAATTGATAGGAGAAACATTTGATACTTAACTAGAATTTCTAAATCGATTTTGATTAAAAGGTTATGCAAAAAAAAAAAAAAAACAATTAAAAATTCGAGCAACTGGAAATCTTGTATATTTTCTAGATCAAAGTATACTTCAGTAATTTTTTCGCTTAATTTTTTCTTCTGTCCAAACCCTCTAAGCTACCAAAAATGTTTATACACATGATTTTATAATTCATAATTTTTAAGTAAGTAAATTTGATAACCTATTTATAGAAAACGAAGATAGCCCTGTAAGGTAAGAATTTTTTATCGTGATCAGCACAGGCTTGTTGGAAAGAGCCAGTGCCCAAGAGTACTGTGTTCGAGATCGTTTTGCTCCTCAGGATCAGGTTTTTTTGATGAAAGAGGGGATGTTTGGAGCTGCTTATCTCGAAAACAGGAGTATTAGGGAGGTTTTGTTTTTCTCGGACACCCGAGGTTTGGAGGCTACAGAGGTAATGATTTAAAAATATTTAAAAAATTTATTATTTTCAGTAGAAACTCTGTAACTGCAAGGAATAAAGAAGTCGAGGAATCAGAATCTGGTGCTATTTTTTACGAATTCTCTAAGCAGAGGGCGCTACGGTACGAAAAAAACCATTTTGTTTAACTAATTCTTTCCACAGAGGCTAAACGGATAAGAAAAACGCCAAACAATGTCCAAAAAATTCAAAATGACCAATACGGTAGGTAGTTAGAGGAATAAAATGTTCCGAGAAAATAGTCCTCGGAAAATTTTAATTTGGATCTCGGAAGACTATCATAAATCCTAAATGTAATTTTACATATGATTTTTCAAATTCATTGACTCTACTTTTGACCGAAAAAGCCAAATTTTAAACCACGGTAAAAAGAAATTGTGACGTAGTGGAGCAGAAAAGGGATTAGAGCTTCTGTTACTGAAGTCAAATTCTATCGCTTGAGACCGGGTTGGTTCATCCCTGAGAAAATGTGCCTAACTGTGTTATTTATTCTAGTTATTGATTAAATACTTTCAACCGCACTAATCTGATATGTAATGTAGTGAAATATAAAGGTATTTCGCAGATATGACACAACAAGACCAACTAAGTAGTATAGTGAAATGTAGCTTGTCAAAGTTGAAATCACCAAAAAAAACTACACTACACTGCGATAAAAATAGTTGATGTCATTAACGACTAAAAAAAATAAACTACACTTGGACTTTAACAATTCACAAACATATACAGAGTACATATTTATTAAATTGTTGATTCATGTGCACTATATTAACTGGATTGTCATCAATGTTGATGTGAAAATACAATTTCGTTTATAAATATTGTATATAGGTATATTCATTCATATAAAAATATATGAATATATGCCTATTGGTGTGTGTATATAATGTGCATTGAACCATATTACCGAAACTGATTAAATTGATAGCATTGGTAGAATTCAACCGACCAACGAACATATTACCAGACGACAATGACAAAGGGGAATAAGAGAAATTCTCTACAAAAAAAAAAACAAATTTTCATTTAAAAATAAATACTAAAAATGTGAAAAAACTTTTATTGCCATCCATAAAAAAAGGGACAATGTCAAATACCATCAACACTTGCTGCAAAAATGTAAAATTCGGTCATCGATGGCGATGGCAATTTAATTGTATGGGCCAAATGTTCGGTCAGTGCGTACAACAACTACAACAACAACAATGATCATGACAATTATGGCAAGAGCAGCATACCCCAACTAAGCTTACTTAAGCTCACCTTCCGCTATCAGCTTTGTGCGGACATACATACCATAGAAAAAGGGTAACTCTTTTTTTTTCAACAACACGTGATTGTTGTTGCTGCAATTGCTATTGCTAACTCAATTCCATCAGTTTATATATATGGATGTGAGTATGTGTAAGTGTCTACTCTCTCATGTGTCGCAGCATATTACCAATATATACATACATATATGTATATATTTATGTACACACATTGGGAATGTACTTCCGTTTCCGCTTCGTTAATAGAGTAAATTACAAGTACTTGGTCATATATGTATGTGTGTGTGTAGCTGTGTGTTTTGTTTTTAATTTTCGGAAGGGGACAATCTGCTATACTAGAAGAGAATGTATTGTTCATACATATATATACTTACATATATTGTAAGTACATATATATAAGCTCAGTTGATGGATATTTAACCATGACGATGGTCTTGGTAGCAGTGGTATAGTGACGGTACATACAATGTATGTAGTACGAGTATTTAGCAGCTTTACTACGAATATATCGGTGTAAATTGGAAAAAGCAATTTGCACCGCAACAACAACAACAGTACTTGTAAAAGTCTATCTAACAGAGAGACCAAATCACACATACTGTATGAATATAGTTGTACGCAATACAAACAGACGCACACACACACAAGTGCTTATTCACATAAACGCAGGAGTTTCTATGAAATTATTTAAGTGGACAATTTTTTCCACATGCCATCGTTAATTTGTTCAAAAAAAAAAAAAAACGACATAAAACGAATGAATACACGAATATCGGAAAGAAGTACAAAAAAAAACTTCATGATAGCCAGTGCCAATTTTAACAGCCAATTGTTTGTGAAATTCTGTTTATTTTTTTCCTGTGTGCGACATTGTGTTCTAATATTAAGCTAACGTGAGAGATGAAAGACAAAAAAATCTCCTTACAGTCGGCTGGGGCCGACCAAATTATACCCTGCATATGTAGATTTATATATAAAAAGTTTACTCGAATATCCATCTTTTTCTTTTATTTCCACTTTTTGAAAAACAATTTTTGCATATACTACTAATTTACACCCGAAATATGGTTGACATTGATGAAGTACTTTGTATGTTATGAGAGTTCTAAAAGGGATAATTTAAAGAAGGTTTTTAAGATAATTCCGAGACTTAGCATGGGAGCTATATAAAAAGTTGGCGTGGCTTACCTCTTTATTGTAAATCCAATTAAATTTTCAATATTAATCCACACCTTAAATTTGTTTGTCCTACGTTGAATAGTTAAACTTTGTATGGTAGCCCCATTAAAAAGTGGGCGTGGCATGTTGATTTTTTGCCAGATTATGACCAACTACCATATTAACCTAAGTATTAATTATGATTGTTCTAGACAGAAGATTGCAGAAGCTGCAGCTCCTCAATTTAAAAGAAATTCAGTCATTCTGTATGGGAGCCACTGTAAACAATGGACGTGGCTGGATCATTTCTTGTGAATATATTTGCTCTTACAATACTAATCCACACCTTCAATCTGGTTGTTCTACGCTGAATAGTTTGTAAGTTATGGCGGTTAAAATTTTTGTTTAATTTCCTCAACTTTGTATGGGAGCCCCAATAACAAGTGAGCGTGGCACAATGATTTTCTGCCAGATTATTTCCGACTACGATATTAATTTCACTGTCAATTATGGTTATTCTAGACAGAAGATTGCCGAAGTTACAGCTGTTTCAATTTAAAATTTGTATGGGGGCCACGATAAACAGTGGGCATGTCCAGTGGCCATTTCCTATGAGCCTAGTTGCTCGTACAATACTAATCCATACCTTAAATCTCGTTATTCTACGCTGAATGGTTTGTAAGTTATGGAGCTTAAAAGTTTTAGTTTATTCCCTCGACTTTGTATGGGAGACCCATGAAGGAGTGGGCGTGGCACACTGATTTTCTGCCATATTATTTCCGACTAACATGTTAATCTCAGTGTCAATTATGGTTATTCTGGACAGAAGATTGTAGAAGTTACAGCTGTTTCAATTTAAAAGAAGTAAAGACACTTTGTATGAGAGCTACGCTAAAAGGTAGGCGTGGCTCAACCACTTTTGGCGAGGTTATATAGTAGTATAATATAAGTCTATGTACCAAATATTGATGTCCCAAGTCGTATATTATGTGAGTTATGGCAAGTTAAAGATTTTGAAAATTTCGAGGTTAGTCGCTTTGAATGCTTGGTGTGGGCGTGGTTATTGACCGATCATGCCCAATATCAATCCCCTCCGTACCCTTGGATCGTAGATTGCTTATGCCAAATTTCATCGAAATAGCTCAATATTTACTCAAGTTATCGTGCGAACCAGCCAGGTGACAGACAGACGGACGGACGGACGGACGGACGGACGGACATCGTTAAATCGAAAATTTAATCGACGCTGATCACGAATATATATCTATGTCTATATCTCCGGAGATTCCTTCAAGTGGACACAAACATCTGACCGAAATGAATATACCATGCATATTGCATTATGCAGGGTATAAATATGGGGGGGAAAAAGGTTGATAACAACAACAACACAATAACAACGGAAACAACTATAGTGAAGAATAATTTGTAAAAATTCATCGTATATGTAGTGTATATAGTGTACACTCATAGTCAAGTTTGTCCATACGGTACATAAGGGTAACCATGTGTATTGAAGTAATTGAAGAATGATTTACGTAAACGAAATACAAAAAAAATTTTTTTGTTTGTTCATTGAATGGTAAAATTGGTGTATTTATGCTTGTGAGTAATGTTATATTTACTTCAAAATCAATGCTTATAAAAATTTATGAAATATGATTTCGAGATGAGGCACACTACTACATACCACCAGATCTAGGCCATGTACGAGTACCTGAATTATTTAGAAGCCCTTCAGAACAAATCCAGATCGCTACAGTTTCTGCCTAGTTTCTGCCTAGTAGTTGTGACGATCTGCTAACAGGCTTTCCTTCCTTCCTTATGTGGCCATAACAACCGAATATCGATTTAGGCCGAATATAACATGCTTCGCCAACCATCTCTGTTCTTCGCTAGCTGGCGCCAGTTAGAAATTCCAAGAGCCATCAGGTTTTCCAGTACTTGGTCTTTCCACCGGAGGTTAGGTCTTCCTCTTCTGCTAACAGGCTTTGCAACTCCAAAAATGATAGATATTGTTGATGAGAATTCTATACGAATATGTGAATAAAATACATGCTTTGGCGAGAGACATATTAACATAAATATATTCTAATCTATTGTATGAGTTGAAATATATTAAAATATTAGAAAGAAAACCGATATGTAAATATACGCATAGTAAATTTTATTCAATTAAAATTGTACTTACATATATTTTAGAGCCATTAAATCAATATAAAACCACTGCAACCTAAAAAACATGTTGCACTAAAAATATTCCCTCTTAGGCCAAAGTGTGTGTGATATTCCAAATAAAGCCAATATTTACTTGCTGCAACTAAATTGATGTAAAGAATATGCAGAGATGTTTCGTGGTCTTTCAAATACAGCTGACAAGTTGTCTCTTCAGGGAGATCCATTTTATAAAAGTGATACATGAGCCTTTGATGGCTCAATAAGTTGCCTATGAGCACTTCGACTTCATTACAAAATGTCATATTGTATTGCATTACGAAAAATAAACGTTGTATCCCATCTATGGAGGCCATCTTTTCAATAGTTTGACGTTCAACCTTTCTAGAAAATATTTATGCAGCTTTAGAGCTTGCGACAGCTACATACTTCCCTTCGAAAATATTTTACATTTCTTCCAAGCATTCATTTAAAATGCAACTAACTTTAATTCCTAGCTAATTTATTAATTAATCTATTTCAGATTTAAAAAATGTTCCCAACAATGAGAAGTGATTGAATCAATCCAGTGAATCCGAATCCAGTGATCACCAACATTTCAACACTGATTGAAATAAACTGTCTAACTTTTTCGTTCCTAATTCGCCCACAATTAGTTACTTCTTTTAATAGTAAAAAAAAAATTATAACTAAGGAAATCATTAGCATTTCAATATTATAAAACAAATATTTGCACAAAATATCTTGCATTTTTTCTATTGTGAACTTTTCAGAGCTCAAAAGTTAATCAAATAAATTTATTTCTTCATCTTTACGTTTCTCATTTAAATTCTTATTCTTTCGAAAATTATTATAACCTTATACGAGTACAATATATATGTACATAAATACATATAATATTTTTATTTTAGTTTATTCCATTTTTTTTTTTTATTCCAAAGGTGAGGTCCTGCATTATAGAGTGAAATTATTGAAAAAGCTTACTTATGTATTCCGCACATACTTACAAAGATACTGTACGCATGTCCATTGGAGCGTATACTCACCATCATAACAACTAGCTGACAACGGCTACAAACTCAATGTATATTTATGATGAAGGCAAAGATATTCCTTTTCTATCAAATTTATATGTTTGTACATGAGAATAGTCCTTAGCTGTAGAGGGAGAATAGTACGATATTTATATTGTTTGACTGACATCTATGAACCACATTTAAAAATGTAATTAAAAATTTTTTATTTTCATAAAATATATCATCAATAACAAAAATTCTGGTAGTTCTCAGCCCTTTGATATCCCGAAAAAAATATAATAAATGCATTCGAACGTCGTTAAGTAAGGATCACTCTAATGCATATACTCGTATTATTAAACGAAAATGACAGCAAACGAATTGGAACGAAAATGTTTATTACATGTATGTGTGGGTATGTTTGATAGGACAGTGAGACAGTAAATAAATGGCGCGGCACGAGCAAAAGACAGTATACATTATGATACTGCTGCTGCTCGCCAATGTGTCTCATCTTCAATGTGCGAGTATGGATGTGTATAATAGTAAGTCAATTTTCCGAGCACATCCAAAATATGCACGCCTTATTTAATAAATGCAAGCCGAGAATAGAAGACAATCTTCGCCCATTTATTTTACTTTTTCTTCCATCCCATCATCGAATACAATTTTTTTTTGCTCGTTTTATCTCATCATTTCAACGATTATTTTCACATGATTTGATATTCTATTCAGGTAAGATATTTTTCTGTTGAGATTGCAAAAAAGTAAAGTGACTTCAAACTGAAAAGCTCACCAACCTAGGGCACAGTGAATGCTAGCCAAGTAATATAACAGTGCAACAATATTATAGCATGATGGATGGATTGTTGCAGACAAAAAACCAAAAAAAAAAAAATTATAATAATACAATATTGTATGTGAATGAAATTCAAACTGTTGGTCACCGATGGAATATGAAATATATAGTATATAGCATTTTGTAACCAACAATGCTTATGATGCGCGTTTTAATATTCCTTTTTTTGTATATATATATATAGTATCCTTTGGCATATTGCATGATATTATTTATACTATTCACTATGCTGAAGAAGAATGAATAGCAAATTATCGGATATGTTGGATTAAATTGAAGAAATCGCAACGATGCGCAACTTAATCATTTTTACCTTTAGCGTTCCAATGAATGAAGCTATATGCACATAGTTGTAGCGTATTACGCATTAAAATGTAAACACCCTTAGTAAAGATGATTATGAATAAAATTGAAGAAATTTCTTTAACAAATCTGCAAGCGTAATGATGAGTAAGGAAATGAGAAATATAAAGTGTTGCCTCAAAATGTCCGTGTAATTATTGTCATCAACTACATTATTACTGTCACCAGCATCACCATCATCATCATCATTATCAACATTACCACATCTGTCTGCTGCTGCCGATGCTGAGGTCTCCAACGCGTAATTGTAAACCCCATTTGTGTTTTTTGCCATAAACATGAGAACAGCAAGTTAAAGGAATACCATAAGTAATAGCGAATATATTTAAAGTATCTTATGTGTGTTGCTTATAGGCAGCATATATTAAGAAATTTTACCAAATTTGAGCACTTTTTGCGAATTTCCAATTATTCCCAAATATTTTTATGTATATTTTTTATAAAATTTTTTGAGATCCAGGCAAAATATATATGCTTTATATTGACATTGGCTCTATTGATATTGCAAATGTGGAAATTTCAGCAAAAAAAAAAATAAATAAAATTAATTTTTTAATTAAATACTTTTTTGAAAAGGGTTGACTTAGAAGAAGTAAAGCAGTATGACCTAACACATCATTCGTACTAAATTACTCCTACTACGGCGAAATAATGTCTGTTAGCTGTCTTAACGAAAGTTAAAACATCCTTCACTGTTTGATATTAGTCAGACTAGGGAGAGCCAAATTGAATATTTTTCTTCAAATGTAAACAATCATCTCTTTAAATAGCCCCATTTTACAGATATGATATCGGAGTGCGTAATTATCTGACAAGTAGTCTGTAAACAATCTTAAGTCAAATTTATTTAAAACTCAGGAATTGAAAACTGTGTTTGGTCTGGCCAGCCCATGTCTGAGACCAGGGATGTTGTTCCAGTTAACTAACAGACGCTTTTAGCCCAATTCATTACGAGTAAATGGACGAAAAACCACGGACCCAAAAGCCTGACTGATTACGACAAGGAAGAGCCTTCAATGTCGATTATAAGATATGCCTCCACTAACCGTCACCTGGTTGATTCGCTTGATGGAAGTAGGAATAGGACATAAAGAATAATCGTTTCCTATACTTCCGAGCACACTGCCATGTCAATGCCCCTCATAATAATCTAAGGTTTATCAGTATAAGATTTGAACTTCTTTGCTTCTTTATATATTATGAATTGAATTTCTAAGCTTTAAATTTTTATTAAAACAATTCAATACATCTTTATCATACTTCTCCACCGCTACCATGTAATAATAATTACATTTTCTATTTCAAAAGCAAATACGATACCATTTTGAATATGACTTTTTACTTAACTTGTTCTCAAGCTTTCATTTCAAAGGCATCAACTATTACAGCCTTTTACATGTTGATTAAACAAAGATTTTAGTGTTATAAAATACTTACTACCAAGACTACTATGCACACAAGCAAAAATTTGCATATATATATATATGCAAATTTCACTATCTTCATTCGATTTTGGTTTGGTAATTAAAAAAAGCAAGAGAGGATAAATAACTTGAAAAAGTGAAATTGATAGAATCAATGTAGCAGTACTTATTTACTAGATAGTTAAATACAGGGTTGTTATCTGTAATCTCTTCATGGGCATCGTCCTCTTTTTGGTCATATTATTTTGCTTCAATTTTTTGTTCGGTAAAAGTATTTTTAACAACAAAATCTTTCTGTGTCTGGAGTTTTTGTTGTTATGAATTTGCTTGAAAACTGGAAGCAAATAATTTTTATTTTATATTTTTGTACTCTAGTTTCAAATTTTAATTTTTTTTTTTTTGTAGACCTTGTTGATTAAAAATTTTGGGCATTACAACCCGATTTGTTTGCTACTAAATTTTATCAAAGAGCATATATATCTATTGATATAGACACACATAAATGTACATGCATATGTAGTTATATATATGCATGTACATAAATGAAGAGAAAAACTTAATGAAGATATGTACATACTCGTATGTCCCAAAGGCAACCAATCGACTAAATCAAGATTTGTTAACTCTTGAAACTTAAAATACACAAACGAAATTAAATGATTTTTCCTTTTTGTATACAATTTGGGAATTGAATATGTTTCATTACTCATTTAAAGAGTCACTATCCTCAATAGTTAAAATAAATAGCCGTATATTGATATTTAGCTTTAAAGGATTTGTTTGGAATTTACTTACATGTAGACAATTCTAATAAATTCTCTTTGTATGAGATATAAGATAGTAGAAAAACTTAAGAGATATTTGTCAAGAAAATTACTTGATCCCAATACCACCCAAGGGCTAAAATAAAGAAAAAAAATATACAAGTATATAGAAAATGTCCACTAAAAGACTGACGACTTTTTCAGTTTTCTGTTTATAACTTCCATAAAGTGGAAATTCAAAATAAACATGCGCTTCGAATAGGAAGTCCGTATTAATGGGGAACCGCCTCTACGTAACCCAACCTCTATAACCCCAAAACTAATTTCTATGTATGCCACTAATTATTGTCATGTCATTCAGTAGAACTGCAGGTAAATGCTTAACAAAATGCTTCCACTGTGTACGAAATTTTCAAACCATAATATTGAATTGAATAGATTTTTCCTTAAAAAGAAAGATATTTTTATTCAATTTGTGGCCATCTGTCAATTTATTACAAAAGCACTCATCTTCTAAAAAGCTTTCTACCAAAAGTTCAGATCTCCGGGATTCCAAGAACCACGAAGAACTACAAAAGCTTTCCGAATTCAATGTTTCCATTTTCGAGATATCGCACCTTCAGTTTTCATGGTTTTTCATATTTCATCATAAAATAAAGGTCAAGAGGGTGCCGTAGGTGCCGTATATCAGTGGTTAGTGTGTTGGCCTTCTGTGTGTTGGTCGTGGTTCAATCCCCGGCTGATGCATAATGAATTTAATATCGAAAATATTTTTCTTTCGAACGGTACCCACCTGTCGACAAGCAATTGGCAATTCTTCCGACAGTAACAATTTGCCATGAAAAAGCTTCTAAAAGAACTCTGTGACAAAGCTCAGAAAAGTGAAGTCACAGGGGTTCTGCCGTTTGGAACCGGCTAAAATAAGTAGGTCCCTTCCAATACCTTCTAAAATTTAACACGTACAACAGTAATGGAATAGAAGCTCGGCCAATGAGCCCTTCGGGGCTTTAAGTGCCACATATTTATTTATTTATTTAAAGGTCAATATCACAAAAGCGGAAAATTTTATCATATTTCCATCCAACTGAATGTGGGATGCCGTAAAAGATAATGTCGATTGAATATTTAGATCAAATGTCTGTAAATAGCATTTCAGTTCCATTTTTCGAAAATAATAATTTCATATTGAATCCTTCAGTCAAAATGCTTCTTAAAATATAGCAAACAAAACGTTGCTGAATAATTTTTTGTATTAATTTTGATAAACGATTGTTCGAGTCGATGCCTAATGTCAATTTTGATCGAATTTTGCGACATTTCAAAATATTTAATCGAATCGTTATCATACAACTATCTTTATGGATGAATTTTGTATCACATTTATGGATTATATTCTATTCAATTTCATAAATTTTAATTATGCTTATCAACATTGGATACCTAGTCCTTAAATCACAATATTAAAGCAATGATATGTATTACTTTCTGCTTTTCAAATACAAATCTTAATTTTCCAAGCATTTAGTTTTTCAATACTCAATCATGTATCATTCATAAATACATCCACCACTAAAATCATTGTTGAAATGAACATTTATGTATACAACTTTTCTGTGCAACATTCTTACTTAATTGCTCTGGTCGTTAGTTGTTACACAATAGATTCGATAGAAGACACCATCTTAAATATCATTGCGTACCATCCGCACCATCCAATGTACCTACCAGACAAATAACATATAATTGTTATTTGGCTTTTGACAAATACAATTTTTATATTCTCTAATCGTTTCTAATAACAGCGAAATTAAAAAACTTATGCAATTTCATTCATTGGGGACTCAAAGAAATTCCATTGCAATGTATTGCATTACGTTTGGTGGTATGCTTTGATTTGTAAGCTGGTAGGGAATACAGCAGATAAGTCAAAATGGACAATTGGTAAAGAAATAGAACTTTAGCAAGTTGAACAACAAACGAAAGGTAAGTGAATAACTAAACTATAACAATAAAGAGTAAAACTTATATTAAGCAAAACAACAAAAACAATAATAATAAATAAGTACTACATAGTCATACTGATGCAACAATGTAGTCAAGTGCACAGTAACAATGGAGATAATATCTGGATTTCTTGAATTACTTTTTATATTCTTCATGCAGTACTACTTATGTACTTACTTACTTACTTAGTTATTTCTTTGATTCTTCTTCTTCATTTCCAACTTCATTCTTCATTCATTCATTTTATTAAGTTTCACAAACCTAATTTCTTATTGAACCTAAGCAAGAAATATTCATGTTTACTCATACATATTTGCCCATGCAATGCAACTAGTCATTCTCAACTGATGGACGTATTTGTTGCAAGAACGTTTAGAGTACCATTCAACCAAAAAAACATTTGAAATATGTGGTATATCTCATTGTTGTAATTTCACTTTAACTCAACTTGTTCTTTTATATTTGATTATTATTATTATTTTTTGTTTTTTTTTTTTTTATTGTAAGAAATCTTGCTTTGTTGTAATTTTAATTGTTTAACATTTTACTTTCCTCTAGTTTAATTTAGTTTTTCTAGATGGCAATGAGAGTCGGTAGAGAAGAAAAAAAAAATTTGAAAATGTGTTTCTAAAAAGTTACATTTACTACAGAGAATATGCAAGCATAAAGAGAAAAGGAGTAAAAAACAATTTTCATTTAATTTTTTTTTTTCTCCTTTTTATATTGTATGAACGAGTATATCAGTATTAGAATGGGTCACTGTCAATACAAAACTATAAAGTGTTAGACATCCAGCGCTTAACTGAAAATTTACATTGAAAGAATCTCTGCATTATTAAATGGTCTTTTTATCATCAATTTGGCATCAATTATCCAAGTTACGATCGAAAATACCATTTTGGAGAAGTAAGAGAACTGCTCTCAATGTAAGCTTTCAATTCAATAGTTGAACATTTCAAAAATATTCTCATTGACCCAATTTAATGATCATATACTATACCTAACTACGTGAGAGAATCAATTTTAGAAGGATTCATTTTGTTTTTATTTTTAATTCACTCACAAAAAGTCCATGAAGCAATAGGGCACAATGCATGTGTCACAAGATTTAAATTATCACATATATTTCTGACATTACATATGATAATATAATTTATTTGTAATCTCTTACAAAATTTATGCAAAATTTTGAATTTATGTATTATTCAATATTGAGTCATATATTGAGTCACACACATATAATATATATTGTGAGATGACTGACGGCTTGACTGACTCCTAATATAGGGTTTTGTGTAGAAAACATTTTCATTAAACGATTTTTCGAAATATATTAAAAACAAAACAAACATCATTTATAGTCTGTAGTAACTTTTGTGATATGATACTGAGTATGTGCAGCAGAGATTGCCGGTGGGCTGCACGCTGGCTATGCCTTGCCAGGTAATGAGGAGGTTGCTGCTATTGATGAGCTGCTGTTGTTGGTATTGCTGCGATCACCACAAAATCACAGAACACACCACTTTTTTGTTTTAGGTTAAAATTTACTTTGTCACTTTTTAAGTTTAGTTTGAACGTCTATTTTTATTTCCTATTATTTAGAGTACATTTAGGTTATAATTTTGGTTCTATGCTTTACTTATTATTTTTACTTAGACTGTTTATTTTATATAGATAGGGAGAGAGATAGACACGCGCACTGCCCTGGTGTAATCAGAAGAATAATGATAATGATAATAAATTCCGATATGAAAAGATATTGCACTTTGATAAAAGCAAAGGCAAAGAAAGAGAGTGAGAGAGTGTGTAAGAAGTAATTGCAATAAGAAAAGGAGAGAGTAGTAGAAAATAAATGTGAATACAACACACCGGCAGCGCTGCGCATTCACTCTGGCGTAGACAGATACAATAAAGTGTAATACAAACTTTAACGAATTTGAAACGCTGAATCTAAATCCATAGCCGGATTTCCATCATCACCTTCGAGTTTCTTTTTAATTCAAAATCCATATAATGTAACTAATTTGGTCCGTCCGTCATTTTTTTTTTTTATTGTAGATTCAAATACACATCTAATTGTGTCATGAACTAAAAAATTTCAAATAATCAAACGATTTCTATATCTATTTCTATACTGTAGCTAATTTCAATATAATTACATACGTACTAGTATATAGAATAGTCGTACTATTCATTATAAATTTTCATAGAAATAACTCATATAAAAATTAGTAAAATTATGCAAATAAATATTTTTCTTTTTCAAATTTTTTTTTTTCTCAACTTAGATTAATTTGAATTCAATACACTTACTCCAGCGTTCTTGTAACTTTTCGATGCCTTTAGAAGAATATGATCGTCCTTGGCTTGAAGTTTGGGATGGCATATTTATTTGTCGCAAATCTTATTTTTTGAAATCTTTTCAAAATTTTGATACAGTATTCTATGCCATTAAATTTTGGCACCACAACTTGTAAGCTGTGTTGTAAAAAAAGAATTTTTGTCTCCCAAAAGTGACCTTTTTTTCTTTAAATTTTTCATTTAAATAATGGTGCACTACCATATGCTTAGATGCTATTTTTCTTTTTTATCGAGATGACCTATGCATAAGACCTATGCCATGCATATCTAAAAAAAATGACGCATATGCCTTTCTGACTGAATACTCCATCTTAGGACCACAGATAAATCAAGCAAAGTTTTATTTCCAGATTTCAGAACTCAGATTTTTTAATTTTTCCAAAAAAATCGGTATTTCAATGACTGCTAAAATTTCGTTGATACGTCAATTTGGCACAAAATTTGTTAGGCGAATCATGAATGATGATAATTTAAGAAGACAATAGTTTTTGAATTTGAACTGTTTTCTTTAACGTCCATCTACATAAATATTGATTCACCTAGTAACTAACCACCAAGGCACATTCAACTGCCTGTAATGACTCAATTGTAGCTTTCAAGTTCCTTTACACCCTCAAGCATTTGATCTTTTCGCCGTGGACAAGATATCCATCTACTTCGACATCCATAAACGGGACATGCTAGCAACTCCTATGTTGCGAGAAGGGTATCTTTAGAAAACCACAACATCTGTCTTATTTGTTATAAAATAATTAATATGATTCTCATATAAAAAGCATTTATGAAAGATAAAATATTTGTGCCAACTTTGATTATAATGCAAATCCAAAAATAATAGAATTTAATAGAGTTATTATATATTAAATAAATATCAAAATTAATTTTTGGTTATTTAAATAATTCTCATATACCTGCTTCCATTGTTTAATTTTATCTGTACAAATGTTTGTCTTTAAACTCGCATACTCGTAAAATGAATTTTAAATGCATCAAATGGCTTAAAAATGGCATGCAGATCCGTACATCCCCCAAAAAAATAACACATTCCAAGAAGAAGACAAAGGCATGAACGAATTATTTTATGAATTTTGCACTATTCTTTGTATATTGCCGGTATTTTTCTTATAATTCTTCTTCTTCTACTTCTGCTTCTCCTTCATCTTGCTGCCATAGCTGTTGTTATCGTTGTCGTTTTTTGCCGTTATTGTTCCCATGTATAGTTGTATTTATAAAGCAATTGTTGTTATTGTTGTTGTTGTTGTTTTTAGTTGTTATTTAAATCACCAAAAATGCATCTTTGAAACTATGTTTGTTTGTACGAGTACCTATATATATAACAACAATGACAATGAATAGCAAAAGAAAGAAACAAGAAATATATGTATATGCATAACAGAAGCAAACAACTGCATTCGAAAAACAATAATAGCCATCAGCACTGCTAAAAGAACAACAAAATAATAACAACGATGGTAAGGACAAGAACTTTTGAGTTTTATTTTCTTGTAAATGGAATCACTAACATGCTTTTTCAAATGATGAAGAAGCATCGGGAGGATGCATCTTTGGTGGCCATTCTCACACAGTCTTTTACTCGCTAAAAATACAAACAAGTGTATTTGTAATTTGGTAGCACTTTGTGGCAGCTGGTCCATGGACTAAGTTCGTTCTTCTACACTACACAATGCTGTAGCTCTACTATGTGTGTGTGTGTGTGTGTGTGTGTGTGTGTATGCTATGTGGCCGTAAAGTTATACAGCCCTTTGTTAGTGTTGTTCTTGGACACAATTTTCAACTTAACTTTTCATCCAAAGGCATGCAACTGCAACATGCAGTTGACAAGACAGGCAATTTTATATGAAAAACCATCATCGCCATTACCATCATGCCATCACCATTAACATCATCATGCTGCTTTTGTTGACAACAGTAGTAGTAGTAGTAGTAGTAGTAGCTTGTGATTCCCACTTGGAAAGTTATGATGTAATGTGATGTGATGTGTGTCCAGTTATAATGCTCCCCACTCCTGCACTATCTATCCTCTAACTATCTTTTCTCCTTTAGTGTTCAACAGTGGTGTTGTCACATTGCATCGCGTTGACATTTCTATTTTAAATTATGCATCTTGGGCCAAAAATTTGGCACTTTGGTTGTCATTGTCATTGTTGTAGTTGTTATTATCTATATTGTTCTTCTTCTTCTTAATGGAAATTCATGTCATTGTGACGCAGTTTATAAGGATGATGATGATGATGCTAATGATAATAATAATGATGATGATCTGCTGCTGCTGCTGATGATGACTTTTGTACATACAAAGCATGTACTACCACATAACACTAATGTCAACTTTTGGCATTCACATTTTCTTTTCCAGCAAAAGTCGCTCAGTGTCGTTTAATATCTACGATATTAGGAAGCAACCGAAAATGGTAGAGCGTATTAATTAAAATGGCATGACGAAACCAACGATTACAGCCAACAATAGCAGCAGCAATACTAAAGGGTGTTTTACTAAATATTGGAATTTACTGTTAAAAATTTGTATAATTTCAATCGTTTCAATATCATTTATATTTCAGTATTCAGTATTCGATATTCAGTAATATTTGCTACAATATTTAATCATAGAACTCGAAATGTCATAACATCTCTTGATAATTGTAGGCACCATTTCTTGGCATTTCTGTCACTGAAGCTCAAAAATTGCTTCACGAATTTTATTATCGACAAAGTGTCGAATAAATTCAAATACTAATTAGCACATAATATTCTACGAAAAAAAAAAAATTAATTACGGTCATTTCGATAATTTTTCCTCTGTATTTTATTTTATTTCGAAATCAAATCAAAATTTAGATTGTCTAGATTATTTTTTCTTTCTACTTGTATGTCAATTAGCAACCGTAACACTCGGTGAAAATAAAACACCCTTTATTTTGGATTGTCCAAATATCGTTAGTGTCGATTACAACAACAACTAAAATTAAGGGGGCCAACAAAATTAAAAGTATAACACAAATGAAGGCGCAAAACCCAACCAAGTTAGGGATAATTTCCCAAAAGTTTGAACACAAAAAAAAACTTGAACAGAAAATAAAATATATAAATAAATTTGGAAAAAAAAACGTTTTTTAAAATTCATTTTCTTTTGCTTTCTCACAGTTGCGGTTGTTATTGTTATTACTGCTATCACTACTGGTTGGCTGTTTCTACTATAATTTGATTGTTGTTTTCCATTAGTTCACAACTCGCGTAATTTTATAAATTCTCAAATGGTTCGAAATCTCGTAAGTATTTGCCTTTTTTGGGTTTGGTGCGAAATTAATAAAACATATTAAAAGTTGAAAGATTATGGCAATGTGCTCCTAAAGATTCATTCTTTGCCTTTCTTGTTCTGTTTTTCTACTTTGTTTTGTTAATTTGTATTTTAATTATTACTTTTATTATTATTATTATTATTGTTATTATTACTATAGAACTTTTTTGGGTTTCCTTACTGTCGCCAAAGTAAATAGCGTGCCATGTTTGAGCGGGTTGGCAACCCTATATTATGTAATAGATATACTTATTCATTCCCACCGTTCTTTTTTTGTTTTATTTATTATTATTCTCATGTTTATGCAAGTGGACAGACGGTGTGCGCGACTTTTTTTATCTTCCCGCACTCCCTCTCACACATTAAAATACAATAGGTAAATAATTCAATATTTAATATAATTATTATTTAAATTTAATAATAAATTTAAGTTATTCAATAAATTACAACGAGAAAGTGGGTGCATGTGCATGAGTGAGAGCCTAAACAACATCAACAACAATCACCAATCTACAACCACCACGACGATGATCACCTCACCAACACCAACAACATTCTCCTGCCACATATGTGCAAGCAGGGAGTTACCAACATTGGAAAGGATTCACCTAGCACCACATCCCGCACAGAAATACTTACTAAGCAATAAAATTGTATAATTCGCTTTAAGTTAAATTCCACTCCTCCCCTTATATCTCTCTCTCTCTCTCTTTGAAGTACAATAAAAAACCAAAATGTTTGTCCTTTCATTTTATTAGCTTTATTATGAGCTCATCATTATTTACGATTGCAACAATTAGGCTCAACTATAAACATAAAACATGTTTATCAAATACATAGCATCGACAACAAAGTTGGTACAGCATACCCATGTACCTCTCAAAAACAAAAACAATTCATTGTGTGATTTCAACAAACAATAAAAAAGTTACATTATTATGCGTTAAGATAAGCCACTCATTCACTTTCGACTTTATACACCACATACACCTTTTCATCTACCTAGTCCACTATGTACATACGATACATCTCTATGGGCTATCCGATTGACTTTCGCTATTATCGTCGGATTAAGTTCCAATTAAAACATATACGGGTTACCCAAATAAAACAAATAATAGTAATAATAATAACAAAAAATGACTGAGATATGTTTCAAGCATATATGATACTCGTATTATTGTTTTTGTTATTAAATAAGTATCTGTAACACAATATATGAGTATGTATACCGCAAGCATTTTCTATATGGTTATACTATATATTATATTATATATAAGATAGAACAATGGCAACAATGCTATTATGTTATCTTTTAATTGGTTTTGAGAGAATGTTTCTATTTTTTTTTTTTTTTGTATATCCATTCTATCTACCTACAATAATTTTTATTATATCCTAAGGCTTGGAGTTTTTTATAAAGTTTCATCTAATACATACATACAAAATAATACAAATACTACATAAGCGAATCGTTAGATGTTCTGATTCCTAAATAACATATAAATATAAAAGGCTCATAATGTTAAGAAAACTGTATTATTTCGTTGATAAAGTATTATTTCCTCTAAATTAACATAGTCGTGTGGATATCTAACTAGATCTACCAAATCAAGTTGATGTAGTGGACTAACTTCTAAAGAGTCAGACAGATTGTCGGGAAAATACATTCCGAGAAAAGTCTCTCTTCTGATTGCCAGATCAGGACACGCTCAGAAAACTGGTAGAATTCTAATTACAAACAAAATTTTCAAAATTCAACTCTCAGATTTCGATTAATTGAACCTCTCTTAGATACCAAAGTTCGAAATGAAATGGCGAAATTATTAAAAATTTTATAGAAAACTTCATTATGTAAAATGACAAAAAAATATATCATTTAATCAGGAATTTCAAAATAAAAGCATACGAATTACGATTTTTAGAGGTTTTTTAAAAGATTTCAAAACGGTCACATACTTTTCTATAGAAAAAAAACCCGAAATAATAATACCAAGAGAACTTGTAAAAACAATACAATATTAAATGTTATCCTACTGTGTAACTTTCTAATACTTAACGCCTCATGCTTCAACATATTTTCCACTAACAAAGAAATGGACCAATTGGAACATGCATATAATAAATGTTATATTGTAAATACAATTACGAATTAATAAAACGTAAAAAGTCAATAATTTTTAGACAATTTATAGCAAATGTGACTTGGAACAAAACGTGACCTCAGAGTAACGACAACAATGTGGGGACGGCAATGAGACATCATATCCTTTTACATATATACGTACATACATACGTGCGGCCTTCATCCATATATATATATAGTGTATATACATATATTTATTACATTATAGATTGCATGAACGCCTAAAAGCCATTAACTGCATTTGTGAGGAAAATTTTTCAATATTCATTCATCCACAATGCTGAACTTTGTGCCTTTTAAAAAGAGAAAGTTATAGGATAGCCAACCTACGGAGAGAGATTTATCATAGGCAATGGATTGTGTATGGCTACCCCCCATATATTCTAAAAATGAACAAAAAAAAATTACATATTTTTGTTGCCGTATGGTAAATTGTTGCAATTAATGAGAATAAATTTTAAATTATGAGAAAATAGTTCACAGTAATTCCTAGTCGATGATCGGCATTAAGGTTTGTGTCTAAACTAGAGGTTAAAATATAAACTGTTATAAATATAATAGTTTTCCGAGCACAACTACAGATGGTGCAACTGTTCTACAATATGTATATAAATAATAAAAATATTTCTCACACTTGCCTACATTTATTATATATTACAAAAATAAAAAATAAATATGTAGCACTTATAGGCCCCAAAGGGCCCTTTGGTCGAACTTTTCTTCCAACACTGTTGTGCGTGTCAAATTTTGGGCAATATTAGAAGGGACCTACTCATATTAGCCGATTCCGAACCGCAGAACCCTTCCGACATCACTATTTCTGGGCTTCGCCAAAAGAGCTCTTTTAGAAGTTTTTCACGGCAAGTTATTGCTGCCGAAAGAATTGCCGCTTGATTGGCTACAGATGAGTACCGTTTAAAAGAAATATATTTCGATACATATATATTATATATTATATTAATATAAATTACATTAACTAAATTAAATCATAAATACATATGTATGGATTTATTAAATCCTCTTGATGACTATAATATTAATTAAAATTACCACAAAAAATGAATATGCATGTATCAATTAATTGCATCAATATATGCATAGGATTTGTAAAATAATGCTCGGTATAACACATTGTTTTCTATACAACTTAAGTTTGTCATTTAAATGATTTAATTTATTTAATTTATATATTTAATTACTTCTTATAGTTATATATTATAGATATATTTAAATATTTCGCACACACGCACTCATGCAAACATTTATTATATTTATATGCAATTACTACTTAAATACATAATTGTTGAAGTATGCAAAATTTTTGCAATTACATTTAATTTTGGTTTGTGATATGTATAATATGTCGAAAGTTTGCACCAATACACATATATATAACGTACATGTTATACACTCAAATTACAATTATCCTGAATTCATGTTGACCACATCCGCATACGCATCGTTTGGGTGGATAAATAAAATGAAAATAATATACATACATATGTATATATAGCATACTCACAACTACTTATAATATATGTAAATAGGTAGGTATATGCTTGTATCTACTTATTTATATCATTATGCACTTATAGATATAACTACGTATAATCCAAAATACTACTGATGCTCAAGAAAGTTGTTAAAGGCAGATATTAAAAATATATTGAAAAAGTTCATGCGGGTTGGATGATCCAAAAATCGAATAATGGATTCTGATATAATTGAATTAACGATCTGGCTTTTAATCTAATGAAACTGTGTTATTCTGTGATCACGGCAAAACGATGCTAAAAATAAAATTGAGTCAGTTTCTTTTGTTTTATGACAGAATATAGAGCATTTTTATCGAAACAAAAACAGCTGCGATAAGGGAAAGAGTGTCTCAGAATAAAATTATTCTATTCAATATATTTAAATTTTTATGTAGGTCTTCCAAGCATGATCAGCTGAGTTTAATCTATTTTTTCCTCAAATATTTTTCGACATATTATGCCTTAATTGAATTACTAGATGACAGTATAAACTCTACTTTATGACAAAAGTTATAAACCGGAATCCTGTAGTAGTAGTTATTTTACAGATATTTTGAGTGTGGAGAGTATTTAAATATATGAAATATACATACATATTTACATTTATAGGCATGCATACATATGAATAACCAGAAATAATTATAGTATCTGTTATACTACGTTCAAGGATATATATGAAACAGTAGATATGCATACATAATACATGACAACAGTATGGATGACTTTAATAACAACAACAACAACACCAACAACAGAAACCACCACAATAAGTAATAATCATGGAAATGAAATACCATTTATTATTGCATACAAGAGCGCTTACAAATGCTGATAGTTTTTGTATGTGACAATAGCGGTGGTGGTGATGGTTGTGATGGTCATAGTGAATATTCTGTTGTTGGTATTGTACGTGTAAATCAAGTGCATAAATGAATTGGAATGAAATAAATGAGCATAACAATATCATATAGCTTTCGATTGGTATTGGCGCCGTTTCCATACAAATTTATATACCACTACCACTATGTTCGTATGTATGCATGTATTGTATTTGCGTACCTACATAAATGCTTTCGGATAAAGTGTATAATATTTGAATTACAACAAATAATTTGGCAACCTATTTCGGAAGTAATTTAAAGCTTAAAGCTTTAACAAACAAACTCTTTTACTCAATTGCAAATTCCAAAGTGCTGCACACGCACACACTTAAGTTTAATAGGGATTTTGTGATAACTCTGCTTTCGGTATGCAATGAGGTTGCATGAAATTCTAATCATTTATATGAAAAGCAACAGCCGAAGTCCACCTTCTCATAGTAGTAGAATATCATATAACATACGTACTTAATTGTGTAGCACATAGCAAGCACGTACGTAACTAACGAATATTTAACCTGGAATGTTTCTGCTGAAGCTGAATCTGAAGCTATGTATGTATATTGTTGCAGCTGGATGCTGTCGTTGTTGATGCTAGTGCTGCTTGTGTTGTTCATCCTGCGTGAAATAACTTCCGATGTAATTTTGTGCAGATATTTAAATTAAGTCGATGAGTTGACGTTGGGTCATACGGAATATACGAGAATGTATACGTACACACTCATAATATTAAGGGTCAAGTATTAAGGGCCATCCTGTGTATATGTTAGGTAGTATGCTCAAACGATCGTAGCTAGATAGCTCATAGGTATCGATGTTGATGTTGAAGGTGCAAAAATTTATTTTATTTTTCCATCGTCTTCTTCGACATGCAAATGCGATAAACTAAAGTTACAATCAAGCAACTGTACAACAGTTTCCTGCTTGACTCCACACATTGGCTGATGAAGATGCACACAATACACACAATACAAATTCGTTAAGCTACTTTGTAGCAATAGAATTTTCCAATATTACACACTATCAGTACCATCGTCAGTACCAACTTCTTTGCCACCGCACAGCTACCGCAATCAACTGAAATTACATTAAAACGATGAAACGAATAAAAACAATGCTCATCGTTCATCATCAAATTGTACCAGAGAGCACTAAGAGTAAAAGCAAAAAAAAAAAAAAAGTTTCCACATTTTTTTTCTGATTTTTTATTTTATTTTTTAGATTTTACATATATTTTGGGAGTTTTTTCTCCTCTATCTAAATTCATTATAATTCAATGTGGGGTGTCCTTGCACAATGTACACACACATAAATATATATCGTAGATAAATGCACGTACGCATGTGTATGTGTGTGTGGATGTTCGACTGTGTGGAACTCCACAAGACCAACGGTTGGTTTTCGTAAATTTAACTAAAAGTAACTGAAGCTGTGATGAGATGAGCACCAAGCAAATGAAATAATAACAACAACAACAACAACAACAACAATGCAGGAGACAAAATTTACCACATATTTAAAAGAAAGAAAACAACAAAAGTCCAACAAAACTACGAAAATGTTGAAATACATTTATTTTATTTAAGAATTCTTTCTATGGGTGCATGCAGTCGGTATATATTAGTTAGAAATTTTGGTTTGGAAATTGTCTTTTTATTATTCTACGTTATACATTAATAACAATTCATTACGTACTCTAAATGTAGAAGGTGGTACTTACGTACATTGGCTTCTATGCACAGAAACGAAATTCTTCAGCAATGAGTAGAAAAACTTTTATTTGTATTTTTTATTTTTTTATTTTGTTACCTCCTAAAGAGTTTTCTAAATGAATTTACCAAAGTGTTAATATGGAATGGTATGTATGCATGTTTTCGTATATAAAAAAAAAAAATATGAAATTAAAATGAGACCTTCAAGAGGCAATACACATACATATTATAAAATGTGTATTAAATGGGTAAAATAAGAAAATTTAATTTATGTTCTGTACGGTCTAATATGATATTTGTGTTCATTTCATAAATTTTATTTATTACTTTATATTTGGTTAAACGAAAATATTTAATATCTAAATTATTGGGAGCTTTTCTAAATTGTGGTCGATAGAAAATCTTATTGTCAATCCAGGCTTTGGATTTCAACTCCGGAAACGATTCCTGAGCAGCTATTGTCGATTTTTAGATGTGTTCATTTCTTGAGGGAGTACAGGTGGGGGAGTAACTCCAGGGAGCACCCCTAGAGCGGTAAAATATCAATATTCCCTACGAACATACTTCCCTTTACCACTCGATAACGAGACTACCATAAAAAATGAACGAAAAAATATCTCAAAATCGACACATAATTGCAAAAATTCGCAGGAATTGCCTCTAGAGTAGTGATATATGTAGGTTAGGTTATGTGGCTACCCCCTCTCTGAGAGGATACACTTAGGCCAGAAAGACCCATTGTGATACAACCGAGCTTCTCTTCCAATACTGATGTGCGTGTTAAATTTGAACAGCATTAGAAGAGACCTATTTATATTAGCCGGTTCCGAACGGCAGAACCCTTGTGACACCACTTTAACTTAGTTTTGTCACACAGTGCTCTTTTAAGAAGCATTTTTGGCAAATTGTTACTGCCGGATAAATTGCCAATTCTTACCGGCAGGTGGGTACCGTTTGAAAGAAAAATCTTTTCGATAACAAATTTTGATATGCTTCAGCCGGGGATTGAATCCACGACCTACAGATCAGAAGGTCAATGCACTAACCACTGAGCTATGGCACCCACCAGTGATATATGTAAACTTATATGAATTTTTTTTTTTTGCTCTACATTTTCTCCAAACTGATTTACTCCATATCACCACCACTTAACGGAACTGCCTTACAAAATGGCCCAGAAACATCTGAAAATCGCCAATAGCTGTTCGAGAATCACCCCTAGAGCAGTTAAATATATGATCGACTTCCTTTCATCTTTAATGTTTTCTTTAAACATATCTAAACTATGCCACCAAGTCTTAGAAGCAGCTCCTCCAAATGCTTGAATGATTTTAGAGTAGCTGTTAATACGAAAAAATAATCGGGTCCAGGTCAGTAATTTGTTTATGCTTTCTTTTGAAGAGATGCTTAAAATTAATAATTTTATATATTTAAGCGCCTTAATGTATATGAAATTGAAGCTAATGTGTTTAGAATTTAATTACAATAACATAATCGTAATAATTTATTTGATTTTATAGAAATTATAGGATTTTGCAGAGAAGCATAAAAAAGTGGAAAAGTATTAAGCATACACATAATGTAACCCCTTTTAACTGTATATATTTCAGACAGACATATTATGAAGAATATTAAATGGTATAAAGGGTGGCTCTTTCGAGTGTTATGATATTAAATTTATAGAAACAAAAACAAAAATATCTTTTTGAGATACTTCAAACGAATGTTGACGTTCAAATCGTTTAACGTTGAAAATGTAGCCAAAGAAAATATTGTAAAGGTATCATTTCTCAAGATTTAAATGACCAATTTGGAGCTTCAATTCATAAAACTGGCTACTGCAAGTCAAACTTTTCACAATCACAAATCTTATCGCATATAAATGACAAAGTACCATATTAAAAAGCATCCTTTATTATTTGCTAAATAGACTGTAAATATTATGTATTCTTAAAAGATGCCATAAAAAAGGGTATATTTATATACGATAGATTGTAATTGAAAAAATAATGTTTATAAAAATGGTTTAAACGACTATTAAATAATATACAATATTTCATTGTATGTATATATATGAAGAATGATATAGTACATACACATATATGCATACATTATGATATTGTCGTCACAATATGAATTCTATTGCTCTCTGTGTTAGATGTGTATACTTAAAGAGTACTAAATAATTATGTATGTGAACATTACGAGGATATGGCGAGTTCATAAATGTGCTTTCACTTTGTCGTTGTATGGTCAACACAAAATGACAACGATTAGAGCCCAGAGGGAAGCATATCAAATGATTTTGCAACACAACATGCAGCATAATATGTATGAGTATGAATATGAGTAAGTACAAATATGTGTGCGATATCTTCATCGTGCTTGTAGCGTGGACAGGCACTAAAATTAGCCACTGGTATTTACACTTCTGTTGCTGCTGATGTTGCTGGTGTTTTGCCACAGCAGTCATCATCATTATGTTATATATAGTTATCATCATAATCATCGTTATAATAATTGTTAGCTTTACATATTATTGTTAGTAAATTGCAACAAAATTATTTAATTGAATCTAATTATAAACACAGCAGCAATACAGCGAAGACAATGACAGCTTGCATAACGATGGTTCCTACATACCAAAAAATAACAAAAAATATATGTTTGCAGTGATTCAAGTTTTTTACACAAATCACATACATGATGGTACGTAGATGATGATTAAGTTTATTATTATTGTATTATTATAATTTTTTTTTTTTTTGTAATTTTTTTGTTTGTATTTTTTTAACGAAATTATCAGAAACTGTAGCAAACATGCGATAAACGTTTTATGAGCATACAAGTGTATTGCAGTGTATGCAAACAACTTAAAATATATCGTTAAATTTCAGTTTTATGCATTTATAAATCGTATTAGCAGCAACAGCAGCAACAGTAACAACAACGCGCAAGCATTTAATACTAAAAACAGATAGCAGCAATAGCAATTTACATACAATTACATATATATGTATATAGATGTAGCAACAGTCAGAAATTTCATCATTTTGTGTATATTCCTATACTTACGAGTAATGCTTTTAAATATGCCTGTGTGTGTGCATGGTGTTAATACACATACACATACTTACATAGACATTTCTTGATGTTTCTACATTCGTTGCTTGAGAATAACAAAGCTGGCTTACATTTTCACATTTTAATACACCGGCATATAAGTATATACTTGCTAGCACACATAGAATGGGAGTACAGGGCCGGATTAGTGAGTATTCGACAAGTTTCTAGGAACAACGCGTCCAAGTGTTTTGATAGGTGGCGCTTGTTTATTTGCTTGATTATAATTAAATAATGATGTGGGTGCCGTAGCTCAGCGGTTAGTGTGTTCGCCTTCTGATCTGTAGGTCATGGTTCAACCCCCGGCTGATGCATAACAAATTTAATATTTATTAATTTTTCTTTCGAATGGTACCCACCTATCGGCAAGCAATTGGCAACTCTTCCGACAGTAACAACTTGCCATGAAAAAGCTTCTAAAAGAACTCTGTGACAAAGCTCAGAAAAAGTGATGTCACAAGTGTTCTGCCGTTCGAAACCGGTTAAAATAAGCAGGTCCCTTCTAATACTGTCCAAATTTAAGACGCACAACAGTAATGGAGGAGAAGCTCCGCCAATGAGCCCTTTTATGCTTTAAGTGCCACATATTTATTTATTTTATTTTTATAATTAAATAAACAGCAGTTTTTCATTTTCGCTTTGAATATGTTCGACATTGATATACTTTTAAAAAATTGATTGGAAAATCTAAAGCCATATTGAGTCAGAAGAGTCATATAATTGTGTTTATAAATATAATTTATGTAAAAACGATTTCAATCAAAATCACATCCAGCACCACATAAACAATTTAGCAAATGATATGCCCAAAAAAACACTTGAACAGTCCATCCATGTATACATTAAAGTACTAGCATCGTCAGCATACCTGCCACAATGGAAGAAAATGAGCACACTACATATTAATTGCATTAAAATATCATTTGGTGCATGCAAATGTCCCACAAAACGTACTCACCATTCAAACAGGAGCAACAGTATCAGCAACAACAACAACAACAACAACAACAATATAAAGAGTAACATAAGCATCCGTAACATCGGAATATGTGTGAGCATCCTTATTTTAAGCTGCAATGTACGAGTATGTAGTACCATCTAACGATACCAATTCCAGCGACTCGTTATAAATGTTGTGGTGAGTCGTGATGGATCCCGGAATTTTAGATTTTCGTAAATTATTATTATGATAAATTTGTGAAACTATAAATCACCACTTGAGTCAAGTTGAGAAAAAATCTTTATTATGAGCACTCTTATGTCTGACATACATTATGTCAAATTTTCATAAATATTAGAAGAAACTACTTGTTTTTCAGATTTCTCGTAAAATAAATGGCTAGAACATGAACTTATGGTTTTGAAGTCTTAGATAGATTTATTATTATTAGCTTGTCTTCATTGTAGTCCTAAACCTAAATTAAATATAACGAATAAATGAATAAAAAGAAATATGTGACACGTATCAGCCCCGAAGGGCTCTTTGGCCGAGCTTCTCTTCCATTACTGTTATGCGTGTTAAATTTTGGACAATGTTAGAAGGGACCTACTAATATTTTAGCCGGTTCCGAACGTAGCAGAACTCTTGCAACATCACTTTTTCTGAGCTTTGTCACTGAGTTATTTTAGAAGCTTTTCCATGGCAAATTGTTACTGCCGGGAGAATTGCCCACTGCTTGCCGACAGGTGGGTACTGTTCGAAAGAAAAATATTTTCGGGTGCTTGTACCAGAAAAATATTGGATTTTTCTAATCAATTTACATTTGGTTGTTTTTCTTGTTTTTTTTTTATTAAAAACACAATTCTTGTAATTGGGTACAATATAATTTCTGAACTTCTCAAAAATACCAGGATCAGCAAAAGTTTCGAATATAAGCACACCTTTAACTTATACGAGTACAGCATATTCAACATTGCCACCACATACCGGATGTTGGCAACGACAACGGTAACGACGACTTAGGCTGTCGTAGTTTAAAACTTGTATATTTTACTTGCGTATATATTAAGTTTATATATAAAGGGTTATCCATTTCGCGGTTTCAAAAGTATAGGGCTAGAATTCGACATCTGTCAAACTGAGTTGTTAAAACAATTTCTTTCTTTTTCAGTTCAAAATCTGACATTTGCGAAAATGGATCTCTTAACTATCGCACAACGCATTAAAATTGTAAAAACCTACTACAAGAATGATGATTCTGCCACAGCCACATATCGTGCTTTAAGAGGAGATTATGGTTTACATAATCGTCCAACTACGCAAGCAATTTGCAAAATTGTGAAGAAATATGAAGAGACTGGATCGGTTACAGATATTGTAAGGCCTGTGCATCATCGTTTCGCTCGTACCACCGAAAATATCGCTGCTGTAAGTGAAAGTGTTGCCGAAGACCCGAATGTGTCGATTCCTCGTCGTTCTCAGGAATTAGGACTGTCTTACGGCACATTATGGCGTATTTTGCATTTGGATCTACACCTACATCCATATAAAATCCAGCGCACACAACAACTGAAGCCAGCTGACCATTCACAACGTCGTAGATACGTCGAATGGGTGCTTGAACAACAGGCGGTGGACGGCGATTTTTCGAACAAAATTTTCTTCAGCGACGAAGCACATTTCTCACTCGGTGGGTATGTTAACAAACAAAATTGTCGTATTTGGGGTTCTGAGAATTCTCAAGTAATTGAAGAGAGGCCACTACATCCACAAAAAGTCACTGCTTGGTGCGCTCTTTGGTCCGGAGGTGTGATTGGACCTTACTTCTTCGAAAACGACGATGGAACGACTGTCACCGTCAATTCGGAGAGTTATGGTCATATGATAACCGACTTTTTTTTGCCTGCTATTGAAGAATACGACTTAGAGAATATGTGGTTTCAACAAGACGGTGCCACATGCCACACAACTCGAGCGAATATGGCTTTATTGCAAGAGAAATTTTCTGGCCGCGTAATTTCTCGTCGTGGCGATATCAATTGGCCACCAAGATCATGCGATTTGACACCGCTTGACTTTTTTGTGGGGCTACGCGAAAGACCGTGTTTATGCACATAAACCTTTAACTCTTTAGCACCTAAAAACCAACATTCGTCACGTTATGGCTGAGATACCGCCCAATATGTGTCAAAAAGTTGTCGAAAATTACCTCAAAAGAATCGATACTTGCAACAATTCGCGTGGTGGTCATTTAAATGATGTAGTATTTCACACATAATGTCAACGTTCAAACTTTATAATAAAAAAGAAATATCATGATAAAAAATATTTTATATGTGTTTTATTTACATTTACTTTTGAAACCGCAAAATGGATAACCCTTTACAAATACACATACTGTTATACACACACACACACACACACACACACACACACGAACACACAACTACCGGTACTTATGCCGCAAGTGCTTTAATACAATCTACTTCGACGTACACTCACACACTTGCATCCACACACATCCTTTTCCTCTTTTGGTGTTCACCTGTAATTGTTAGTATGTAAAAAGGTACATACACATACAGCAATATATATATATATATATTATATATGAACGACATGTGAATGGGACTATATTCCTGCTTTCTAGACGCCATCTATATATATATATATATATATATATATATATATATATATATATATATATATATATTGTATATAAATATATATCGTATACGAGTGAGTAAATACACGAATACATACAAATGCGAATGCATACTCGTATTACGTGCTTTTTCAAGTTTCCACTCAAGTGCTCTACAAAAGAATACAAACTTATAACTTAACATTATTTAAAAGATGTATCTCGTTTTATTAGTTCTTCATGAATTTGTACGTATTTTTTCATTTTTCAATTTTGCTTTTGTTTTTGTTTTTTTTTTTTTTTGGCGTTACTCCTTAAACTTTTCTCGACGTACAAGTAAATTCAATTTTTATATTTACCAGACATGCCTCGTATACGAAATATATAGAATCTTTTAATTTGTATGGCAATATATATATGATATTATGTACATACATACACTATACATGTATGAACGCATTTTATCCACCTGTGTGTTTACATATGAATGTGTACATATAGTATGTAGACATTATGTTTATAGGTTGAAACGCAAATATTTGTGCAACGTTTGCAAATTCTTGAGGTACTTTATATGTACTACTTTTCTCCAATATTTAGCGAGGATGCTAAATACGAAAATAAATATGAAATAACATTTAAATTGACATTTGTTCAAAATTTTGAAGAGTTTTATGATCAATTTTGAGTCCATATATAATTTTTATTTTTTGTGAATATATATTTTATGCTGCTTTGCCACATACATATATACTAATATACATAATATAACAGATGCCCTTTTTTCTCTATCTGTCTCCCACTTACATATACTCGTACCTTATATGTAAATACATTTAGGCTTGAATACAACATGCTGTATACGATCGAAACGTGATCTTCGCCGATTTTATACAATATCAAATAATGTACAATTGTATATGAGCTATTTTTAAATATGAATGAATGAGTTAAACGAACGCATGGCATAAATATTATATTGTACATACTTACAGAAACACTTGCACTTGCTTGATCATCATACGTTGTTGAAGTTTGTTTTGTATCAGCGGTGTCCAAACTTTTAACATCCCTGGACCACATTGAAAAATAGATCGATTTTGCACTACATGAAAAATGCTGTTTCAAGAACGAAAATATCTTGAAAATAAATTTTCAAAAAATTTTAGATCTCTCAAAGTGAATTATTCGTCGTTCGAATGGTACCCACTCCGGAAAAAATTGGCAATTTTATGCGGCAATAACATTTTGCCAAAATGCTGCTTAAAAGAGCACTGTGGCAAAACTAAGTTAAAGTGATGTCACATGGGTGCGTTCGGCCGTTTGAACATTTTAGCTTCTTCTGTTCGGAGATAGAAAGTGAGGACAGGCATAATGAGAGATATAGTTTTTGTAGTAGTTTTTATTCTTAAGGTAGTAGTTTTTGTTCTTCTATAAAAAACTGGAATTTCCATTAGCATACTTAACCAAAGTAGCACCGCTTAGTAAGATTTATTCTTCACTTGATCTTCATGCTGGCAATTTAACTGATGTTTATACTCATATTAACATAAACAAAGTACTCTACTATTTCAAAAGCATAATTTTCAAAAGTTATGTGTCGTCCAAGACGTCTCAACTTTTTGTTTGTTGACACATTGTTACTTCGTCATGACCTCGTTCAACGTGAGACTCATGAGACTTAACTCATTTGAGAAGTCTGAGAATGCACATGTTTTTCATTTGTGGAATTTCTCTATATTTTATTTAAATTAATTTCTTACCTCGATGATTTTAATATCGTAGAAATCATTTATTACAAAGACAATCGATTGATGTGGAATTTTAATTCATTTTATTTTTATGTATTTTTAATGTCTTTGGAAATTATCTAGAAACAATAATGCATCATTATCAACAGCTTAATGCTTATGTCTTACCCATGTATCCTACTTATATAGTGGCTTCTTTGGCTTTTCCAATTGTCCTGATATTTTTTTTCTCCAACGTTCATCGACCTTTTCATGTTTTTTTTTTCTAAATTTAGCACTTGATAATAGAAAAAATCACACTCGATAACTTTATGTTGATTTGCCGAATACCGCTCCATACTTCTTTACATTCCATATGCAAATTTAAATACTATTGAATGCAAGGAAGCATGGAACTTTCAAAGGCTTTAAATTAAACAAAACCAAAACAAAAATGTACAAAATAAAAACTTTATTACATATTATCACTTTTCTTTGTCAACACATAAATACATATAAACATATCATACACATACACACAAATAACAATAAAGATGGCAACAAATATGAGAATAACGATAATAATGACGACATCAACCACAACGACAATAATATTAACACTGACGTCATTTTTTTTTATTGTTGTTGACTCTTGTTATGCTATATAGTATATGTTTAATAGTTGTTACACTTTTACGAGTAAATACGCTTGTTTTTCATTCACAATAAAATTCTGTAGTACAATATTAAATTAAAAAATTTGCAAATATATATAGAGAGTAGCATCATAATCATCACCATCTTCTTCATCATCATCATCATCATCTTTGGCAGTATCATTTTAATACCAAACAAATATACAATTTTTATTTATTTTTAGCTTACTACTACTATACAGCATATTCTTATGCGTTTATGTGTACGTAATATGACTGTGAAACCATTTTCACACAATTACTGCTTGTGATGCTACATACAATATGTACATATATTCGAGTATACGAGTTCAGAAAAAAGATGTACAATTTGAAATTGTACAACTTTTAAACACAATTTCACAATTTGTGGTCTTTATGTATTTTTATTATTTATTATAATGTTATTCTTTACTCTTTTTTCGGCAATATATTGGTTGGTTGCCTGGTTGGTTAGTTTTTTGGTTTGTTGTTGATTTTATTATTATTATAGCACTCGTATGTAGTTACTATTTAAATTTTTATTCTGCATTTTTTTTTTTTGTCCTCTATTTTTCGCTTCTGTATAAATCCCTTTGTAGAATTTATTCTTTATTTATAACTCTATATATATTTTTTTCGTATGTACAACGTATCCAGATAATTTTTTTTATTTTTATTTTGTCAACAATTTTGTTTTGGGTATAACAATAAAAGAAGTTTGGTTGTTTAACAACGAAAAAAACAATTTATTTATGTACACACACATACTTATATACATACATATGCACCTAAAGATATTCGTGATAAAACAATTTTTAAGCTCACTCATCTATTTTACATGCCAGCATTGTAATCGTTAGTAACTCCAGAATAAAAAAAAACAACATTGTTCAACACAAATGCAAAATACTTTCGAAAAGTATCAAAACCCGCATGTATTTCTGTTTTTTTTTATATATTTTGTATTGTATTTATGTTATATCTTTAAAATAGTTGTAATGCATGCTTGCCACCACATGGCTTCATATGCAATTGCAACACATGGTATTCCCGATATGAGTGAGTAATAACAATTTTTGTTCTCTCTCTCTCTCTCACTCTCTGCCTCTACTAAGAGTCTTCTTTTTCATACTTTTTCTCACTATCACTATATTTTTATATTTATAATTCTTTGTTTGGATTTATTTTGGTTTATTTTTGCTCTTTTAAAAACGTTTTATCAAACTAAGCCGCATGTGATATAATGGAGTTGTGACTATATGGTGATGTGTCTGTTGCAAGAATCTTGCAAAAAAGAAGAACAAAATAAAGAAAGACATATATATAAACTTAAGTTTAAAAACACAAATGAAAAATGTAACAAAATTTACGCTTAACCAACAAAAGAACAACAATAATCCAAAAAATTCAACTTAACTTAATGCCTCTTTTATCAATGCCAAAAAACAAAGCGTCATCTTTCGGCATCGTACATATTTTTTATCAACATTCAGTATTGTAAATATTACTAAATTTATGTATATTTAATTTCATACCTATGTGTGTGTGTGTTAGTAATTGACGACAACTTACTTGCACAAGAATTAAACTACAACTGGGATATGTCCTTATTGAAAATACGACTTTATAGGCATCTACAAAAATATATGATAACTATTTTTAGTATAAACATCATATTTGAAATCAAATATGTATAGAAAATCATAGGGCTTTCTAAACTATGTACACATATGTATGTACATAGAATACAATATCATATGTTAGTGATCACCGGTCAACTATGTAGTACATGTACTTTGACTATGTACAAATTTGTGTTCATTATCATTTTTTAGGTACCTAACAAGATCGATCCGTTTTACAATATAAAGAGTGTTCTTTCTGAGTGCTGTATTGCATTTTAATATTTGAGATCATCCTAGTAAACATTGAGTAAGGCTTGTGGTTTCATAATAAACCAATAACATGATGTTTTTCACAAAAATCATAGTCGAGAAGGAGGCTTATTAAGCAAACCATAGATAGATTGTGGAACACAAAGACGCTATAGTATAAAACTCATCCAAACAGATCGCTGACAACACCGGTAGAAGGAAATACCTTGGTTGCTGAGCGTACTGCTGAATCAAATCTATAACGTACAGTGCACATGGCCTTGCATTCAGGAGTGAGGCTCTTCGGTATCTTTACTAAAGCCAAAAATGCTCGAAAACCACAATTCTATTGACAAATAAGCCGAAGTTCAGTTCAAATGTTGTTTCAAATGTTCATGACAAAAATTCGCTCTAGATGTAGGCTCATCTTTGATTAAATGAGAATGTCAATGGATAAAATTTCCACATTTTAAATTCAGAAAAATCTGCAGAAATGTGGCCACATTAACGATTGCTGTGGATTCATTTCCCGATTGCTTGGTATGGTTGTTGAGAAGCCAGAATAAAATAGATGCCCCAAATAGATCATCTAGATTTAATGTCTTTCACATTACATAACATCATGATAGTTCTTATTTTGTTTTTTAATTTCATACTACTACGCTCTAAAAAAAACACTCTTTATATATTCTACTTCTATACCTACTCCGTATAATACTCAAGAGGATAATGCAAAATTGATCTTACATATATGTAGTACATGAAATTAACGCATGTACTCGCTGGCTGGTTTGCTGTCTGGCTATAGTTTTGATGCCAAAACAAAACAAAAACTAAATCAAACAAAAGAACTAAAAAAAAAACCAATTGAACATCGTCTGTGTGTCATATGTTTGCAATATGTTGCTGAAGGCAAACGTTGCGTTCGTTGATCCTTAAGTGTATGACAGAGGCACAAAGGCACATAGTGATGAATGCAAAACGGCTCAATATGTGACGCATGTATATAATAGTCTTACTATATACATTATATACACATATGTGCGTATTATTTCAAGAATTTACAAATAAACAAATCAATTTTCACGATACACTTAAATACAGCATGACTGTGTATGTAACTAAATACGAGTATATATGCATTTCCGCATATGTCTTAAAGTGTTTTCATACATAGTTACATATGTCGGCATGTAACTGAAAATCTAACTACTGCCATAGAAGTTATTTATAAAAGAAATTTGATACAAATTCTTTCAACGACTAAATTAAATCGACAACTTCTAGCTTATATAAGAGATGAAATACTTTTTAAAATTTTTTTATGATTAACTTTTTTATCCAACTCAAATATAATTGATGTTAAATTAAAAAGTTGCATTTAAATAAATATCATTTATCATCTTTAATAAATATGAATTATTAACATTAAAGCATATAAATTGTGAGGCTATATGTGTTGACAATAAATAAATATAACAGCAACAACATCATCAATTATAAGTAATTTCATAATAAAGATAAAAACAGTAAATGTACAATAAAATTAAATAAAAATAATTCTGTTTTTTTTTTGTAATAATAATAAAGAAAATAGCAAATAATAAATAGTAAATAATTAATATAAATAAAACGAACACATGTCGATAGTTAAACGTGTCACATGCAATTATATTGCCTTTTCAACCGGAAATACTTGCATACATGCATATATATATGTATGTACGATTATGTATGCATGTATATACATATAAAAAATGCATGTATTTTAATTGCAAGAGCAAAAAAAAATTAAAAAATATGTATATACAGAGGAAAGAATCAAGTAAATAAAATAAAAAACAAATAACAAACACAAAGTACAGTCAGAATACATAACCAAATGACATTTAAAAATAATTTATATTCTTAATGTATACATATTTACGCCATTTACGTTGTGAATGTTTTATGTTTTTTTTTTCTTTTTTTTTTTTTTCTTTTATACTTATGAGTACATGTACTTATATGTAAACATATGCAACATGTTTTTTATAATTTCATTGATTGTTTGTGACATTTCATACATAAATACCTATATGTATTGTATGTAAATACTATAATTTAAAAAAAAATATATATATGTCGATATTGTATAAGTATTGTACATGATTTATTTCAAAAATATTTAAAATTGCATTTAATACATATTGCATATATCTGTTAATAACAAATGCGATATAAATGATATGATACAAATTCTATCACAACAATGAATACTTGAGGTATTAAAATTATAGTGCTCTTGATATTCGATTAATCGAATACCTGAATTGTCCAAATAGTAGTATTCGATTGGTCCACCATTTGTATAACCATTAAATTTATTTATATGATTTTTTGTAAAAATTCCACATTAGAATAACGTACAGAAATACTTTGATAGTTAAAAGTTTCAAAGCCAAACTATTGTTGCTATTGAACATTCCCTTAATTAATTTGTAAAGAAGACATATAACAAAATTGGATAGAATCTTGGAAATGATCGATTTTTTGTTTTTCTTTTATATTAAAAAGTATTTATTTCTAATTTATTTATTTTTAGTAGGCCTTCAATTAAAATTTGTTCGAATTAGTCAAGACTCAAACCCTTTAAACATCCCTGATACAATCATCGAAATAATAGGACTCTCTCGGTATAGACATTTTTATATTTATTTTTAAATATCACAAAAGAAAATATATCTACTATCACGATTTTATATTTGAATTACATTGAAAAAATAAAAAAAAATTACCGAAATTGTTAAAACTATTACTACAATCGCAATAAAATCATCTAATTAAGCAATATCGAATACTTTGAAGATGCTCATTTTTATTTTATGTGTAAAATTTAATTGCGTTCAATTACATATTTTAACTAGTCAATATCTGCCATTTCATCATAATACAATTCACGCTACCTAGTCCTAGTAGGATTTTAAATTATCCAAAATTTTTTATCAAGTTCACTACTGATAACACTAAGTTTCGAGAAATGAACTAGTCACAAATAAGCTGGCAAAACTGCTGAATTTTCTATTAAAAGGCCATAGTTTCCAATTCAGAGACTCTATAATGAATAATATCGTTGGTAATTTGGTTTGGTATATTATAATCATCAAAAAAAGTGATGTCATGAGGGTTCTGCCTTTCGGCTAATATAAGTAGGTCCCTTCTAATACTGTCCAAAGGGCACTTCGGGTGCTTTAAATACCACATACAATACTAATTTGATCTTTTGATATTCAAATATAATTCATTTTCTATTAACTATTAAATAAACCGATCACACTTCATTTCTTCCGATATTTTATATTAGAAAATTAATCGAAGGAAAAAATATGCAAATAGTTTTAGTTTGATGTTCTAAGGATGGCTAAATCTATTGCCTTTAAAATTTTATGAAATGAATTCAACAAAGTCACAATCACTTTCTTCTCTACTTTATTATCAAATACTTTTACAAATTATATAATTTCATAAGTTATCGAAATTATGATTATCTCAAAATACGACAACCGAATCGCACATATATACTTGAATGTTTTTTAGTTTTGTATTTTATGAAAATTTCTTTTAAATTGTAAATTTAATTTCTGTTTCTAAGTGAGTTTTGTTCTTGAATTTTTTTTTTTAATTATTTTAATTTTCATTATAAAAATAAAGTAGGCATAATATTCACCGACAACGTCACCACTACTAGCCAACACAAATTTACATGTACAGAATTATACATGTTAATTGTGGATATACGAGATACATACATACATACATACATACATACATGGGTTTGTTGAGATTGCAAGAGTAAGCAAGAACCAATCAGGCAACCAACAAAACAGCACATTGCTCACTGCTCGTAAATTGAGCTATGAACACTTTGTATATTTTTAGAAACGACGATTTCTGGTTATGCCACAATGTTCTCCATAAATAGCCAACCAACGAAAACGCCATTTTTCGTTTGGTCGAGCAATTTTAGTTTGACAAAATGCAGCATGAGCGCTTTTTACGATTGCACGAGAGACATATGATGACCTGACTACGTACAACATACTTTTGCTGCTGACTACTATCATATGACACTACAAACTATGTAGGTATATTTGTACAATGTGATTTATGACATTTGATATGTGTTTTTTTTTTTGTTATATATAAAACTACACATGTATATGTGTTTGTACATTGAAGCGATGTGAATTAAAAAAAAAAAAAGAATTTTTTTTTATGTAATATAATTCACCCATATTAGAAAATTTATTAGGAGCAAATCGTATTTGATAGCCTTAAATCCTTTTTTTTTTGTTATTGTTGTTGATAGAGTATTTTTAATGTCTGTAAAATTTTTATAACAATTCAATTTATTTTTTTTTTATTCGATTTATTTTCAGCAACGCATATACTCGTTATCACTAGTTTATTTTTATCCATTTTCAATCGGTTTTCTAACGATTTCACAAACACTAGTTAAATTTGTTGGCAACACTATAAGAAAAAATGTTCATTTTCAATGAAAAAAATTATTTATAAAATATTTTATCGTAAGTCTTGTACGCTCCGAATTTTTTTTTCTCTGATCCGTACTGATCGACATCAGAATCAGCAATGCACTAAAGGATGCAAAATGCTGAACTTAGTCTTATGTTGCCACAACTGTACCACAGAAGTGCCTCCACTGTCGTCGCACCACACACTGAAACAGTCAGCAGCAGCGTGGGGTGTTCTTTGTCGTGATCATCTTGTGTAAACGTATATACACATGCATACATATGTATGTGTGATGATTGTAAATGCGCATGTGTGTGTCTCAATATGTATGAGGACACTGATCGTATGTAGATATGTATGTATATGGTAAGACACGTATAGGAGAAAATACTAAGAATGTTATACTAAGTAGATGGTACTTTTCTGTTTGTTTGGTGTTTTTTTTTTTTGCTTTCTTCTATTTGAATTTCATTCCCAAAATATATATTTATTTTAGAGCAAAAAACGCGAGCCACACACCATCATGATTGTTGTTGTTATTAGAAGCAGCATTTTCCCATTTTTCATCAAATCCGATCCATCCGTGGGTTCTCTAGCGCAATCGCATTAGTATTCAATACGTCTATACTTAGACCAGCCAGCAATCGCAATAGATACCCACACATGCATATCCACAACTGATACATACATAATATTACCTATATATATAGATATATATTGCCAACAAGCAGCACTCGAATGATCATTTCTGACCCGATCGTGATGAACGAAATAAAAATATACACCCCAAAACAACAGAGACAATATAAATGACGACCACGACGACGACGACGACGAAGACAACGAAGACCAAAATCAACTACATACAATCCAATATTAACGAAAACATTGATGGCTAATACGATCACGAGTACGATCACCACGATCCATCTACTATTGAAAAGAGAAAAAAGAAACAATATAATACAACAAACGGTAGCTATGGATCATGATGACGGTGTTTTTAGAATTTTTCAATTGTTTTGGCATCCAACAACCAACAGACTGACTAATGTCTATCTTAGCTCTGCAACAAAATACTCTATGAGTGATATACTCATACACATGTATGATAACTTTGTATACATGTGTGTTGGTTCTAAAAATGGCCAAGAGATTACTTGCCGTTTTTTTTAATGAATTCTTTCTCGTTGTTGTTGTTGTTGTTATACTTAGTTATATTGCTTTCATAGCAGGGCTTGTTTAAAAATATTTTGTAGAAGTACCTCTATATATTTGTTGCATGTATTATATACGAATTTTGTGTGGGTATTTTATTTTTATTTTCTTTAATTTCTTTTTTTTGTTTTTTTTTTGAATAAATACAATTATTAAAACAAAATATTTATATTATAATTCAAAATTTTTTGTCCGCACTTATGACATAATGAAAATGTTTCATGTGTAAATAGTAATTTTATCTACTTTTAAAATGCCACGCCTAGTATTGTAATTTTAAAAATATTCTACAGAAGAGACGTGGTGAAAAAGTAACCAATTTATTTAACATTTATTTATAGAAAAAAACTTGCCATTTTTCTCTCATATCATGACAGCCTTGATGCTGAATATGTTATACTGAAGGTGGCTTGTATTTATTACTCATTTAGTATTGTATAATTTATATTACCTATATGCATTAAGATGACCCTTAACCATATACTTTGCAATATAATTAATTGCAGTCGCGATATTATTTGCTTGAACTATTTGAAGAGCCACTACGTTATATTATATTATTGTACTTATCACACAGAAATTCTCAGTAAAGTTCGATATATTTAACCGGAACAAATCTTTAAAAAATATAGGTAGAACTTTAGAAAATTTTGCAAAATATATACGTATTTCAAAAACGCCGCAATCCAAATACATAATACAATACGTTTGTATAAGTAAAACTAGTTGACGTCCAAATTGATACGACCATTTTTTTCAGTTGATTTGGATTAGCTAAATGTTTCTTTTGTCAGGTTTCTATTTTTTCTCCAAGATAATTTTACTATCTCTAGCAAGAAATGGCCAATCTAATTATAAAAGGTACTTAATTAAATATAATCCAACAAACTAACAAATCTTACTAACAATATTTTTAATAGAGGTGGAGATAAGGAATAAGCGCTTGTATGTTTGTTTTGTGTGACAGCCTCTCTACCAGCTTTATATAGAGAATAAGTAGGTTAGGTTATGTGGCTGCCCTCTCTCTGAGAGGACACACCTAGGCCATAAAGGCCCATTGTGATGTCACTGAGCTTCTCTTTCAATACTGTTGTGCGTGTTAATTTTTGGACAGCATTGGAATCGACCTACTTATATTAGCCGGTTCCGAACGGCAGAACCCTTGTGACATCACTTTAACTTAGGTTTTATCACAGAACTCTTTTAAAAGGCATTTTTGCCAAATTGTTAATTCCGGAAAAAATCCTTGCCGGCAGGTGAGTACCGTTCGAAAGAAAAATATTTTCGATATAAAGTTTTGTTATGCTTCAGCCGAAGATTGAACACACGACCTACAGATAAGAAGGTCAACGCACTAACCACTGAGCTACGGCACCAGCTAGAGAATAAGTATGTCTGGCAAAATGTTTTAGAAAGCCAAAATGAATGAAGGTCGTTTATATATTTTATCATCCTAAAGACATTCTACGAGAGATGGGAGTGAATTTTACGAAAATGTTAACTTTGTCAACCTTTATGGGCTACTCCTGGAAAACTGTGCAGGTTATTTTCTGATTATCTCTCCTTTTTTCCAAACTTTGACTTTAAGTTGCACTATTTTTTGCTTATTTAATATGGGCGCATCAATAGGAATATTCTTTTATCGATCATTTAAATCAAGGTTGCCATACGATATTTTCCACATGCCAAAAAGAGTTGTCAGCAAATTTAATCACTATTGAAACCGCAAGAAAAGTAAGCGTTGTTACTAATTAAAACTAGTGGCTAGTATTTTAATTTGAAATACGTTACGAACAAAATTACAGCAAATGTGAGGTATCAGTACAAATAGAATAATAGAAAATAAAAATGATTTTTGTTGCGAACAGAAAATTTTAGAAAATTCTTTGATTTTATGTGTTTCCGTTGCATGTCCGCTATTCAGAATTTTGCTTAAACTTTTGCTTCTCATTTTGATAAGAGACAGTACTCCCTTAAATAAAATTTTCTATGTCTAATATCAATTTTTCAAATAAGACTATGAGTAATTTACAAAAATATATCATGTTTCTTGTTAAAAGACCATCTCGTGTTATCGTGTTTGATTTAAAGAGCCAAAAGTATGGATTGATTATCGATCAAAAGTGATCCTGCTGTAAACGTTTGATCACTTGTCTAATATAGCATTCATACTCATTTACTATAGTATCGAATGATATAATCAATCCCAAGACATATTATATGGCATCAAATTATTGCAATTTTTAAAGATTTTATTTTTTTTTTTAATATTATAATTTTTATAGTATACAATACATATGAAATATAAAGCCAATGAGTTATATTCATTTGAATTATTTTGAGTGGGCATAGAAAATTCGTTGATGTTTTCATAAATTATTTGTTTCATTTTCTTTAGCAATTCTAATTCTATTTTTTATTTGATCAAAGTGTATATTCATGTCTTCTTTATTTCAATTTGATTTTCCACTTTTTTATATATTTATATTTTTTCTTTTTGTTTGTTTGTTAATTTATCAAAACACACAGATGCTACTGCTTGAAACAAAAGTATCATCATTTGACTACACACAAATGCAATTTCATTTTTTATGATTTCAATCATAAAAATGTATTTTTGGTGGCAATAATAGCTCCCGGATGATAATGATCATAATCATAAGTATTGTGATGATGATGATGACTATGTCGGTATTAAGTTTTTTTTTTTTGTTTTTTTTTTCTCTCTTACCGTACATGAAAATATGTACAAATATTCAAAGACACATAAACTGTATGTATATGTATGTATATGTATAATGATAATTTTATTAGAAAGCTTCAAACAAAACGCATGCCAAGTGTAAATACACATGAATACCTATGTACTCACCTATGTGTATTGGTATGAGTAGGTAAAAATTCGACTGTATATGAGCATTGTTTTTCATTTGTATGCAGATACAATTTAATTCCTTCATAAAAATATAATAACAACAACAATTCCCGAAAATGTATTGTATATATGTAGCTACACGCATATACAGATATTTTATGATCAAACAGTAACAATAGGAACAACAACAACAAATGCACTTGACAGTTATCGCAATAAAAATGAAAGAAAAATACTATAAAATATACCATCTACATTTGTATAATACATATTATATATGCGTACATATTTGGATGTATTAATATATTGGTGGTTGTGCAATAAATACATGAATAATGAACAAAATGAAATACCGTTGTTGAGATGTGTGCTCGCACAAGTATCTGCATGCATTCCATTGGCATTTGTCACCTTTTTCAAAATGCCCATTAACACGCACCGATACATTTGTTACTCATGCGAAATGAATGAATGATGCGAGAATGAATGACTAAATGAATATGTATTGTTGCAATAAATCCATCTTGGTTATACGATGAAATTGAAAATCTTACACGTACACAATTTAGAAATTTGAAATTATTTTACGAGATCGCACTTGCTGACTTCCAAATTTAATCATTGCACCATTTGCGATAGCAATTAAAAATAAGTGACGTAAAGCACAACACTGCAGGAGATGTATGTATGAGAATACAACGCGTATCGTACGTACATATTATCATGACATTTTGTGACCTTTTTCTTATTTTTAATTTAAATTTTTTCATTATTTTTTATGATGATGCATCAAATGTATGCGCATGTATTGCGTATGATCAACAATGATGATGATAAAAATATTCACGTTTTTTTTACTACACGATTTAATAGAGGATGTTTTTTTTTATTCAGATCAAATTACAAATACTTGTACACATAAATGAATGAAAAATAACAACGTGTGATTGAAAAGTACATAATACTCAAGTAAATAGCGCACGCATATGATACAGTGGGGACCCAAATACAGGAAGAGTGCCGAAATTGCAATTTATTTAATTATTTAATACAGTATATACCTTTGTGCGAGAACTAGGCATGGTTTTCATCCGATTTAAACCACTCTCACGTGTTTAAAATGTGAAAACATACTTGCAACCGACTGCACCTATTTTCAAACGCATCCCCTTATAAGCAATTATAATCGGATGTACGAAATTTCAGTCATAGCTTTGTATTCTCTTAGGCGTCGTTTTAAACCGATTATTCTTATTTTTAAATATGTTTCATCCCTATCCTCATCCCTTAATAAATAAAATAAATTTCAAGAAATTTTCCATCAGTTTCCGGGGTCCAATGTAACCAATGTGCATAGTAATTTTCATTAATAGTTGGCATAAAAATTTAATAAATCACAAAAAGTGTGTATTGAACAACAGGTAAGTGTAGCAGTAATTCTTTTTGGAAGTTTTATCTCATTATAAAAACACCCTATCTACTAGTTACATCATATTGCATGAAACTCATGAAAAACGAATTTTAGCTCATCACAAATATACGTGTAACATATGTACGTATATATAAAATAGTTTACAATGCATAGATCATGCATGCAGGAGGGCACTTCAAATAAGCAAACCAACCAAAGTGGCACTACTTGTAAGATAACATATGTAATACAAATTCATCAAATCGACATCATGGGTACATCGATAGCATTTTGCCTACCTCCAGTACACATCAGCAAGTATACAATTATATACATACATATATATAGTACGAGTACGAGTACATATAGAAAATGTACATATGATATATGTACATATTGTATTTATAAAAACTAATCGCCTCGGTGAACTCAAGTGCTTATTGTTGTTCTTTACTTTGGTTGTCCTATGCTCCATAGTTTCTTCTAATTTCATCTCTCTATTCACTTCGATATTTTTGTGAGCTATAAATATTGACTTATTGAACATATATCGATGAGATTACAACTATACGAGTCACAATTACAACGTCATCATAAATGGATACATTCGGTCATCGTTCGGTAATTGCAACTAAATTTATTGAAAGCAGGAGGAGCAATTGTATTTCAAAGAAATTAAATAATATGAAATGAAATAAAAACACCAACAAAATAAACAATTACCAGTAAATCAGAAGAACAAAAAAAAACGATATACACACATAAACATTCCATTCAAATAACTAGCCATGTGTTGTCCATTCACAATGAAAACTATATATATAGTATGGATATATTTGCAATAGACTACAAATACATATAAACAAACAAGACATACCTTCATCAGGCACCCAACACCACCCCCCCCCCCCCAACCCTGTTTATGTCCCATCATGCATGCATTCGCAGTGGTGTGCACTGGAATATAATTTTTTGAGATAGGTTTATTTTGTAGATTGTTCATCTTAGATATATAGTATGTATAGTATGACGGTATATATACTTATCTATAAAAATAAATTACTCAAGTGTATGTGTATAGGCAAATTTGTAGGTACATACGTACATATAGAGCCACTTATGTGTGGACGTGTGGAGTATGCTGGTGAACTTTCTTTTATAGATTTTTCAATTAAATAAATTCACTCGTGCATGCAAAACGCACAATTTAATTCTACTATGTACATATATTTTCAATATTTCCGTATTTTTACTTACTTATTTCATTGATTTTTCTAATTTAATTTGATTTCATCGATTGAAAACTACTATAATTGCATTACTAAATCATTTTATTTATGCGTATATTACTCGTTGGAGTATGGAATTGAATTTAGAATTTATTAAGGCATCCACAGATTTAGGGGAGCATTTAGTACTTGTTGAAAAATGGTTATCTAACTGGCGCATAAAAGTTAATGAGTCCAAATGTAAACATGTAACGTTCACATCACACTTAACAAAAGCACATGCCCGACAGTTACACTAAATAATATCGCCATAACTCATACAAATAAAGTCACCTACGTAGGGATACACTTAGATAGACGGCTTACATGGCGCAAGCACATCGAAGCAAAAAGAACTCAGATGAAATTAAAAGCTTCTTGTCTGCACTGGCTCATCAATTTCAGATCCCCATTAAACTTGAAATACAAGGTCCTACTGTACAACAGCATAATAAAGCCAATTTGGAGTTACGGAATTCAATTATGGGGGAACACTAGTAATAGCAATACTGAAATCATACAGAGATCTCAGTCTAAAATGTTAAGGATGATAACTGGTGCACCATGGTATATTAGAAATGAATGTATACACAATGACTTAAATATCCCAATGGTAGAAATTGAAGTTAAAAATACTAAACAAAAATATACTAGAAGATTACAAAGTCATCCAAACACACTAGCAAGAACCTTGCTCAATACCTGCTATACTTCGCGCCTTCGGAGAAAGGACCTGCCAGCCTTCCAATAAAAAGAAGAGCATCGTACAAAAAACATTGCTCTAGATAATAAGGAGCTACTGTTGTTGAATTAGATTAAGATTTTAAAACTTATTGTTAGATTCTTTAGGAATAGATTCAATAAATAAAAAAAATGTATAATAAAAAAAAAGAATTTATTCACATATATAATGGATTGGGATGTCATTTTGAAGCATGTTATTCACAAAAATGTAAATAACATAATAAGATTTCTCTTATTCCGTATTTATCTTAATTATAAATGACTCCAAAGATGAGAATATTTTTTTTATAAACTTCAAATATCAATGATGTCGCAGTAGCTGGCGTACTTACATAAATTAACCCTTTTTTTGAACAATTATGCTCCCCATAATTATGGAAGTGTTATAAATTGTACATTCTCCGATAAGAAATATTTAATACAATTTCGTATAACAACGAAACCTAAAATTTGACAGAAAAAGTTAACAATTTCCATTTTATGATTTCAGAAAATGTTAATGTAACTATATGGTGGAGATACACACCAATATTCCAATATCAAATAGTTGTATATTAAACAATTGTAATTTAAATTTTCCTAATTCGCTATCTCCTAGCGAATGTTGTTGTTGTTGTTGTTGTGTATTGTAAATTTTTCTTCACTCGAAGACATACATGTACAATATTACTCTCATTCTAATAGAGAAAATTCAGTCATAACTGTTCGTTTCTAGCTGATGATTAAGTGCTATATGTTTTATGACATTTTTTGAGAAATCATACCCCATTTTTATTTACTTTTTTTTTAACAATTCATCATGCAAAGACCTAGACACGAACAGCGTATGCCAATTTGTAGAAATTTTTTTGCAAAATCAATGCTCAGACAGATGATCGCTTACCATGAAATTGTATTCAGTGGCTTAGTGGTATTGTGAGTAAGCAAAATTATCACATTCGGAACCACAAGAGATTTCGAACCAGCGATACCTTACAATATCTAATAGATTGCACTATGGCGATTTTAGCATCAGCTAATAGTTATATTCTATCAAGACCATTCTCAATCTAGATTTGGTTCCTTGTGTTTTTTGTTTACGTTTGAAAATATAAAGTCATCAATACATGAAGTCGTCGCATAAGGGGGTTATCTCTGAAACCGAAACACGTTTTAAGAGCCGTTTGGAATCAGTGTCTTAGAAAACTTGAAAAAGATGGAGCAGCACTAAGTGACAGATATCGAAACAAGCAGAAATGTTGTAGAAAATTATTTGAAATGAACAATTCCAAATAAAAATCACTTCAGAAACTACCTATTCTATGTAGGATAAGATTTCATGCCAAATATCTACCACAGTAGAAGTTCTAAAATATTTTTTGTTCCTAGTTAAGTCAATACCAAAATATTAATCTTATTTCACATTCGATATATTAAATAAAACATAAGTAAGTATCCATAAATAATCTCAATGATTTTTTCCAACATTAACAAAATATGCTACGCCATAAATCACAAATATGCACAGTTGATTTTAATTATTGAATTTTATACTGAGTTATTACATATACGCATATAAAGGGTTTTCCATTAGGGACATAATAATTTTATCTATTAATAAAACACAGAAATATTTGAGATATTGAGTTCAAATTTATTGTGGATATATTACAAGTATTGCATTTTATGAATGAAATTCGATTTCGGTCATATGACCATCACGAGCCCGTTTACACTGGTCGATTCTTTTTACCCAATTTTCCACCACTCTAGCACACATTTCGACCGGAACGTTGGCAATTTCGCGTTGGATGTTGTCTTTGAGCTCGTCTAAAGTTGCTGGCTTGTTGGCATAGACCAGTGACTTGATAAAGCCCCATAAAAAGAAATCCAATGGTGTTAGATCGCATGAACGAGGCGGCCATTCGACCAGACCATTTCTCGAGATAACACGTTCACCGAATAAATCGATTGTGACGTGTGCTGTGCAGCTAGTGGCACCGTCTTGTTGAAACCACATATCGCTGATGTCAATTTCATCCAATTCTGGCCACAAATAATCTTCCAACATAGCACGATAGCGCTCTCCATTGACGGTAACATGACGGTCGTTTTCATCCACGAAAAAATACGGCCCAATCACACCTCCGGCTTGAAAATCGCACCAAACAGTAACTTTTTGCGGGTGCAACGGTGTCTTAAGAAGCACTTGTAAGTTTCTTGCTGACCAATAACGCATATTTTGCTTATTGACAAAGCCATTGAGCCAGAAATGAGCTTCATCGCTGAAGATGATTTTTCGCTTTTAAAGTTGCGACCACAGACTCAGAATTTCGGTAGTAATTTTTAATAATTTCCAAACGTTGCTGGTTCGTAAACTTTACCATGATGAAAATGTTAACTTTAACTAACGTTTTGACATTGACAGATGATTAAAAAAGTTTAAGGGTGCGTTCATATAAAGATACGAAATTGTTATGTCCTTAATGGAAAACCCTTTATTTGTAACCTCAGCATTCGAAAAAATTCGAATGTATATGTTCTTTTGTTTTTGTTTTTTTTTCTCTACTTATACTTGTACATATACTTATTACATGTATATTATATTTTATTTTCAAATGGAAATTTTCAATTTGAGTGCCCTAAATATTTCTATGAATAGCACTCTTATCGTAAATTTTTGCAAATTAGAATTAATTTAGCGTAAACAGTAGATGGTAGATGTGTAGACATTTATGTATTGTACATACAGTGGTAGTATATTCCTGCATGTTTGTGTTAATTAAATTATTTTACGTGCACAAGTCACAAGTCACACTTACACACCTTCCACTCACTATTCAGCATGGTGTTATTAAAAAAATGTCACAAGTGTTTGTTCTGATAAATAAAATTTTCGAAAGTGTACTATATGAGATTAGGAATTTGTGGAGGGCAAAGTGATAATTATGGTATGCACCTTATACTAGCTACTATAAATTGCATTTACTTTTTGAAAATTTCATTATACCACCCTCGCATCCCCATACTCAACCAAAAATTGTACTATGCTTAGTTTTATGTCAGACTTTGAAAAAGTTTTCTGTAAGTATTTGTAGGTGCATATAAGTATGTGAATGTATTCAGCGGTATGTATATGATATTAGACGCCAAAGCTCTTTTTGGGAACAAATGCATACAACTGCATTATATATAACCGCACACGTGCACATATATACGAGTAGTCGTATATATGCACTATGCTTGTTTATGCAAGTTCTCGTATGTACATAGGTGGGGGTGTGATGCATCCAAAACAGGTATTGCATTGCAAGTCTGGCATGTGGCTCAAGTTTTTGGTCGCCATCCGCAAAATGTTTTCTTCGCGATTCAATTCACCACAAAAACGTTTGAAAAATTATTGCAAAACTTTTTCACACCACACCCGATTACCTATTCTACATGGTCTGTCGTTCTTTTCGATTTCCTCTTCTTCTTCCTCTTTCATATGATTGCCATACATGGCTCACACCTTCTCAGCTCGTTCATATGCTGAAAGTTTTGTTTGTTCTTAATAGAATGAAAGCGCATAAATTTCAAAATCAACCAGCAGCAATATCTAATAACGATGGGAGGAGGTTAAGTGTAATACAGTTACGATAGGTAGATGAAAATGCACACCTTATGACATGAAAAAGTCAAATAGTAAATACTTAGTTAGTGCGTACCACAATATCCCTGCTTTACGCACCACCACCATCACCCAGTCGCGTACAAATGCTTTTCTCCGCCAGCTCGATGGAAGCAAAAAGAAAATCACAGAAAAACAAAAACACGTTATTTTTGTAGTTTGTGGGCGTAGTTTGAACATGACGTTACTTTGCTTTGATATATAGTTGTTTGCGCCACTACTATTCTACAACAAATAAATAACAGCGCAAAAATTTTCGGTGAATACAATCCAGAGAAGAAAAACAACAAATGAAAAACTATTGAAAAGAAAAAATTATTTTTCGCATAGTACAAATAATATGGTAGTAGTAGTAGTAGTACCTATGCTCACTACCTTCAACATGTCTACAAACGCTCATATATCTTTCCATGCATATACTCGTATATATGTAGAACTAACGGAAACGTACAAATAAATATGAATTATGTTCCAATATTTATGGTATTGAGAGGATGAAAATCAACTGAAGCAAAAAAAAAAAATAATAATAATAATATAAAGGGTGTCAATATTGAAGGTGTAAATTTAAATGTAATATTTGCTTCTAATTGATTAGGTTGTTATCAGCCGAATTATCAGTTTTTCTTTCTTCCATCTGCCTTCATAATTCTGAAATATTCCCGAATATTTTTTCATTAACTTAAAATATGTTTTCGTTGACCTTACTTCGTACTTTGACTTTATCACCCTTCTCAATCAAAATATTCCGTTATCGTCTAGTTGCCTTTGTTAAGTAGTTTCTTCCGTTCGTTGCTTGCCATAGTTCGCTTCTTGTTTAGCACAAATGACCCATTGTCAAATACTACGATCTCGAACGCAGTGCTTGACTTTTTAGATCAACCCTTTTCATGCTTTTCCCAGCGATGTAACCATCTCATGAATCTGTCCACATTTAACCACATTTTTGGGTTAGAAAACACAGGAACGAATCCGCGGACAATTTTCTATGAGTGAAAACACGCTATTAGAACATATTCATGCACGTTAAATCTCTCTCTAATTACTGCTTGATACTCGAATTTTTCACAAAAACACTCACAAGGACACCCTTTATATTTATTTGTACGGACATATAATATACATACATGTATGCAAGGAAAAGTTTTCATTTTTTATTTTCTTTTTTCTTTTCTGCCAACAATTGTTTATTTTACTACTATACTCGTATATACGTAAAGGGTGATCCAATAAAAGCTTTCGGAAATTTTTTTTTAATAAAACTCATTAAAATCAATTCAAAAATTTTATTTGAGAATAAGTTCGGTTTATAAAATTGGATGCTTTAATAATTTCTTTTAAATGTTGTCTGCAACTGGCACATTCTATGGGTTAAATTTTCGAGCACTCTTTCGAGCATTTCGATTCTAATACATGAATCGATTGTAGTTTATAGGCATAAACAAGTGATTTCACATAAATAAATAAGTGATTTCACATACCCTCATAAAAAACAATCCAATGGCGTCAGATCACAAGATCTTGGAGACCAATTCACGAGTCCATTTCTTGATATGATATTCTCATTATAACTTTCTTACAATAAATCGATAGATTGGCGTGCTGTGTGCGTGATTTTGGATATAAATTTCCACAATTTGTAAACATTATTCTGGCATAATTCTATTAATGTGAAATGTCAATGAATAATGACTACAAATGTCATATGAACATGACAGTTGTCACCCGTCAGATGTCTGAAAATGCCTATTAGAAAAAGTATCACCTATTGGATCACTCTTTATCATATGAGCACCTCACCTACCTATATGCTTTACTTTTATGAATATATCTATAACATACAAGCGATGCTGGCCAGATGAGGATACCATAAGTCGCAAATATAAATTAGATTTCGAAATGAAAAACAATCAACAAAATTCAATACCAATATTGAAGCGAATACTTGATTATTCGATTATTCAATTGTAGATCGGTTATATTTCAAATTGTCACTACTTGAAAGACACCAAGTTTTCGAAACATAAACAAGTTTTCCATTTTAAAAACTCTTCTCTTTGTGTAGAGTAGAAAATATCGATTCGATTGTTTAAGGTAATATTTTCCCTTAAAATACATCAATGCATGCTTATTCTTAAGAAATTAATTTATGAGCATAAATCAAAATAATTTATGATCAATATATCGTACATTTGAATACATAAAGAATTCTCTACTGGCTAAAGTTTTTAACTGTTTACGATTAGGCATGTAACATCATATGTGTTCATATACTACGGCAATAGATTATAAATTGACCGGATTAGATGTTACGTTGTTTTTGTAAAGCACTTCAAAGACATATTGTCTCCGATGTACATATATTAAAAAATTATAACTATGGAAAAACCTTGTTGTAGTTATAAAAGTAATAGGGGAAGGATATTTAAATGCTCCTAAATTTAAGAAGAATATTGTTATTATACGCACAGCACGTTCAGTTCCTTACCTATACTCTATTTTTCGAACTTTCACCAATAAAAATATTATAGCTTACAGTTCCAGATCTTTTATTTGATCATTTCTTCACCACAAGATGACATAATGTATTATGTAATTACTTGTAATGACTTTTTGTCGTCACTTTAAATTCAAAAGCTGTAAATTATTATTATTATTAAATTTTACATTTTATTTTTTCTATTGATAATGCAAAAAAAGACGTGAACATGCATACGGAATGATTTTCTTAGTATCAATTGAAACAAACAACATTCGTAAATTAAAGCTGCCATCTTTAAAATGTTTTACTATACTAACGTACAAAAGAAATTCAAAGTATATAAAAATTAAAAATTAGATTCAAGAGAGAGGCATGTTTAAGAAAACTTTTACAAGTTTCAAAAAGACCAAATCCTCTCCCACTTGCTGGCATCCACCATAGAACGACAGCTTCAACATGATACATGCTTGCATGCAGCAGCAAATATCCTGTCGTAGTGTCGGATATGAAATTTTCGCGCCTTTTACTTGTATATATACAACAACTGCTACTGCTACTGCTACTACGACTACCAGAACATATCGTACTATTAGTTCTGTGACTGTTGGCTGGCACTTTTGCTATTCTTTTTGGGTTGCTTCTATGTATGTAGTATGTAGTATTTTGTTGCTGTTGCTGTCAAAAACTTCACCATGGACGTGACATGAAAATCAGTGTGATGAAAAATACTAAATCGTGACTAAAATTTTTTATTTTAAATAATATATTTATATACACACACATATATACATACATATATGTTTGTAGGTATATTTATGTATAATACTATATTGAAAGAAAATATATAACTAGACGCATTCACATACTCATACCCACTGACACGCACATAAGTTACGAAAAATCAAAAGAATTTTTTTAACCCAAAAATAGCTAACGAAAAGTCGTATCGTATCGTGAAAGATGGATGGAATAGAAAGGCGGCAATAGACAGCAAAGTAAAGGGTTATCCATTTCGCGGTTTCAAAAGTATAGGGCTAGAATTCGACATCTGTCAAACTGAGTTGTTAAAACAATTTCTTTCTTTTTCAGTTCAAAGTCTGACATTTGCGAAAATGGATCGCTTAACTATCGCACAACGCATTAAAATTGTAAAAACCTACTACAAAAATGGTGATTCTGCCACAGCCACATATCGTGCTTTAAGAGGAGATTATGGTTTACATAATCGTCCAACTACGCAAGCAATTGGCAAAATTGTGAAGAAATATGAAGAGACTGGATCGGTTACAGATATTGTAAGGCCTGTGCATCATCGTTTCGCTCGTATTACCGAAAATATCGCTGCTGTAAGTGAAAGTGTTGCCGAAGACCCGAATGTGTCGATTCCTCGTCGTTCTCAGGAATTAGGACTGTCTTACGGCACATTATGGCGTATTTTGCATTTAGATCTACACCTACATCCATATAAAATCCAGCTCACACAACAACTGAAGCCAGCTGACCATTCACAACGTCGTAGATACGTCGAATGGGTGCTTGAACAACAGGCAGTGGACGGCGATTTTTCGAACAAAATTTTCTTCAGCGACGAAGCACATTTCTCACTCGGTGGGTATGTTAACAAACAAAATTGTCGTATTTGGGGTTCTGAGAATCCTCAAGTAATTGAAGAGAGGCCACTACATCCACAAAAAGTCACTGCTTGGTGCGCTCTTTGGTCCGGGGGTGTGATTGGACCTTACTTCTTCGAAAACGACGATGGAACGACTGTCACCGTCAATTCGGAACGACCGACTTTTTTTTGCCTGCTATTGAAGAATACGACTTGGAGAATATGTGGTTTCAACAAGACGGTGCCACATGCCACACAACTCGAGCGAATATGGCTTTATTGCAAGAGAAATTTTCTGGCCGCGTAATTTCTCGTCGTGGCGATATCAAGTGGCCACCAAGATCATGCGATTTGACACCGCTTGACTTTTTTTTGTGGGGCTACGCGAAAGACCGTGTTTATGCAGATAAACCTTTAACTCTTGAGCACCTAAAAACTAACATTCGTCACGTTATGGCTGAGATACCGCCCAATATGTGTCAAAAAGTGATCGAAAATTACCTCAAAAGAATCGATGCTTGCAACAATTCGCGTGGTGGTCATTTAAATGATGTAATATTTCACACATAATGTCAACGTTCAAACTTTATAATAAAAAAGAAATATCATGATAAAAAATATTTTATATGTGTTTTATTTACATTTACTTTTGAAACCGCAAAATGGATAACCCTTTATTAGACAAAAAAAAAAAAAAAACAAAGTGGAAACGAAAGCAAAAACAAAAATTAAATAAAAACCAAAGAAGAAGACAGCAATAAGTAAAATAATATGAATCTATATTTTATATAAATCTAAGAGTGTGCGTGTGTGTATGAGTAGCCAATAGAAAGAATCAGGAATTACATACTCGTACATACAAAAATCGTCCACATGTGTTTGCGTGTAAGTTTCTTGTCTTTTTAAATAACCATTTACCCTCAAACAATTTTGACATGTTTACAATATTAAGACATTCTACCAAAGTGATTCCACCCAATAGTCCCCCTTCTTTTTGTTCGTTTACGCTGTTTGTCATCAATAAAAAATAAATACAAAAAGGGTTGAAGTCGCTTGTTTAATTTCAATTCAACTTTCACGTTTTACCCATACTTCATATATTAATTAAATTGTTTTTCTTCTTATATGGTGCCTCTTTCAGTTAACGTGTTCTACAATAACCTCAAACACGTGGAAATATAAAACAAGATGTCAAAATACTGAAAATACATTTTTTTTTTTGTTGTTTTCTGTTTTTGGCAACAAATCCACTTAAAACTTTCTGTCATATTTTTCTTTTGTTTGCTTTAAAATTCAACGATATTTGATACCCTTAGATAGATACATTTAGAAATAAAGAAACAAGAAATTCAAAAAAAAAAAAACAGACCAAAGAAATACCAACGACGCTTTCTAAATTTATGCACATCGCATCACCATCGTCGTATCACATGATGATGATGATGATGATGATGATGTTAATGGTTTGCTCATTCGTTCATTGCTATGGCACTCGACATTCCAGGCTGTTTCAAATCAAAGAAATCATCTATTTTTTGTTTTATACCCCCATTACTATTTGGGGGTTGTGGCAACAGTAACACATCTTGAAATAGCTTTGCTTTTGCCGCTGCTAGCAAAACAACCAGCCAACCAGGCTGCCCAAATTGGATGCCAGCTTTGCACGCATACGCATACAATAAATAAATGCATGAAAGCAATAGGGCAACATGAAACTGTAAAATCCCTTTGATTATTCTGTGATTGCTTTTAATTGTCATGTCATTCGTTTGGTTAGTCTTTTTCTAAAGGCTGTCTTTATTCGAACGTTGTTATTAGTAAAATTTTGAAAATTATGGCTCTATCGCTGGAGATCAGAGTTTGCTTCAAACCATAGATATGTTTCAGATTTTGATAGTTAAATGACTCGACACATAAATCAGTTAATCATGCAATGTTATTGATTTGAATTCTAATATTCGTTCTATTACTGTCAATATGCTCGCAATGTGGTCGAATATTGGAGGATCAATCATAATATAAAAAAAAAAAATAAATACGTGGCACTTATAGACCCCGAAGGGTCTTTTGGTTGAGCTTTTCTTTCGGAACTGTTGTGCGTTTTAAATTTTTGGACAGTATTAGAAGGGACATGCTGATTCTTTTAGAAGCTTATGGCAAATTGTTATTGCCGGAAGAATTGTCAATTGTTTGCCGACAGGTGGATACCGTTCGAAAGAAAACCACTAGAAAAGCACTCATCACTGGGCTACGGCAATCATGCGGCGTAAATTACATAAAATTTGACAATGAATAAAATCAAAACCAAATTCTGACAATTTTTATCAGATTTCATTCAATTCGAAAATTCTACTCTCAAAGAGCACACCCTTTATTTCGTTGTTTTTTTATTTTCTATTTGAGAAATACATAATAAGTACAATCAAATATTCCAAAATGATCGCATGCGAAGAAGAAGGAACATAATATAAATTTCACTTGACTACTTAATATCACTACAGTTTTATGCATCTACGCAACATTGCATTTACATGAATATACTGTTTCTAATTCTCTCTAAGCATTTTCTTAATTATTTCTAACATCGCGTTGACAAAAATACATTTTCACAGTACTCGTATCATCATTATATATCCCAATGTTTGGTAGAACATGATAATGACAATACCCTTTAAGTACATATGCGTGCCTTTGTATGTCTTTCTAAACTTATTTGTCTCTTGTGGCGCGTTTTCACCTATAAATAGTTTCATATTTCGATCGTTACTAACAACAACCGCAGCAAACATGCATCCAATTGAACGTGCGTCTAGTGAGGCTAATGCACTCTCAGCGCCATTGCATTAGTATATTTGTGTGTGCGTGTGTGTGTGTGTATAGTAGTGTATACCAACGCAACGAAATGCAGAGAAGAAACAAAATTAAACACATATACCTTTATACTAAATGGTATCACTTCTGCCGCTACTGTTGCCATGTCCAATAGTATCAAGTTAACAAGTTCGGAATCTTGTACTATTTTAGTATTCAATTCAATTTCACAGTGGAAAATATTATGTGTTAGATATATTCCTGTGTGTGTGTGTATATCGTATAGATTCAATGTAGGCATATATGTGGATAAGAATATTTCATTACGTTATAATACTATATTTGTATACAGAAAATTCAAAATAATTATATATGTATATTATAATCGATAGCTTTACATTTCAAAACATTAAATATATATATTTTAATTTAGATCTATGGACAGTGAGAACTCTTAATAGAATTTCTACTTTATGAATATGGATAAATGAGTCCCAGAACGACCAATATCGAATCGAATATTGATATAAACCTTAACCTGACTTATTTACTTACTTGTGTGACCATTTTTTACTATCGGAAGAAATTGTCTGTTACGTATTATTGTTGTCACATATACTGCAAGTCAAGAGGCTCTTACATGGTCCTTAGACACATGTATATATAGTTTTATTTAATGTCAAAATAGCAAAATTCGGGGTTTGATCAAAAAGCAAGGTGACTTTTTGAATTTCGCTGGCTCCGTACATTCAAATTTCACAGTTTCCACTATACAGCATTCTTTGTTTGTTTGTATGAGGTTATTAAGGTTAGAAGTGTTTGGTGTGCTCGGCGATTTTCTGCTGTCGAAAAAAATGAAGCAAAGAGTTTGCATTAAATTTTGTGTAAAAAATGGAATCAAATGCTCTAAAACTCTTGAAATTTTGACAGTGGCATACGGTGAGTCTACTCTGGGCATGAAAAATGTGCATAAGTGGTATAAACTATTCCAAGAAGGACGAGAAATCCTATCAAAGTTCGATCAAATATCAAGGTATTGCTCACTGTTTTCTTCGATTTTCATGACCTAGTGCATCAGGAGTTCTTATCACACAAGGTCGTATGGTTAATAGTACTTAGAAGTTATGTGGCGCTTGTGTGAAGCATTACGAAAAAAACGCCCGTAATTGTGGAAAAACAATTCAGTGATCTTGCATTACGCACCAGCAGACACACCGTTGCTTGTACTCGTAAGTGATTTTTTGGTCAAAAACAACACCACTATCATGGCGCAGCCACCATATTCACCGGACTTGGCCTCCTGTGTCTTTTTCCTGTTCCCAAAACTGAAGAGGAGACCCATGAAAGGATGGAGATTTGAAACAATTGAGAAGATAAAGATTGCATCGGTGAAAGAGCTCAAGGCTGTACCAAAAAATGCTTATCAGAAGTGCTATTATATTGTGAACTTCTATGGTGAAATGGAGTAAAAATCAATGCCTAATGAAAATCTTGCTGAATGAATGAACTGAACTTAGTAATAAAAAAACACAAAAGATCCGTCGCATTTTCCACTTTTTTTGATGAGTGTAAAGACGACTATCTTCCTCTAATAGAGCATACACTGTATATACACATAAATACGGGGTCATTTTTTAGCAACTTTCTTTTTGACAACTTTTGGTGAATGGGCGCTGGCAAAGTTGCATGAAGATCCACTTTTTTATCGAAAAATTGTGTTCACCAACGAAGCTCATTTCTGGTTGAATGGATACGTAAACAATCAAAATTGTCGTATTTGTTGTGAAGAGCAGCCAGAAGCATTGCAAGAACTGCCAATGCATCCCGAAAAATGCACTGTTTGGTGTGGATTATGGGCCGGTGGCATCATTGGAACGTAATTTTTCAAAGAAGACGAAGGCAGAAACATTACTGTGAATAATTACATACATTTCTCTAAATTTTATGTGTTTTTGTTTTAAATCAAATCCGAAGGCTCTTAAAAAATCACCCTATATGAATAGTAAATCATAAATTTGATATTTATTTATACAACGCCTTATCAGATTATTTATAAATATGCAATTGTCCATATAAATGCTTATATTTAATATAGATAGATATCAAATTAAGTACAGCTACATATATAATATGCACATCGGATAGATTTCAAATCAAATTTAGCTCTTAAAATTAATATGCTTGAAAATACGAAATATACACATGGGCAATTAATCTTGATAATATATCTTACAATATAAATATGAATGCGTAAATAAGTAATTTCAAATAATTTATAAGCATTCAACTAATTGCTTTTAAAGATTCATATTTATGCATATCTTTTTCATTTTTTATTGCAATGCACACATAAACGCAGAAATGCATTCTATAAATCTACTAAATGTTGATTGAAGTGGGATGAAGTGTACAAATTATAAAGGAAATACGTTGCGTATTATTATTATTATTATTATTATTTACAGTTGGTATTCGTACTCGATCTCCCTCTCTCTCTCTCTCTCTCTCTCTCTCTCTCTTCTCGCCTTTAGCTATTATTAAGTGTATTTATGTGTGAATTTTTTTTTTTTAGCTTTAGATTTGTTTCAATAACTACTACTACTACTTCTACTAATATATCTACATCCTTATACTCACATTTAATTCAACTAGAAGAAGACACATTAACACATATACATGAATACATATATTGTATATTATTTATGTATATACACTCGCAATTATACAATTCGCTCTACTTACTTTAACTCAACATAAACTTCTGCATACTACATATATATGTATATACATTCATACTATAACAATAACACCCTTAGCATAGCAAAAATTGGTTAACCGGAAAAAAGAAAACTGAATGTGCAGGAAATAAATAAAACAACAAAAAATGACTGTGGAAAAAAATAAAACTGAAAATAAATAAATAGAAAAGTATTCGCATTTCCTTTTCACACAAATTCCATCTCACTACACTACACACTTAACTTGAGGCTATCATCATTATCATCATCATCAACATCATCATCATCATCATACTCTTGTCAGTGTGACCGAGTAAGAAGAGAACTAGAACTATGTTACTAACTAACTAACTAACCAACCAACTGAACTGAGTGCCTGAGTGCTGACAAAAGCGTAATCTTAAGTATGTAAGCATAATGCATGCACATTACGCTGACTATTACCACCGTAGCTATCGTAGGTACTGATACTGTGTACATAAAGGATCCAACAACTATCCAACGTACGTACTATTAGTAATGCCGTCATTGTTCGCCTGCCACACAGTGTTTGGTCACTAAAAGCTTTTTGATTATGAAAAATGTTGGAAACATATGCTCCAAATGACTCCTGCTGCTTCTTGCTTTCTTTCTTTCTTTCCTATTTGTTATGGTCGTATGTAGTGTTCTTTTGCTAACTATTGCCACTATCACTAGCACGAGTAATATACGCTACGAGTAGGTATGTTACCTACCATCAAGTACTAAATCCGCTGTATTTGCACCAATTTTATGTACTTATTATTATTGTTATATTACTTCTCATGATATTCGTATTGCATACAGTTGCTACTTATTATTAGTGTAGTTGTTGTTGTTGTTGTTGTTAATAATTTTTATGTTTTTATTATAATCATTCCATTGCTCTTTTTCTTTATTGTTGGTGCTGCTGCTTTTACTTTCGCCCATAATATATATTTTATTGTGTAAACAACAACAACAGCAACCAAAATATGTTGGATTGTATAGGAAGATGTGTACAAACTTCGTTTGCACCACTTGAATGAGTCCATGGCGGATATACTAACTAAAACAATAACAACAACTTTGTGCATTTCTATATAGATTTTTTTTCTTTCGTTTATGAGTATATAACCATACAATATTTATTATACACCAAAAGTGTGAAAATCACTATATAAACGTTCGTAATACTTTACGATAATAATTTTGGGTTTAAGAGTTTTTACCGTTTAACACAATCAGAAAAACTACCACAGAAATTAAATATTTTATTTGTGAATTCTTTCACTAAACACTAATATGAGTAAATATTTAAAAATATTGTAAATTTTTAGCATACACTGGTTTACAAATAGAATCGTTGTGAAAAGAAAGGCCGAAGTATTTCTGACATTTCTTCTGCAAAGCTAGAATAAAAATTAGTGAAGAAACTGCTAAATAATTTTTGAGGCTCGATGACGAAAACATTTTATTCAAAATAATTTTTCAGCATTATAATACACTTCTTCAATCACTCTTCAATTTACGAAGCCCATTCCAGAAATGAGAATTCGATTGGCCTACAAAATATGTACTAATTGATATGATTTTTACAGAAAATGTGGTAGAAAATTATTATTATAAAATAATTCGACTCTTATTCCGAGTTAATCATTATAACAGTTTGGTAATAATCCACTAAGAAAAATGTTTGGCAATTGCAAAAGTCTCATTCACGGTGGTGAATCCATGTACAAAATTATTTTCATAATCTTAAAACAGTCTTAGATCAACAAATGATGTTGCAAAAGTAGTATTTAAAGATGTTTTTCTTATATTCTCATCTAATGGGACACCCTTTTTATGCAAAATTTTCACATATGCACCCTAAGCTTCAACTAAAGTATTGTGCACAGTAAAATTGTATATGCATATGGCTTTAATTAAATAATTTACTACGATTTAAGGTGAAAGTAAATAAAACAACGAAATGAGACTAAAAAATATAAAAAAATTAATTAAAAAAAAAAAAACAATCTCGCCATTGAATAAAGTACTAAAATGTAATAAATAATATTTTCGGAGATTAACGCCCAAAAAATTAGCCCTAACTAACGAACCAATCTAAACAATTAATTTACAATGCCCATGTGTTTTATTTTAATTTAATTTTTATACAAATTTTGTTATAGAATATGAAATCAACGTACAACCACACCAAGATCACATTTATTTCGATTTAATACACTTGAACGCAATTTCTTTGTCATTTTCATTTATTATTACATTTGCTGTGTTTATTTTTGCTATTAAATACAATTTAGCTATGTGTGTGTGTGTGTGTGTTTAGTTTGTAGTACCGGAAAACAATCTGGATCACAATAACACATGTGATGTTAATTAATAACAACTATGATAGAAGGAAGAAATAGAGTAAGAGAAAATGGGCAGAAATAGATGTTGTATTGCTGTGTTATACTGCTCCTGCGATTGTTGCTCTTTTTATTGTAATTATTATCGTATTTCTTGTTTTTAGTATTGCGAGTGTTGTTATTGTTTCTTTCTTTTTTTTTATTGTATAAATTTATTATAATCAAGTGGGTATTCAAGTAATTCTTCCAATTTAAATTGATGCAACTGCTGCGTAAATGTATTGCTGGCACTGCTGCAACTAATTGCAAATATAATATTTCATTGCTAGCTAATAATAATTAGTACAAAACAGTGTAATAGGAAATTATTTAGATTAAATCGTAATCAAGAAGAACACTATTATTATACAGAAATATTACAAAAATCTTCCCTTTGCCACTCCCACTTTTCATATAATATAGGCACACACACACGAATTATATATCATCTCTTCAATTACAGCCAGAGTAACAAATTTTACTACAGGAAATCCATCATTTAAATATAGTTTAATTGCAATTTTCATTTATTTAATCATTTTGTGAAGCCACTTCGATCAAAAGGTGACAAGTGTTACTTTTGTACTAAATCAGTTTTTACACCCAAGAACGAAGATATATTTGTGTAGGTTAGATATTGGCTTTATATATGAATATATAAAGGAATCGCCGAAATTATATAAAAATATATTTACTCTTGCTTAGCATAAGTTCTTAAGTCGATTTAAACTTGTCTGCCTTTGTGTCTGACATGATATTTGTGGTATAAAGCCAACGCAGAACAATCACTCAGAACAAAATCTTAACCGTCATAACATCTTTATTCTTAAACCTACGACTATCATTTTTAATAAAAATATAATGTCGACGACTAATACACCATTGCATATACAGTAGCTCCCATACACAGCCACTGCCACAATACAATCATTGAGTGGCAATTTTACGCTTTCAGATTATTGTGAGGCACCTATTTCTGGAGATATCGCTATATTTTGCTGAAATATGACTGTCTCATCAGTCCTATGGATCTCCAAATTATGGTGGTTCAAATTTTTGGTGAAATCGTCCCACTGTATTATTGTTTTTAAAATAATATTTGAAACCCGCCTTTTCATATAAACAACTAAGAAAAATGATAACGATTTTCTTCTTTTCATGATACAAATTTTTTGAAAATCCCACCTATAATTTTTCGACCGCAACTCATTCATTGTATTTTGTAACTTGATGTGTGCAAAGTGCAATATAAGAGAGATGGAATTATTGCTCATACGCCAGTGAGTGCAATGATCGTCGTCGCAAGACAACAAATACAAATTATTTATATCGTGCCTTTTTGCAATTTTTCCTTTCATTTCCTTTAATTGCATTTTAAATTTTGCAATAAAATGATCATTTTTTTTGTTGTGCTGCATATGTACATACAATATATTGTATGCTATATTGATGTACCCCATAAGCCAACCAATATTCACTACAGGGTGAAAAAATATTTTTAAAAATACTGTTGAACGTTTGTTGAATTTTCAGCATCAGTAATCAAAGTCTCTTATCCATATACACGAGTGAGTAGCATTTCGAGAAGAGTATATACATGAGTATATGTAAAATGTTTTCCATTGCAGTTAAATACACAATATATATATTGCTGAAGCATTTGCAAATGTGGCAATTTTCTTCTTAGCACCGGCATGAATATAATTTTGCACAAAATAAATGAAATTTTCATAAAAAGCTGAAACGAATACAAATTAATTGGTTAAATACAATATAACCAACAAAAAAAAAACAGAAAGAGGATAAGATGAAAACAATAACCATCTTCACCATGTATGTACGTTATATAGCCTATTTCATGATGTCTTTCTGAAGCTGAAAAGTTTACCAAATTATTTCACCTGCAGCTATGAAACCACACAGCAACAATATTGTCGCTGCTAAATCTGATGCTGGCAAATAAGGCGTTTTGTAATGGTTTTGGTCATAATTTCTCATTAAGCCAAGGTAATCGGCAAGCCAGCAAGCAAGCAAGCAATTTTCTTTGATTTCATTTTTTTGCAAATAGACCATAATGCGTGCTTAAGCTTTGCTGTTTATGTGTTGTGTTGTTGGTGCCATTACTGTTACTGCTACTGCTACTTTACCGCTGTTGCTGATATATTGTTATCATTTCGATAGCGTTGAGGGGCAACCATTAAGCAGAAAGTACGTTTCGATTATGCGCATATACATTTTTGAATCAGATTTTCTTCTTCTCATGCACCTTCTCCTTCTTCTATTTTATTTTTCCCTAAGAATTCATTTTATTTTCAATTTTTGGTTGTTTGCTTTCTTATTTTCTTTTTTCATCATAGGTATGACTCTATGCTACAAATATTCACATACCCACACACACACACACATATATATATATATATAAACTATTTTTGTTGCTCGTATTGTTGTTATCGTATTGTTGTATTATATTAATGGCCAAAAATAAATTTAACATCAACAACAATAACAATAAGAGTAATGTTTGAAAAAATTTAAAATAAAAAATAACAACAACAAAAAAATAAAGAAATTATCGAAACGTATAAATGAAAAATAAATGAAAAACGTAAACTCCAACAATTGTGTTGGTTGTTCAAACTTATTACAAAAACTTTAAAATAGACTTTGGAGTTTAATTGAAAAAATTTATTGCACCATAATTTAGGCTTGAGTACAATTTGCCCAAGTGTTATTTATGTTTATGGTATAGATGTGTATGGATGGGTGTGTATATATATATATTATCATTAGCATAGATGGCAACATATTTATAATACATTTGGGGAACATACTCTATGGAGGAGGAAGAGATCATGCTAGAAAATTAATTTATGTGGAATATGCGATCAGTACGTTAAATAATAGATAAACGAAATTCAAAAAGAAGCAGTATCTATTAAGAGATCTGAAAATAAATGAATTTTGTGAATAATTTAAAAAAATATAGTAAATAAATATATACTCTTAATCGTTTATAATTGTGATTGTACACATTGAACAATACAATGAGAAATCCCAATTGTGATAACCGTCCAAAATCAGCAATATGATGACAAGAGTTTGGAGAGTATAGAGAAAGTATAGTAAACCATCGATGCTCAGAAGTGTTTTTCTTTGCATGTTATATTTTGTCATCGAGGTAAACACCCTACAGCTACCAGTTAACAAACAGAATTACGAGGGCGATCCCAGAACTACCCGACCTAAGAAAGAAAACAACAAATTAGGGAAAATTTTTCTTTATTTCTCAACATAATCTCCTTTTAACTCTATATACTTTTCCCAGAGATATTCTATAGCTTCGATACCCTGTTTTTAGTATGAACTGTCTAGCTCATTAAAATAGCCATCTACCGCAGACTCCACCTCTTCATTGTTTGCAAATCTTCTACCACCAAGCCATTTTTTTGAAATTTGGAAATAGAAAATAATCCCAAAGAGCTAAATCTGGCGAATAAGGTGCGTGCTGAAGCAATTCGAGCTTTAACTCATTGATTTTGGTTTGTGTTCTATTGTGAGCAAACGCGGCACCCATTTTGCACACAGCTTTTCATCTCCAAATTTTCGATCAAAATACGATGTATAGCACTTGTTGAAATGCCTGCACTTTCAGCCGGCGTTCATCCAATACCATTTTGTGGATTTTCTCAACCGTTTCTGGCGTGGCCACCTCAATTGGTTGACCACTACGATGTTCATCTTCGCAGCTCGTACGACCTCGTTTAAGCTCAGCCACCCAATATTTTATGGTCGTAAACGAAGGAGCAGACTCCCCAGAGTAGAATCTAATTCGGTTTTAATATTCGTGTGACTGAGACCTTTCAAATGAAAGTATTGAATTACGTAACGGTAACCAATTTTTTCAATGTTTACAAATTCACTGAGATCGTTAACTTTCGATGACTCCAAAAAAAAAATACTAAATAACGTGGCGCCTTGAAATTTAAAACATACATATGTTTTGTAAGGTTGCCACTTTTCACCAAAATAATTTTTTTCAAACTACTGCAGCCATCTATATGTCAGGTCGGGTAGTTCTGGGACCTCCCTTGTACCTTCATAGTCATGTTTTGTATTTTTGCTATAATTTCTAATGTAGATTCTTGACGCAACGATGTTGAAAAAATGCGATTCCTTATGGTGTGATTTCTTCATTTTTAATATGGATAAATAGTATGGATTACTGCTCCCAGAGAGGACACACCTAGGACAGAAAGGCCCGTTGTGATACCAGCGAGATTCTCTTCCTGTACTATTGCAAGTGACTTCCGTATATTTGAATTGCCACTTCGAAACAAAACTCTTTTCGATATTAAATTTATCACAGTCGGGTATTGAACCCACGACCTACGGATTAGAAAGACACAACACACTAACCACGTCACTCACTAAGATTCACTTAGTTAAATAAACTGATACTCAAATAATTTCCCATTACCATCAACAATTACACAGCGACGCTACTGCACTGCAAAAATATTAGCAATTAATTGACACATGCTTAAATGAACTAATTATCGATTAAGTCGAGAACTTATATAACCTAATTTAAAATGCAACATGGATATCCCCCCAAATACTGAGTACTCCATGTAAATAAAAAAGTATAAAATATTTGTTGAAATTTCATAATTTCATAATTTTCATAATTCTACAAGACCAGCAGCAGCATCAGCAGCAGTAACACCATTAACTAATACAAATATTGAATAACAATCACCAGCACCATCACCACCATCATAACAACAATGTTCTGCACTTTATATATTTTCCCCTAAATTTTTGATAGGTAGATGGTATCTTAATTCTATACGCTATCTACTTCTTCCTCTCTCCTTCTCTTTCTCTATTTCTCTCTCTAAATTTCAAGGAAATTCAAATCAAGCAGAAACCATTATACAAAAATTGCATGCACCAGACACATATTTTATGAATAAACCACCCATTCACCCATAGCTCGACTTCGACCCTCGCTATTAAGTCGAACATTATAGTATGTACATAGAAAAAGATAGAATGTACTAGTTACTGTTGGTAGAAAGCAGAATAATATGTAAGTGGAATAATACTTACTGATGTATGTATGAGACTAAGCATAAACAGAAACCAATTCAAGGCAAAAGTGCAAAAAAGCATTAATGAAATTATGCTGTTACACATCAATAAGACACTCTCTTCAAAAACCTTGCGTCTTCCACACCGCAACATTAACAACACTGCCTCTCTGCTCAAGAATATCTTTACATCGTACAGATGTGATAAAGTTAAAATCTTCAGTTTCGGTAGAAGAATACAAAGCATTCTTACGGTCGAATAGCTTGAAGGCTTGACAGCATGTTTAACATTTTCGGCCCACAATGAAGATAATGGCGAACAATAGTGAGTTTAACGAATTTGGTTTACCTACAAATTTAAAGGTTGCATTTAATTTAGGTTTTGCTGAGGACAATCGAAAACCGAAATTAATGGAGAACGTAACAAACGGAAATGCCAACGAAAAGCGAAAAAAAAGAAACAGGAACTTCTTTTTTTGGATGCACTTTGCATACAAAGTACCCATAACTAAATAGTGCTTTTCTCTTTAGGTAGTTTTCTTACAAGTTAAAATCTTCGCTTTCTACCATCTTCCGTCAACTGTTTCCTTAAATGGATTTCATATGGAAATTTCATTCTACCACAAAAGTAAAAACAAACAAAAATTCGAAGGAGAAAAAAAAAAACAATAATAAATAAATGAAGCGATGAGTGTCGAATGTGCTATGGTACACAAGTTCATTTCAATCGTAGCCCTTAAAGACTATCAAGCACAGATTTTTATATTAACAACAACAACATGATGCTGCTGCAAGGAAGCAATAATAGAAGTGGCAGTAGCAGTAAATGGGTATTGTATGTAGTAGAAATACTAACCAGACAACAACACACAACAGTTGCGCCTTGCGCATCGTAGCTTCAATGCCATGGGGTGAATGGTGAAAAACCACCAAAAAGCATTGTCAGCTACGATATGTAGGTAGATGGTAGATAGTATCCTGGGAATTATCATATCAATCGAAATGCGTCGTTAAGGCTATTACGACTGAAGCTCATTCGCATTTACTCTAAATTAAATCACATTCATAGCAGCAACAGCAGCAGCAACCGGATGATAGTGTGCCACCGTTCGATACAATTCGATAAAATTGAGCACTCAATTGCGTCCTCAATGTGGCAAGCGGGATGAAACGAAATGTTAATAGTCCATCTCCAGAGTCACTAGTATCAGGGATGTTTGGGGTTAAATATCCCATATGTATTGAAATTGTGATAGTTTCACATGTGGCATACATACATTTTTTCTATTGGCACCATTGGCACTGAACAATTTTGAAACACTCGAAATATTCAACCCTCTAATTGCTGGTAGTGTCAATCGATTATTTGATTACGGAAATTCACTATGCTGGTATTAAAATGAAATAAAATAAATTACATAATAAATACCTTTTCACAATTGCATGCATACTCGCATATACTTACATCCCAAACAATTATCATATATATGTTGGTATACCTTTTATTGTGAGAAATACCTATGGAAGCTCGTTCACTAAAGAATCAAATAGGTTTGTAACAGATGTGTCATAGTTAGTATATACTCAGATACATGGATATATAGTACTACATACAAGTAGCGCAGACAAGTATCACAGAGTTAAGTATCACTTCTCTTTAACGAAACTAAGTAATCAAATCGTTCGATGAATTACATTGGAATTGATTTTCACAAAGTCATGATGAAAATAAAATTAAAATAAAAATACATATATGGTAGTTCACACATTGTATCAAGAGATGTATAAGTATGTTCACATCCATTTTTTTTTTTTGGTGATCTCATTTTTTGGCAGTAATTGAAATAATGGCATTACTATTTAATAATGAAATAGTTGTCTGACAAAGCTTTTGCAACTAAAATGCTAAGTCTATAGTTCTTCTGTTTGCGTCAACTTAATCGATACCATTGTGTATTATTTTATAAATTTATACTTACGAAGCTCTTCTGATCTTTAACGTGACACAGTTTCGTCGAAAACAAACTCATGTTCTTCTTCGTAGGACTTTTCTCTAAGCATCTACTATATGTACTTGAGGAAAGGGTTTCTAAGTTGCATACGAGGGCGGTCCCAGAACTACCCGACCTGACATATAGATGGCGGCAGTAGTTTGAAAAAATTACTTTGGTGAAAAGTGGCAACCTTATAAAACATATGTTTTAAACTTTAAAGCGCCACGTGTTTTAGTATTTTTTTTTTTTTGGAGCCATCGAAAGTTAACAACCTCAGTGAATTTGTAAACATTGAAAGAATTGGTCACCGTTATGTAATTCAATACTTTCATTTGAAAGGTCAGTCCAACGAATATTAAAGACGAACCAGATTCTACTCTGGGGGAATCTTCTCCTTCGTTTATGACCATAAAATATTGGGTGGCAGACTTTAAACGAGGTCGTACAAGCTGCCAAGACAAACACCGTAGTGGTCGACCGATTGAGGTGGCCATGCCAGAAACGGTTTAGAAAATCTACAAAATGGTATTGGATGATCGCGGGCTGAAGGTGCGTGAGCTAGGTGAAATTACGGGCATTTCAAAAAGTGCTATACATCGTATATTGAGCGAAAATTTGAAGATGAAAAAGCTGTGTGCAAGATAGGTGCCGCGTCTGCAGGCAAGGTTATGGCGTCTGTTTTTTTTTTTTTGGGATACACATGGGATAATTTTAATTGATTATCTTCAAAAAGGAAAAACGATCAAAGGCGAAATGAAATTCAAGAAAAAAGGCCGCATTTGGCGATAAAGAAATTGTTGTTTCATCGAGACAATGCATCAGTTCACACATCCACTATTGCGATGGCCAAAATCAATGAGTTAAAGCTCGAATTGCGTCAGCAAGCACCTTATTCGCCAGAGTTAGCTTCTTCGGATTATTTTCTATTTCCAAATTTTGGAAAAAATGGCTTGGTGGTAGAAGATTTGCAAACAATGAAGAGATGAAGTCTGCGGTAGATGGCTATTTTAATGAGCTAGACAGTTCATACTATAAACAGGGTATCGAAGCTATAGAATATCGCTGAGGAAAAGTGTATAGATATAAAAGGAGATTATGTTGAGAAAACATTTCCCAAATTTGTTTTATTTTCATTGTAGTAGTTAGGTAGTTCTGGGACCGCTCTCGTATGCACAAAAATGTTGTAATATTTACACAGTCCCTGATTTAGTTGTTTGAGAATTAACTCAACTTAACTCAATTGCCTGACGAACTGTGATTACGGTTTCGGGGTACAGTAAATTAAATTAAATTAAATTAAATTTTAAATTTAAATTCAATTTCTTTGAACTTTCATATACGAGTATGTATATAAAAATATATATAAATTATAGTAAAACTGCTCATTCATAAACACAATTTAAAGATGATTTCTTGCCTTTGCATTCGTTTCACTACTTAATTTCCACTTACGAATACTATTAAGCTAAAAACAAAAAACGAACAGCCACACCCATAAGCATACTTGAAATGAGAAACAAACTTATTCACAAGTACAAATGAATGTCTGTAGGTGTATAAGTAGTACATACATATGTGTTCATACATGTGTAGCATTTCCATCCTTTATATATTTTAGTTACCTATCATACGCTTTCACATACTCAACTCAACATACATACATGTGTATGTTATGTACAAAATTCTAATATTGCTGCTGTTACTGAAGCATAGTTTTCTTAATAGGTGAATGCTAAGTAGTTACATATCGTATGAGAAGTTTTACTATAAATCCCTACTCGTACGTATGAATATGTGTCTTTATGTGCAATATGAATGCAGTATGGCATTTACAGGTGCATAGTTTGTAAATCTACTAATTCGTATATATAAACACTTAACTTTACAATTTTTTGCACAATTTCTAAGGCTATTCCTACTACGGTTACTACCACTGCTGTAGTTATTTGTGTATCTCAATAAACATTTTGAACAGCAGCAACAACAACAATAGCAGCAACTGCAACAGCATCACCATGATATGATTTTCACGTTCATTTTGCTGCTGCTGCTGCTTCTGCTGCTGCTGCTGTTGCTTTTAACCGCAACAAAATTTATGCAATGGCGTCCTCAATTCGTTTTCCAATACATGCATATACTATACACATACCCATAGAATTGTTTATACAAATACGGGGATATGTACATATAAATATATATTTCTATACCCGATATGTATACTCAACAACACTCTTTAGCCAAAGTGTTGCGGCAACAAAAGGTTGCAACAACATAACAGAATGGCTGTGGCAACACTGACAATCCTAGTTACGCTATACACGTCCAACAACAACAACAACAACAACAACAACCATAACAGTAGCAGCAGCAAATAACATTCAACCACATTTTCGCTCACTCTTCATTGCACCTGCTACTAACTACGAACTCATTTCCTTGTTGGCACGCGGAACTCTCATAACGATCTCACACCTGCCAATTTACCGCAAATGCTCTCTCGTACGTAACCGTATAACGTACCCGATACAAGCAACCAACTTGCCTTGTTACATCCCTCACTGCTCGTACAACAGCAGCTGCATTGTCGTTGTTTTGCGGGTAGCATAAACATAACAGTAACGGTAAATACGCACATAAAATATAAATGTGTGCGCCCATTTCGTATGCGGCAGTGGTAACATCAGCAGGTGTAAACACAACAATAGTACATACACTTACACACACACACACACACACCCAGGCACGACAAATAGTGGTTACCATATTTATGCGATGGGCTATTTATTCGAGCTGCTTAAAATGAAAGGCGTTGCAATGTTAAAACAATACTAGCTACAGATGCCTGACAGTTGATGTTTAATGGCCGAGTGTAAGTACATGAACAAAAATTGCAGAATCAAAATAATAATCCAGTAGCTGTTCGGGATCTGTAATTTTTCCTTTTTAATAGATGATGTAAAGATCCTTAACTAAGAACTTGAACTTGGATAATATTAAAAGCGACCCACTTATAGAATACAGTATAAATTTGATTTTAGATCATTTCCAACATGCTCTTGAATTGATGGCGATGTTCCACACTACATAAAATCATAAAAAAAGGCACATATGCAATTTTTGGTTTGTTGTGAAGAGCCATAGGAGCCAATCTAGCATTTAGCTAGATATCTATGATGTAAATTATACGAATCCTATTAGTTTTTAACTTTCATCATCCACACCATCAACATAATACTCATCAACATCATTATCTTCACCTGCCCTATGCGCATTTTGCATTTTTAGAGTTGCCACATCTTCTATCCTTAAATACCTTTCACTGCCACAATGGTGTAACCAAATATATAAACATACAATACGCATTTTTACACAGACAATTGCAATACCACATAATCAACCACCTACAGTGGTTGCTCTAAATTACCATACAATCATATAGACACCATCCAAAACACCGTCACGCACTTGACTTGATGCAGCAAGCATCCGTTTTTCATTGTGTTACTTTTGCATGCAGCAAATTCTCATTATAAGTCGTTTTATATATATTCGCTCACCATTTCACTTTTCACTACTTCATCCTTCATCCGCTTGTCGGTGGACAGTTAATATATATATTTTTTTTTCAGATCTACCTTTGTGCCATTTTTTTTTTATTCGTTGTTTTTTTCATTTTAGATTTTTTCTTTATTTTAGTTGGTGGTCTCATGCAAATAAGTACCAAAATCTGCATTTAAATGTCCACCATTGCGAGTGCTGCGCATTATGCATATCATTATAGTACAAGTTGCTTGCATTTGCTACTGCTTTTATTGTTTGTTGCTGTTGACGATGTTGCTAACCGTTGTAGTTAGTGTTGGTGATTGTGCATTTCTAATTTGATATTCACAAAATAATGATATTTTTTTTATTTACAGAACTTAGGGTAGAAATTAATAATATTCTATATTACAGGTATTTTTTTTTTACTTACTTTACCGTCGGATTGGTTTTTTTTTTCATCCTCACACACCAGTACATCGAAAGAGATGCTAAACAAATTTTATTCCAAAAATTTGAACTTCTCTAGTGAAGAAAGAAATATTATCGCTTTATGCAAATATACAAAATTATTAGTGACATTTTGAATGAATTCCTAAATAATGTGGAGTATCTCGCTATGAAGACGTTTTAACAATTTTAATATTTTGAAACTTAATTTTATATTTTCTACATATTTTCTACGTTCTATAATTCGAATTTTGTACATTGTACACGAAGGAATTAGAATCTCTACTACCAAGGAAATGTTCAACAACCGGAAGCTGATTATTGCCCAAATCCTTATATAACTTGAGAATTCAAACTGATAATGTAGTGATCCACGGATGGTCTAGTTGTTTAAAACCGAAGACAACAAAGTACTCATCGGTATGCACACGAGCTCCTTAGCAGCAAGTACAAGCATTTATCATGCGTACTGTACAAAGATGGAAGCCTAATTGTAACAACCTGATTGTACCTTGTCAGTGGTATTTCACACCAAATAAAATGCAAGCTAGATCAGATTTTTACACTACTCCAAATCCAAAAGTTTGATTAATTCCAATTCATTAAAAAAACAATTTATTAATTTTGAATTCTATCATTGCAACTTTTTGAAAGAGAGTATAACATATTTCACCAAAAAAAAAAATTAATAATTAAATTGAAGAAAACTTAGTGAAAAGCACTTCTTTTAGACCAATAAATTACAGTTTTAGCAAATAATTCACTTTGTCTTTATATCCCAAAAGTAAAGCAACATCTATCAAAAATTTAAGCAACATGTATAGCAACATGTCCCAAATCATACGCATAAAATTATGAAATAATAAATATCATAGAAAATCCTTAGTGTCAACATAAATTTAAATTGTCTGAACCTTCTCATGGAATATACTCCAACCCATAATTTGTTTGTTTTTAATTCCTTTCACTTATTTCATTATTTTATTATTTAAATTTAGTGCTACTTTTAATATTATACCTACTGTTTATTATATGTATATGCCAACAAATGCAAGTGACAGTTTTATTATTTATTTCTGGCATTTTTTATGCTTCAAAAAAACAAAAAACCAAAACAAACAAAAGAGAAAGATAATCAAATTTTCAGAAAAAAAAACCAAACAGATCTGTAGCCAAAGAAAATAACTTTCAAAATTCTGACATTGGACATATGTATATAGGTTATTTCTCATGTATTTATTTATTATATTATTTTTAATTTAAACTTTTTTTCTTCCATGTTCTACATAATATAAGTACCTAATATTTCATAATTTTTCTTTTTTTTTATATATGTTAAATGATAGCAAAATATAAAATTTTTGTCATTTTTTAAGGAATTTTCTCTATAGGTATAGGTATGTATGTATATAGTGACTTTATGATTTCTACCATTTGGCAGTGTTGACAAGAAACATACACGCTGACAGATTTAATAAAATTAAATTATGATTCAATTAATGTATTCGCTACCATTTGCTACTTTCTCCCATCTATATTTTTAGTTTACCAAATACCAAAGCAATGTCTTTTTCACTTTCACTTTTTTTTTTGTTTCTTTGTTGTTGTTTCTTTTTTTTTTGTGTTCTCTTGACTATGCTCATAGCACAATTTTCACTTCCCCATAGGATTCATTTGTTTAATTCACCAAATCCGCGAAAGCCGCTTTGTGATATCAACTGTTTTGTTTAATATTCTCGGCGTGAATTTACTTTTTATTATGTTTATTATACTTTATCACGCTTGTTATAGTCCGCACACATAGAGGAGTGAGACATGTGAACAGCCAGGATGCAAGAGAGCACATTGAAACTGCTGTCATAATGTTTCATTCATACACATCCACACATACACACATAAACACACACACACACAATCACCAACATCAACAACAAAATCAACATAGCAACATCAGTAGTGAAACAATTTAACAACACTCTTGGGGGTACGCGCAACACAAATGCGAACCCCATCTCATCAACACCATCGCCATCGTGCACCATACTTTCCACAACAAGCAGCAGGAACGACTACAACAATAACAACAACAGAAACAACCGCATATCTTATGGCTTTTTTTACTCCCAAACAACAAAAAAAAAAAAAAGAAACAAAAATAATAATAAAAAGAAGCGCAAAAAAAGCATAAAAACGAAAGTTAAAAAATGTTTAAATTGAAAGCGTTGCAGAGCACCGGCACCGGCACGACAAAAGCGACACCTGTATAGCGTTGAGTGCAAACTCCATCCATCTACCAGAGATGCTAGTGGAAGAAACATACATTGATGATGCTGTTAGCGCTTGTGATTTTATCACATGCTGCTGATAAAATTGCTTCTTCTTCTTCAGCCTGTCAAGCAATGAGCCAAGTACACCAACTGCGCGGATGCTATGACTAAAGTGGAGTGGTGGTAGTTTGATATTTCATGTTCATTTACCACAGACAACATTTGCCATATTTTCTCTTCTCATCCACCGCCTACTCTCATGCATTCATCTCCTGTTCCTTTGCATGTATCACGACCATGCAGCGATGCAATCGTAAAATGTTTGCCCATCCAGCCAACTTACTTACATACATACGTACATACATACGAGTACAATCATCTTGCGAATAAAGCATAGAGCAGAACGATAAGAGAAGTGATTGCCTTCTGTCGCTGCTGTTGCTGCTATCTATCGTTAATTCTGCCTTTTGCTACTTCAATTGAGCCTTTTTTTATAAAAATTTGTTGTTACCGTATCTTTTGACACATTTAAGCTTTAACACCATTTTTATTAGTCATAAAGTTATGCTAACAATTCACACGAAATTTTGAGTATTTTTTGTCGAATAGGATAAAATAATACTACAATGAGTATGAACATCAAAAAAAGAGCATCAAAATAGAACACGGAAAAAGGGGCAGGGGGGTATAGAGAGATAGTGACGTCGAACAAAGATGCGACAGAGAAGCTTAATCTTTGACATTAAAAAAAGTAAAATATTTGCAACACTTTTACTATTTGCCATTTAGAATATGAGCATAATAGAAATTATATATGTCTTTATAAAATAATAAAAAAAAAAATATCTTTTCAAATGATGCCAATAATAGCTTTTGTTGTAGATTAACGGTATTCTATTGTAATCACAACTAATACATATAGATTAATTTTCAAGCTCTTATCAGAAATGGTAGAAACATTAATTTAGGGTGTGTGCGAGTTCGTCTAAATTTAAGGACCTAAATTGATATGACACTGGAATATTACAGCACTGCTTCGAAATAGGAAAGATAATTGACAAAAGTGTGCGAGTTCGTTTCTAAATTTTACATTTTCTAAATGGAGAAACAAAGAAAAAAACCAGCAATTTGAAAATTTTCGTGTTTAAAAATAAAGAATTTCTTTTCACATTTTTATTATTTTTTTAATATGTATTTTGTTCTGTTTCAAAACGAAAAATTACGCTTATCGAACGAATGTTCTATGGTAATACAGTTTTAATTTTTCACAGCTAGTATTTTTGCCAGAAAAATTTAATGTAATTAAATTAATTAAGTAAGTAATTACACACTTTGCAACAAAACTCGTATAGAAGTTACGAGGGCGGTCCCAGTATTATCCGACCTGACATATAGACAGCGGAATAGTTTGAAAAAATTTACTTTAAGTTTTAAGGCCATCAAAAGTTAACGACCTCAGTGAATTTGTAAACATAGAATAAATTGGTCACCGTTATGTAATTCAATATTTTCATTTGAAAGGTCAGTCCAACGAATATTAAAGCCGAGCTACAATCTACTCTGGGGAAATCGGCTCCTTCATTTAAGACCATAAAATATTGGGTGGCAGAGTTTAAATGAGGTCATACGAGCTGCCAAGACAAAACAACATCGTGAACATATTTCTAAAAAGTGTTTGGCAATGTTTCACAATAATAAAGCCGAGTTTTTGCGTCGATTCGTAACCATGGATGAGACAATAGGTCCACCACTTCACACTTGAGACAAAGGAGCAGTCAAAACAGTGGACTGAAAGTGGAGAATCGTGTCCAAAGAAGGCGAAGACAGTTCCATCTGCAGGCAAGATTATGGCGTCCGTTTTTTGGGATGCACGTGGGATAATTTGTATTGATTATCTTCAAAAAGGAAAACCAATCAACTGCGAGTATTATGCTAATTTATGAAAAAAGGCCTTCAGCACGCACTTTATTCGCAAGATTTAGCTCCTTCGGATTATTCTCTATATCAAAATTTGAAAAAATTACTTGGTGGTAGAAGATTTCTAAACAATGCAGATGTGGAGTCTGCGGTAGATGGCTATTTTAATGAGCTAGACAATTCATACTATAAGCAGTGTATCGAAGCTATAGAATATCGCTGGAAAAAGTGTATAGAGCTAAAAAGAGGTTGTGTTGATAAATAAAGACAATTTTTTCTATTTTTGTTGTGTTTTCTTTGCTAGTCGAGTAGTTCTGGGACCGCCATCGTATGTTACCAAGGATTCTACCACCGATCTTGAGCTTTTCGAAAATAAAACCAATGACTGTATTAGGAAATGTTCCAAAATATATAAACGCAATATATCGAGGAGTTTGAATGGGATCTTTCATATATTTTCCTCCTCTAAGGACGATTTGTGGACAACTGGGGGGTCATTTGTCGATTTTAAGGTGTTTTCAAAATCGGCAAAAAAAAACCCTGGAATCGCCCCTAGAACGGTATGAATTCTATGAATGGTTGTCATTAATTTTTATTTCTCAATATTTCAAGCGAATATACTTAACCGGTATCTCCACCCCTTAGGAAGACTCCCATGATCAAAAATACTTGCAAAGCGACATACGCTCCAATTCAAAAAAACCTTGAAATAATAGATGATATTTTGGGCAAAAAAAAAAACAAACCAAAATTCTCTAATTTAATATTGCATATTTATAACACTTTTTTGATCGCATTAACTCGTTTTGTATTTATCATTAATATTTCTCTAACACGTACATACATGCATACGTACATAAGGTATGTGAAAAGTACATGCGGTGGCACAACTATAAACCAAATATTAAATTACCCATATCAATATTTACTAATATACATATGTTTGTGCGTATACAAATATGTACTCAGCTATGGCCATTACCTATATTATAAATGTTTATAATTTATTCGAAATTATTAAATAACTAAAACACACTAAAACCGGGGGCCGGGGGGTTAGATCAGGCCATAAACCATAAAACCATAAAATGTGATCGGATAATACCGAATTATTAAAACCTAATATTGTATTATACAACCAATGAGGCATATATAAATTTGTATATATAATACACATGAGTGCTCGTCGTATGTTTGGATGCCTGGATGCCTCTACGCATATGTGTATTTATGTATATTTCGAAGTATATATATTATATACAATTCAATGCAATACTATATACATATATACAAAGTACTTCCATACGCACACAGCTAATCCGCGCGTTTACCTAATTATGCACCTAAACTCATGCGCCATCCTCATCAGCTAATTTTAAATATATGCATAAATGTTTGTGTAAATATATTCATTTAACCTATAGAAGAAGAAAAAAAAAACAGAAAATATCTACCGTCGTCCATTAGAAGCCAATTTGTGTAAATATGTGAATATGAATGAACGCACATTAGCGTAATCCTTAGCTCTATGGCGAATTGTGTGTAATTTTTTTTTTCTGAAAATTAAATTCCTTCCCAGTGTAATGTACATATGTTAAAGGTTCTTTCAATTACTTTAAGGTTCATTCCCGATAAAAATTACAGATTTTCAAATTTTTCACATGAAGCATATAAATGAATTTAAAAGTCAATAGTTAAGGAACTCTCCAAAATACAAATAGATATATGTAGGTATTTATAGCAAAGTACAATATATTCATGCGTTTATACCTACATTTTTGAGGGAGTTATTATATACATACGTATGTGTGTGCATGTGTATGCATGTGTTCATGCGAACATTTTATCAAATTCTAATTATGCAAATAAAGCCAAAAGCAATTAAATAACATGTCGTGTTTTATTTAAGTGTACCAGTGTGTATATGGATGCAAGGATATCGCATAAAATCACTCTCATAAACGATATGGCAATATGAGTATAATATTAGCATCTACATACTATGTATGTAGACTATTCCTCTACATAGTGGAATAGATAATTTGATTCATTATAATATTGCACATTTCATCGGCAAAAGTACTTCTTCCTCAAATGAAAATATGTAAGTACATGAAATAACATAAATATATGAATGATACAGAATCATATTACTAATTTACATATTCAAATAAGATATTATTGTGTACACATATATGATTCTTGTGTATATATTTGTATAGATGTTTATTTGTGTACTTGTCAAAGTTACATTTGTTACTATTATTATAATTTTTTTTTTTTTGTTTATGTGGTCTAATCAAAAGTCATTTATTTTAGCTATGGAGAGCTAATAATTTTATTTACAAATTGGTCATACAAAATTACAATACCACAAATTATGTAATAATTACAAAATATCATGAAATCTCACTCTCTCCGAATTGTGTATAGTATTACGATATAAATGAGTTAAAACAATCCACAAACATAGGAAATGTAAAATTGTATTATTCTGATTCGATTTTATTCGAGAGCAAACAATAACTCTTTTCAAACTATAATAAAATTGGATTTTGTTTTACAATTTTTTTACTACTTCATGTTCACTTTTATTACTGTTAAATCTCGATTTTACTCAATTACTAAATTATATAAGAATACAAATAAAGATCGTAGTTTCAATTGACTCAAAACCATTCTTACAAGAATTTAGAAAATATTCATATTGTTCAAAATACTATTATGGCTAATTGGACTAATTATGGGAAAAAAATCAATTCTATAGGATCATACTAGAAACTAAGATTATTTAAATAACTGCTTTCCAGCTGAATAATAATCCTTACTCAACGACACTCAAATATTAGCTCAGATTGAGGACATACTTTTTATCGTCGATTTCATAGAGGTGATAAAAAAGTTTTCGAAACTAAAAATTAATAAACTAACAAATTCAAAGTCCAAATTCTGATTTACTGAAATTCAAAACCAATTCTTTAGCATTTGCTCGAAAATAAAATAACCAATACCATATCCCATTTCATCTTAATTTATGATTGCAAAATATTATTATTTCATTTATTTCATTTTTTTTATCTTTATATTTTATATTATTGTATGCATATAGATATAGTTTAAAGTGATCCTTATTTCCATAGAGCTTGCCAGGTGTAGAAATATGAAATTATCGGTAACACAGATTTGACTCTATAGTTAAAGATTATTATGGACGATCCCTAATTTTTTATATCATTTTTTTTTTATTTTTTTTTTTTTTTTTGGTTATGACATCTGTCAGATATATTTAATAAACAGCGTGCAAACAACATTGTTTTTTTATTTTAAAGTTTAAAATGGAAAATTTTGTATCAGAAAATCATCATATGCGGGAAGTTTTATTGCATTATTTATATACTTTTTTTTAAGAAAAAATGCAGTTGAAGAGCATTTCGCTTATCGAAACTTATGGTGGTCATGCTCTTTCAGAAGCAACATTCAAAAATTGATTTCAATGATTCAAAAGTAATGATTTTGATTTGAGAAATGAAGAACGTGGAAGACTACCGAATTGCAAGTATAATTGGACGAAGAAATGTTAAATGTTACACAAAAAACTATTTTCAACCGTATAAAAGCTATGGGAAAGATCCAAAAGAGTAGAAAATGAGTGCCACATGAATTAACTGAACAACAGAGGGAAAACACTTGTAAAATTTTGCTTCAAAAACAAGAAAGAAAGAGTTTTTTTCATCGAATTCTAACTGGTGATGATAAGTGGATTTATTTTTCTAATCCTTTACGCAAAAAATCATGGGTTACACCAGGCCAACCATCAACAACTATGGTCTCATAAACCTTATATCTCATTTTCAATTGTTTTGGCATTAAAATTTTCAATACTTTAGAAAGCAAAATAGAAGAATATATGTTCTTAAGTGTTAACTGAAAAGTTGCTAGTCAAGGATCATTCTAACATAGATGTATAAGTATTTATTCGTGATCCAATTTCATGTGGACTTTTTTTTTTGTTTTTTCTGTTCAATATTATTGCACGTTTTCATAATTTTTGTTTTTATCATTTTTTCAATCATTTGTTTTTGTTTTGCATTATTTTCTGCTTTTTTTCTTTTTCATTTATTTCCATAGTGTCATGGACAATCAACAGAATTTGAATAAAGATCGCGAGCATGCATTGTTTGATTATATGTAATTTGCTATTTATTATTATAGTTCATTTTTTTTTTTTTTGTATTCGCATAAGCATTTGAGCTCTATGATACAGTAAGTATATGTTCTTTCACTGAACGATGCTCTATGGATGCTTTAAAGTGCAAAATTTATGAAACGTATCGATGTGGCATAAAATAAAACAACCACACGCTCAATAGCATTAGTAAGAAAAATCAACAGCAGGAACAGGAATGGTACCTAGTACATATATAGGTGAGCATCAGTAGCTAAATACTTGTATGCTATAACAAAATGAAGAGTTGAACAGTACATATTATTTTTCAGTTAATACCACACACACACACACACACACACAATAATACTAATATATACTCGTAATATGATGATACGTACGAATACATACATAAGAATGCGTATATGAATACGCATTCATACATGTGTTTCAACTCGTTGCTCTGAATTTCGCCAAACTAGACGTATACGTACCATGAATTCAATTTTTGTACAATATATGTATATAAAATATATAAGTACAGATATATGATACGATATATGAGTATTTACAACATTTGAATTGATATTATCACAGAAGTAAACTAAATACCTCTTAGTAATAAGTATTGCATTTCCATTTTATACTCACTTTTGATGTTGTTCAATGTGTTTGCGTCTACGTATGTGTGGTTTTATAGTATGCTTGAAACAGTTTAATTCTACACTGCTTCAGTCTAAGTCTTTCTTTTGCCTTAATTTTTTTATAATTTTTTTTTTTTGTTGTTATTGCTTTTTGTTGTATCGTAAATTTTCTATAAGTTGCAATTTATTGCCAATAACTAGAATAATAATAGCAACAGCAACAACAACAACAACAACAACAATGATGTAATAAATTTTATTTATGTGCATTTGTATATATTTAGTACTCAATATATCTATGTAATATACATAAGTATAACTCACGTGCACTCATACTCATACACTCATACATATGCATTCACTTATTTATTGAAATATCATTGAGTCAATGTCGCCAATAATAGATAAAACGTATAAACGAATGAACAAATGATATGAAGCGCAAATAAGTGATAATTTATTATATACACACACACACACATATACATATGTACTTGTATGTAAATAAATATTTGCAATACAAAACATTATATTGCAACAACGACAGTTATAAATAAATTTGATGTATATAGCATATATATATGTGCTAAAGTTGTAAAGTTCAAATAAAACAACAATAATGGAATTCATTAATATTCATATATGTATGAATTACGATTTAATAATGAGAGAATAAAAATAATATTGTCATAAAACATAAATAAGTAAGAAAATCAAATAGATGATTTATGGCGGCTGTAATTGCATTGGTGTGTGAAAGAAAGTGAAACAGTCGTTGCTCTCCAAAAATGAAGAATAATCGATTTTGATTTTTTAAATTTTTTTAATTTGTAATAATTTTATTCTAATAAAATAGGCAATTAACAATGAAGTGCAACATTTTGAAAGTAAATGACATGCTTGTAAGATACTACCTCTGCTTTTCAGATTTAAGTACAAATGTTGAATATAATTTCTGTTAATATACAACCCATTAAAAGCATGTATGTTTTCTTTTCCATCCAAATATTCAATTACGCTATCATTTGTTGTTGTTTTTTTTTTTAGATAAGTCAGTTTTTGTTACTGCCAATTTTGATCCATTTTATCCGATACGGCAACTCTCCATAAAATGATCAACATTTTACCACTGTACACGTCTTAGTATAAAATATAGTATACTTTTAGGGGGTATTTTTTATTTTGCAATCATATTTGTTCTTTGAATGGCAATACTGCTGAGAATGGAAGGGTTCCACAAATAACTGATGTCTCATTACGGATGTATCATAAACATATGCACATGCATATGCATATTACATATATTTTTCTACAGAATAAACAAAATGAACTAATTACTTTTTGGACCATTGCAATGATTTGTTGAATTTAATAACAATTGTGCGCCTGAAGAAGAAAAAATGAAATTTCATTCAAAGGAAATTCATTGAATAACTCGCTAATGTACTGAACAAAAACTCTACTGACAATGATCATGATATTGACGATGATAATGATGATGATGATATGCAAAATGATGCGTGTCATATAGCATCAACAATAAATATAATAAAAGAGAAAACTCAACATAATTTCAACAGATGGGGAGTCATACAGACCCAATCATCTAGCTAGCTAAAGCAAAACTGGAAGGAGAGAAAGCGAAACGCGGGAGAGAATGCATTGGGTGAAAAAAATGCCATCGTCAATTTGAAAAGTGTCATTAAATTGACGCAATACAAATGAAGCGATGAAATTCGTTATCGGCTTTCATTTTGCAAACGCACCCACAGACACAAACACACACACAAATGCAAAGAGTAACATCACAATAAGAGCGAACACTTCGCATACAATCATACATTTATGTACATACATATATAGTCACATATGAAACTTGAAAGCGAATGAAATTATTATCGCATCAGCAGCAAATGCTGACGTGCAGAAATTATTGACAATTTGCTTGATCCATTTCACCCAGTCTGTCAATTTGCAATACACTGGTAAGAAGCATCATACGTTGGTATACGAGTTTGTAGAATATAACCAACCATCAGCATTATCATCATCTCTATCGTAATCATTGCTTGTATCATCATGCTTATAATGTCATCGTAATCAAACTCAGTGGAATCAATGAGTTGATGATAGAATTCATGCATACCTACATGAACATACATGAACATTGACGACGAATGTGAGTGGAACACATTTCACGTGACTTCACCGCTTGCAACATCAATTTTATGCTCCTCTCACAGCACTTTTTCCATCAACACTCTTGTTAAGGGTAGCTGCTTGATGTAAGGCGATGTGTCTGTTAACATGAAATCATATAAGACGCGACCTCAACATTTGATATATTATAGATACAAGTATGTATGTATGTAATACACATCCGCGTTTTCTTTACGCTATTATTCGATGACACGAACGAACGAACGACGTATTCAATGCGACACCCGACATATGTACAGATGTACTATTTTCACATAAATACGTGGTGTTGTTGTTGCCGATTGTTACTGATTCAATTTTCGATTGAAAATTATTTTCGCATTTGCAACAGAATTTTGTAATTTTGTCGCACACTCACACAGTCACAAACATCTCTCACACATACTACATACATACACTACACTACACACTTTTCTGCTGAGGCTGCGTTGTGGTTGTCATGTTGCTCCAGTTGTGCTTTGCATCAATGCACCAGCAATGTCATTTCTGATATTTAATGTTTCCGTTTCCTTCCTGTCTTCCTTCCGCGGTGTGCGTGTGTCTGTCAATGTAGATGGATGTGTATGTATGTATGTATGTATGCGTGTAAAATGAGCGAGCGCGCGCGCGCTAATAACCATATTGACGTGGGTGTGTATTTGAACGCCATATGCATGTCATTTCCTGTCAGTCCGCTTGCCAGCAACTAGAAATTTCTGCTGAACGTTTGTGGCTTGCAATTTAGCGCATTTATGCAATTTTCTCCTACGGTTTTACCTCTTTTGTGATAATATGCCACGCATAGCACAACATATGAGAGGATGGATATGTAATATAAAATAACCGCAACCGGATATGTATTGCATACATTCATATTATACGAGTACCTATCAACTATTTGACATTTGGTATGTTTTGAATTCTTTTATCGCAAAATTGCACAAAAGGAAGTATTCAGCATACATAACCCAGTGGTAAAATGACGATGAACTTTCACATGTAGAAAGCTTATCATCATAAGTTATGGGGAAACTCATATGTAGTATGATAAAGATATGCTGACAATGGAATTTACTTCAAAAAGATCCCACTTTTTCCTGATTAATTTTTGCTTTTAAGAACCAATTTTGAAATTTCATACAAAAATATTAAATTGATGACTTTCAAAAAAGTTATATTTAGAAAATTTAATACTTTCGATAACCACCTATAATACTTATTGGTAGTAAGATCAGCTTAGGGAACAGCATTTCGTATTTAATCGAAAAGAACTTCTATGAAACTAATTTTGAAGATATTAGAAGTTCCGGTTGTTCAATAAATTCGTGGAAATTATAAAAACGGATTTATGGTAAAAGTAGCAAAAGTACAATAAAAATTATTTTATATTTCCTCCCTGAAACACAATAATTTCTTCCAACAATCCTTCAATTTATGGTTAGTTTGAAAAAAATCTGGCAATAGAATTCTTTTTTCATCCGCTTAAGTAAAATTTATGAATTTTATAGGAAAGCGTTTTTAAATGTGTGAGTGAAAATTGTAAAATGGTAAAAGGAAAATGGTATTTGTAGCTAAATTCTCTCCTGGCTTGACTTATGTGGATACTGCTTTTTGCCACTGGATTCTTTTAGTTATTTTAAATTTTTATTTATATTTATATTTATATAATTCTGGCTTATTGCCGTTAGCTTTTTTTACATTACGATTTATGGACACTAAAATCCACCCATCCTAGTATACTCACTATAGGTCGTTCAAAATCAATTAAGGCACATATTTAGAAAAAAATAATAAATAACAAAAAAAATAATCAAAATAAATAAATTAAAATTAAAACAACTAAAATAAATTCTCTTCAATTTATGCATTGTTTAGATTTGTATATGATTGAATGTAATTAGGCCAATTCATATTGAAAGGATATCCGTATATATAATTATTTTTATTTATCAATTTATTGCTAATCAAACAATTATATAAATTCAATTAGTCGCATTCACATACAAATGTAGGAGTATATAATGCAATTCAAATAAATCATTATGATGAAAAATGGTATTGTCATCAATGCCATTGCTGCAGCAACATTATATTCATCATCATCATCATCGATGAAAGCATTTTTATACATATCATATTCATTAAAAAGATTTGTTTATAATATACTACATTATTATTATAATAACAAAACAATGAGGGCAATTACGACAACGACAACGACAACTGAACCAGCCATATTAACAAATTATTAGACTCGGTAGAATGCAACATGTCACCCACATTTTGACAAGTATCCAAAATAATAAATTTATAGATTTTATTATATACAACTTGTTTATTATTATGTTTTTAATTTTTTATTTATTTCCCTTTTTTTTGCATTACCAATATGCAGTACTATTTATTATCCATTAGCAAATGCTATTGATATTAGTGCTTATGCTATTGTATTAAATATATATTCGTACATACATACTGTAATACTGTAATAAATTGAAGTTATTTAGTTGCAACAGATTAACCATAGAATATATTTGTGAAAAAGGATGTTTGGCTGATGATTATTGCTGACTGAAGCATCATTTGTATCGCCAGTATTTAAACTCAAAGCGCCAGAGTTGTTACATGTGTGAAACAAATGTATACCTTATTAAAAATTCTCAAGTCTATTAGTTCCATTGTACTAACCTGCAATACATTATTATAATGTAAGCATCATATAACCCCCCATCGAAAAAAATGTTGCACATTGTTTTATATGAAATTTCCTTTATTGTGACGCTACACAAAATTCTGAATATTATTGGTAATTTGTTATCAATAAAATGAAAATGCTGTATAACATTAACAGCAACAACAACAGTACAATAGTCATAAAACAAACAAATACAATAAACGAATCCGAATCAGAATCCGATACAGCAATAACAAAGCCACAAAAAAGAATTGACCACAAAAAACGATAAAAATGAAATTTAAATCTCTTCAATAAATATGTACTCTAGCATACAATATAAAAACAACAAGAACAACATATCACTTTCTATATAGAATCCAATTATATGTAATTAAGTGCTACCACCTCGTAATAGTAATGGTAGCAGCCATATCATCCATGGGGACTACTTCCTACCTTCAATTTGCAACCACGCATACTCGTCCACGTGTCAAATGATTGGTTATTATTACATATTATTATCACCAATATGGTGGTCGAGTGTTAACAGAAAGTGGAAAATTAAATATGAATTTTCTAATTAGACCGAGATTCGTATACAAATCAGTGTTGCTATTTTGGGTATAATTGTATCTTTTCCAACTTTTTTGATCTTCAAGGTACTCAAGGCCATTACCAAACCATTTTAGGGACAATTTGGCATAATTTCAATTTTTCTCTGACTGCTTTATCATTTAATGACATTTCTTCTTTTTAGCATCCCTGCATTTTTTACAATCACTCACTAATTATGAATATTATTTGCTATATCCGCCTATTTATATTTACCTGGCAATGCTGTATGGTAACATAGATGAATGACATTCAAATTTCCAAATTGAATTTCTATCACATTCTGATATTAATTCAATTAGACAGAGATATAGTAAAAGATAGATAATGTATGCTCATAAATCTCTCTGATACTTATATTCCACAATCACCAATCTCTGTGGGTGCAGTAGTGCGTTTGATTTGCGCGTTGATTTTCGTGTATGAGTCGTAAGTTTAAACGCCGGTCACAACAATAATTTTTCACAAGCAAATTAATCAATTCGATTTTAATTAATGATTGTTTTCAGCAGAAATTAAACAATCAATTAGAATCGTAAACCAATACACAAAATGCACTTTCATTCAAATGAGTTGAAATAACCCAACAAGCCAAGTATATTTGTAAAAAACTTATATTACGCTTGCATACGTGTAAGTCTTGGACTTGGAACAAAAATTGTGAATCTTCCATACTGTAAGGGCTCTGTTAGCTCTTGCTTTATTAATTGGGAGCAACAATTACATATAACCTACAATTATGTTTTTTTTTTTCCAATTACGAAGCAATTATTTGCGAAACTCTTGCACGAGATAATATTTCTTACTTACCATTTGCTTAGTTAGAGTAGCCAACCGTGGTTTTTTATCTTTGTAATGTAAAAATATTTCACTATTTTATTATTTAACTAATTCGAATGACTTTAGTTATTTATTCACATTTTAATTGTCTACTCGTACAAGCTTACCCCATGCAATATACTTTTGATATGCTTACTAAATTGTCTATTGGGAAGTGAATTCTTATTCTAAATGTATGCATGTAAATGTAGGTAGGCTGGTATGGCACTCATATAAACCATTGTGTGCGTTGTGACCTATTTTTTCCAACCGGATTCACGTCCTTTATTAATTTACGTAAACAAACACACTTCATTCGAATGCGCACACACAACATAATATTATAATTGAAATGCCCTCGCTGTTAAGTGGTGCTTCTATGGCTGCTAATCAGCGAGTTAGCCTCGTTTTATTGAAATAATCCTTTTATATATACGGCTCGCTAAATCAATCGTCTGTTCACACATGTAAATATTATACATGATTTTAGATTGTTCATTTTAAATTAAAGTACAATACAATTATGTGAACGATTTATTTAGTTTAGAACAATTATCAACATTATTACGATTTTATAGTTTTCAAACGCGAACACACAAACCATATTTTGATGATGACAAAGATGACACTTTCAACATGGAACTGTCAATTGTTACTATTTGTGTGTAATTTTCACTTTCATTTACGGTGACGAACATACGAAATCAACGATGTATTGCCGCGCTGAGTACATTTTTTTTTTTGTCTGTTAATGTAGTTATATCAGCTCACATCAAGACAGTCCTTATTAAGTCGAATGTTGTAATATTTCTTCCATAACGACAATCGCTTATACCATACTTGTAGTAAATTCTTATTCTCATTCTTAATTGGAGCGTGTGTTCAATAGACCGAAAAATCATATATGAACTTAGTTATATTGGTTTAAAATGAAACCAAAATAAGAACGTTATGCATACAATACACCTATGTACATTAGGGCGGCTCAAATTTATTATCGGTCTAATAAGTAAATAATCGTTACTATTTGGTTATGCCATAATAGTACTAATCTTTTTTAAAGCCAAACAGTGACTCTGTGAGCATAACAGTAACTATGTATAAAACATGAATACTAACACATTTGCATTAGTGTGTGTGTGTCAATGGGAGTATGTGCTTCTACAGTGTTTCTTTCATTTCTATTTCTTTGCGATCATTTATAATACATATTTATGAATTTGAAATTAAGTTCATTCCGTAGAAACAAGTTCAGTTAAATCTAAGTACTTGCAAAACGATTAGTTTCAATTAAATAGAAAACCCAAAGAATTCACACTAAATTAAAATTTTAAACTTGCTAATTTTAAACTTTCAAGATGAATACGTCGTCCATCAATCTTTAACGAAAAATATTACAATCTCGTTGATGCAGCTTTTAAACGAATTAGGGGTGTGTGAATTCCATAATGATTTAATTCATTTATAGCGCTGCAATCTATTCCTATTCATATAATTAGAATATAATTAAAAATAAATTTAAAAACAGAGTTATCTACAACACTGTATTATCTGGTTCTCCAATGCTGCAGCAGTTGCATATTTGTAGCGATTATTTCATATGAAACAACGACAGCACAGAACAAACAAAAGTACGGCGCCATTTTGAATTGAAATTCCGCCATTTGGCAAGCCTATACATCCACCATGTTTTGTAAGATGGCGCCATCTGCATTTGAGCAAACAAAGAGGATAAAATAACAAGAGTATACGGATAATTGCGCAACGCCACTTACCTGTAGGAAATACACACAAACACTTGCACACTTTATCTTGGAGTGACTGAGTTTTCTGTGAGTAGACTCTGCTGCCATTATTGTTGTTCACTCTCTGATCAACGAGATTATAATGACAAATAAAAATTGAGTACAAATTTTTTACAGAATATATTTTAAAAATTTTCGACTTCTTTACAACTCTGTATCGAACGAAATATGGAATTAAAACAATTAAATGAATAGTTATTATTGTTATTCTTACTCTCAATGTTTTGCTCAAACATTAGATCATACAGTATTGAAGGTCAATGACAATAATATTGAAATATAATATTTCATACTTAGGTAAGTACTATGATCGAAAGTGTTGTATATGATGATTGGTATATGTAAGTATTTACACACAACTTAACGACGAGAGTAAGCAAAACATAAGACATATGTATATCAAATAAAAGTTAAAAGACTATTTAAATTTCTTGTACAGGTAGATGAACATTAAGGTGGAGTGAGTTTGTATGGAGTTTTTTCTTTCTTTAATGGAATAAAATTAATGACGTTTAAAGGTTTATATTGATGTCAGATTACTTCATATAACCATAAACACTATAATATTTATTTGTGGAATGCCATTCTTTTCATTATTCAGAACTTAATTTTTAATATAGTATTAAAGTATGTACATTAGATTGTATTACGGTATATGGAGCAAAGAAAAAGTTCAATTTGTTCCAATCCTTTCTGAACACTTAGCTTGAGAATATTCTAGAACTGTACAAATGTTTTTTTTTATAACATATTTATTTAACATCTGGTTTTTATGAATGATATGTCTTCTAAAGGTATTAATTAATGCTACAAATTCCCTCTTCATATCAAATTAATTGTTAATTCAATTCAATTCAATTGTTAATTAAAACTAAATACGAGTATCATAAAAATGAATTCTATAAACAATTATAAAATTGTTAACAAAAGGGTTTTTATTTATATTCAATATGTAGCTTAATGCATATCTTTACAACAATATGCAAATTCTTCTTTAACATTAACAAAAGTAAAGAATTTGGTCTGTTTATTTTGACTTTTTTTTATAAAATCACATCACAAATCGCTGCTTATAATCGTTTCATACATATAATGATAGACAATATTTAAATAATTTCTCATATTCAAACCTCACCCAGAGTGTTATTACATAATAGTCAAAGGTAAGCAGAGAGGCAGAGAGAAGTGATAGTATGCCAGCTTGTGGTTCATGTATCAAAATTCTCAAAATTTTGCAACTATATCTCACCATTTCAATGGCTTCCATTTTATTTCACTCATTAAACGAATACATTGAGAGAGAAAATTTATACGATGGCATTGGATTTACTCGTTTATCGCACAATCACTCTAAATGCTACCATGCAACTATATTACCTACAAAGAGAATACAATAACAAGTGTGATTGTCCAATAATCGAGTAAATCAAATGCCATCGTATAAATTTGCTCTCTCAGTGTATTTTTTTAATGAGTGAAATAAAATAGAATCCATTGAGATTGTAAAATATAGTTGCAAATGAGTGTTGATAGCATCCAATTACGGGGCTGAGAAAAAGAATATGAAAAATGTTTATTTTATCCCCTTTGTATAAAGGCTGTTCTTTTTTGAACGGTAAAAATTAGTTTTAGTATTAAAACCAAAGTGAAATATAATTTTTTTAAACAAGTTCTTTTTATTTACTCATAGTCAATTGACAATTTATCAATTTATCGACATGATATATCTGTTTCCAAATACACATGTAGGTTGTGTTAGATTACGTTCAACTGGCTTATTTTATAAATGTAATATTGTTTTCTATACCGAATACTGCACAAATATTCAATAGATAAGAATTATTATTTATAAATATATATATATATATATATATATATATATATATATATATATATATATATATATATATATATATATATATATATATATACTTTTTTTTTTTTTTTGCAATATTACAAAATTTCATGTACTTATTCACAACGTGTATGAATGAACATTACTTTATAGAACAATAGAACCTAACAAGTACAATAGAACTTTTTTTGTTGCATTTACGTACACTCGAGTATGCAATGGAATATCTCTAATTCTAAAGCGAGTTATGACGCTAGATTAAGTTTTCTTTGAATCAGCTAAGATACAAGTGCATATTATAATTATTGGGTAAATTTCCTAAAATGCGTCAAAGAAAAATATTTCCAATTATAGAACAGCCCGATAAACTTTTTATGAATCTAAATTTTTAATTATTTATTTTATATTTAAGATTTCTGAGAAAAAATACATAAATGTTAGTGACAATTGCATCATCAATTTTTTTTTTATTATTTTTTCATTTGAAGATACCGTTACATCAAGTGAATTGGTGTCTGGCAGGATACGAAATTTATGTAATCGAGTACATTCAACGTCCGCAAGATATCATATTCTTGAAGCCAATGGTACAATAGTCATCAGAGTGAGTCTTGTTGTGGCGACTGGATAAGAATAGAAATTTAATCACTTTATTTTAAATGCTGAAATAGTAAAATTAAAACACATAAAAAACAATTTTATAAATAAATTCATTAATCAATAAGTTCCAAAGTATTTGGTCCACCTGCTCTCGAATATTGTTCTGCGATTAAATTTGGACAATATTAGAGGATACACTTATATTAGACGGTATGTTTTGACATTATTTTTTCTTTGTTCCAACATTTTTTTAGCAGATTTTTCATTACAAAGTTTTTATGTCTGAAGAATCCATTATGACATGGTGCCAAAAGTGGGCGAAGACAAATTTAAGGCGCGAGATTTAATTTACACTGAGGGAGTTCAATCAATCTTTAATCGAACAAAACTTTGCTCAGTGGATTGGGCATAGAATAAATAAATTGATGATGTGGTAATACAGATTGTACTAATACTAATGGGAGATAAAGATGCAATTTGAATGAAATAAATTTGCCAGCAACAAATAAACAAAAAAATGGACACTCGAATGTGCCCCATGAGTGAATATATGACCTTGTCCCTTCTATGCAAGCTCTTCCGTTAAGCTCTACTTTGAAGTTTATAAATTCCCTCAACACTCTTTCGGACACTGTGTGCCATAAATAACTTCTAAAGCTTGACCATCGCATGTAATAATGCTTATGCATCTACCTGCCAGTATAAATGAATATAAAATTTAAAAACGTGACTTTTGAAGCATCGCACTCATGAATCATATTTTGTGTTCATTCATCAGCCGGTTTGTATAGCAAATGGCAATTTCCAATTTTGTTTTATGCCTACTTTCGTATGGTTATGCTACTGTGAAATGGGGTCGTCCGAAATTGTATTGTTGAAGATACTTGTTGAAGCTGTCTCGATGACGATGGTGTACGTGAATTAAAGGACGTCGTACATCGCTTTGCTTCATGCGAATTGAGTATGCACTTTATTATGTTTTTCATAGTATTGTTTGTTGGCGCGTTCGTCGTTCGTTTATCTGCTCGTGCTTTGCTTGTGCTCGCACAACATAAAAATAGTGCGTCACGTTTCATGAAAACGTATATAAACGAGTGAAAAATCAACTTGCGGAACATTCATATCACAGTGAGCAAAGAATAAACGTCAGAAAAAGCAAACACAGAAGCAAGTACTTATCTGTTGTGTACATTGAAATTGTGTAATTCCTCATTGAAAAAATTATCAAATATAAAAGAAACAAGTTTTAAGACAAAAACAAAAAAGAAATCGTCAACGCTTTGAGATTTTTTGTATATCTACTAATAGAAATATTAATTAAAAAGATAGACTACTCAAGAAGACAAGAATACTAATCCATTCGTGATGAGTTCCATTGCAAATATTACAAGGCAAAGTAGCCGTTTGTTGCCACAAACGATTAAGCAAGGTAATTAAAATATGACAATAATAGAAATGTTTAATTTAATTAATTACTTTGACATTTGCATATATTTTATACTTTTATTGCTTATTCTATTTGACAGTCAGCTGCTTTTCCACATCGTCGGCATACAGACAGGCCAGTGAATTCAAAGGTGATGAAAAACCAAAAAATGGTCGTATTGTTGAGTTCCGAAATAAATTGCGCGCCAAGACACCACTTGGAAAATTAGATGAATTCTCACGTCATCCCTTCCAAGAGCTCGAACCACTAAGACCATGGCCAAATAATACTAATCCACATACAGGTGAAATTGGTGGTCCGGCTGGTCCAGAACCAACACGTTATGGCGACTGGGAACGTAAGGGACGAGTGTCTGATTTCTGAGTCTGAGGACACAACTAAATTAGTTGTACATATTACATACTACTATAACCATTTAAGGCTTTAGTTTATAAGTGTTTTGTTATGTATGCGGCGTCCGGCTTGTCTGTAACTGCAATTGTATTCGCAGTATTACGATTATGAAATGTAATTAATATTTTTTTGTGTCGAATTGTCAGTCAATACTCACATTTTGTAGCATACATGCACTATATGCTTAGTTACATAGATTAGCTAATGAAGTACACAATCAACTAAATTAGATATATGTATATTTTTCTAGAAAATAATTTAAATTATTGAATAATAAATATAATTTATTATACATACATATATTCAAAGAATATAAATATATATCAATTTATTTCCAAAAATCTACATAAAATAGTCACACATAATTATTAAAAATATTAAAGGAATCCATTGTCATGTCAACTTTGTTGTCATCATCATCTCAAATGATTCGTATGCAGTGATTTCTTTATTTTACTTATCATTTCTTCACTTATTTGCCACAATTGCCTACGCAATGTTACGGATTTTGATAACGAGCTTGGTTCACAAAAGTAACAATTGTTGAAATAGTGGCCCGTTAATCCAGTCAGCTCATTAGCCGTCGCACAATAGATTGTAGTGGCAGCACCTTGTTGCTACATACAAAGAATTGAAGAAATTTTTGAATAATAATCAGAAATATACAATAATTATATTTACCAATGATTTAGTAAACGGTCTTATAATAGCAAATAACAAACGATAAAACCACCAATTGCGTTGCAGTTGTGTGGAGATCATATTTCCGGGGTGTAGGCTAAATACCGAAATACCACGATCCTTCCAACGCTGTAAAGTTTCAATTGAAAATAACCGTTAACCTTAATAATGGTCAATGATCGTTAATATTCAAATACATATATGACCTTCATTCAAATATATCATATATATAGCCCAGCAGAAAATCGATGATTTACAATTATATCATAATACGATATTACCTCAAATAAAGGTGGAAATACATCATTTTCAAAGAAAAGCATACAATTTTGACATGCAAACCAAGTGTCATCGAACCGAAAGAGGAAAAAATACAACCAATTGACTACTTCGATTGAAACACTCAACAAATTACCTTTGGTTCATTCGATTTTCTAATGGGAAGTAGTTAGTAGGTACCCACTTACTTATATAAATCATGTATGCATGTATGGATGCATATCATATTTCAACACTTACATGTGCCAACTCCTGTGCGAAAAGTACATTGCACAGTTTTGCATTATTATACGCCAGCATACTCCAATATTTCGATTGTGATGGCGACAAATGTTGTTCGGTTAGTCCGTCAGCCGGCAAATTAGCATATCTGAAATTAGAGATACGAATATCAAATGTTGAAATTGAAAATATCAAAAATAAAAACAAGTCATAAAAAACTACATACATACATATGCATGTATGTATATATTTATAAACAAAAAACTACATTTGCATACATAATAAAGTGATAGCTAAATCAATCCCGTGCATCATCACCCGTGCTGTGTCTCGTGCACCCATATCAATTTGGCGTCAACACATTATCGTAATCATATTTACACATAAGTTTGTATGTATGCATACGGTTATTGTATCGGGTAGGTTTAAATAATACAAAAACTAAGACGCATTTGTAGCAGCATACTGATGCCTGAATTTGAACTTCATTTGGACTTTGGACTCATGCCATGCGTCCATTAAGTGAACACATTTGATTGGAATTTAAGAGAAATAATAACAATGAAGAACAAACAAACAACAAGAAAGAGTAAATATGAAACAATCACAACACACAGCACAGCACCATAACCATAATGATCAACCAACGTAAATGAATGAATAGTAATATTTATGGGACATATTATGGACATGTACCTATGTACATATACAACTTATGAACACATACAAATTGAACTTTGGAATTGTTTTGAAGTTGTTGTTGTTGTTCTGTTCAGCTTAGCTTAGAGGCAGAGGCTGCGCTGCAATATGTACATACATACAACAGCTGCTGAAAATAGAAATGAACTTGTTATCAAAACACAGGTTTTTCTGTTTTTTCAATGAATTTAAATTCAATTCAATTCAATTCAAAACTGGGTAATTGCGATCAAAACGAAGCCGTTCTTTATTTAATTGACGCATTTGTTCATTGTTGTTATTTTCACTTCACTTAAGATTGGAGTATATATACAAATGATTTTTTATGTACAGTATTGTGCAAAACTTAAGCAACTGGCATAGTGCTCTCATTGATTTCAAATTTACTAAAAAATAAAAGCGCTTAGATTGAATGTTTTAATATTTATTTGTTCCTTCATTAAATACATAAAAAACAACAACAACAAAAGTTCGGTATTCTTACGAAATTAACTGTAAACAACAAAAAACAAATTATACTCATATTTCATCTGTGCAAAACTTAAGCAACTCGGAGTGCAAAGGTGTTCGATATTTCTTTGTTCAGAAAATAACGGATCTTTTTCGGAGTTTTTTCTGCTTTGTGCATTAAAATTGATCTAACTCAGTACAAAAAAGTCTTTCTTAGCGCACAGTTCTTTCAAACATATTGAAATCCAAAATGCAACGTGTCCGTTATAGTCATCAATTTAAGATGAAGGTTATATCGTTATTTAAGGAAGGAAAACCACAGAATGACATTGCAAAATCATTAAATATCAACAAATCTATGATATCAAGATGGATACGATTATTTGAAAAAAACTGGTAGCGTTACAGATCGAAATTCAGGAGGAAGACCCCAAAAAATTTCTTATAGGGAAACTATTCAAATTAAAAAATTGATTAAAAAAAATCCGTTCATGTCTTCAAAAGATATAGTAAATACTCTTAATTTAAATGTCGATTCAAGCAGAGTAAGAAGGCATTTGATTAAAGTTGGTTTAAAAAGCTACAAAGCGGTAAAGAAACCAATGCTTACACCAAAACATGTAAAAAAAAGGTATGTTTGGTTTAATGCCTTCAAAACAAAAACAACAACATATATTTTTTTTCCAGACTTGAATTTGCTAAGAAGTACGTGGGCTGGTCCATAAAAAAGTGGTTTGGCGTACTGTTCAGTGATGAAGTTAAAATAAATTTATTTAATTCAGACGGAATAATAAGAGTTCGACATGTGAAAGGTGAAGGCCTCAATCCGCGATACTGTAAAAAGACTGTAAAGCATGGAGGAGGGAACGTCATGGTGTGGGCGTGTTTTTCGGGGAGTGGACTTGGTCCGTTGCATAGGATTGACCACAAAATGGACAGATTTATGTATAAGGACATCTTAGAAACTGCAATGTTGCCTTTTGCGGAATGGAATATGCCACTTCGATGGGTGTTTCAGCACGACAATGATCCGAAACACACATCGAAGTTTGTGAAGGATTGGCTACAGTCAAATAAGATTCAAGTGCTTGATTGGCCGGCACAATCGCCCGACTTGAATCCTATTGAAAATTTGTTTTCAATTTTAAAACGAGGCTTGCGCTCAAAGCGCTTTAAAAATAAAGACGAACTATTTTTAGGCCTCAAAACTGAATGGGAAAATATAAATAAATCATATTTAACGAAATTAGTAGCTTCTATGCCCAAAAGGTGTGCTGCAGTAATTAAAAATAAGGTTTACTACACAAAATATTAAAAGTTGCTTAAGTTTTGCACAGATGAAATATGAGTATAATTTGTTTTTTGTTGTTTACAGTTAATTTCGTAAGAATACCGAACTTTTGTTGTTGTTGTTTTTTATGTATTTAATGAAGGAACAAATAAATATTAAAACATTCAATCTAAGCGCTTTTATTTTTTAGTAAATTTGAAATCAATGAGAGCACTATGCCAGTTGCTTAAGTTTTGCACAATACTGTATATGTATGTTATGTACATACATTTATATATATATTACCAGCCCATGCAGTATGAACGTGATAATTTTGGTGTATTTGCATAAAACATCCATCAATGGCATTGCTCAAATGCAAGTTCATTTGGAATAACATATACAACCACACACTCACACACATACGTTTACATAAAATTTGTATACAAATTCTTCATTTCAATACAATGCACAATACATATAGCACATATATAAATTTGAAAAAGCAAATAAGAATGTTTCAGTCACACTAGGCCGCTTAGTTATACTCTACAGATATTTTGTTTTATTTTTTTTTTTCAAATAAAGTACGCATATTAATTAGATTCAAAAATTAGATAGACAAAATAGTAAGCATGGTTCCCTTATTTCTTTCAAAAATATTATCCATTAGTTCGATACGATTTATCACATTTAAATCACTGCTGCTGAGCAAGAATAGAAAAATATATTATTGATTGCATGCTCCATTAAATGCAACCTATATTTTTTCAATAACTATAAATAATAAAGCAACCTCTACGATTATTGATTTTTATTTCCAAGTTAAATTCGAAACTAATTTTAAATTCTGTCAAAAAAAAAATTATAAATAATGATTATTTTTCAACAAATAAACAAATAAAAAGAGATAAAAAAAATTAAAAATAGAAAATAATATTTAAATCTCGATATTTAGAAATATTGCTTTTTATGATTAGGGTCCCTGTTTTTTAGCACCTATATTCAATGGGAGAGAATAATCGTAAAAGCGAGTACAAGAAATATGGAGTACCTTAGAAGTATTTATTTATGTTGAAAATAATTTTTTTTTTAAACAAAATCACTTATATAAATAAAAAAAAGCAATAAATTTTCATTTATGGCCTTGTCCCATAAAAACTCTAATACCTATATTTCAATATGTCAATTGCGACTGATAAGTGTATAGCGGCGAGTCGCAATTAATAACAGATTTGATGATGCAACGTACGAAAAGTAAGAGAAAAAAATTTAATTTTCGCGAGCAGTTGTTTTTTGAAAAAAAAAAATTTTTTATAACTATACTAATGGAATAAAATACATGCAAAAAAAAAATAACAGCTTAATGCACTCAAGCAGAAACAACTGATTTTTTATATACATTGATAGTTATTTCACTTAACTTAGTTGAAAACTTTAACATTATGGAACGACGTATTCTATAGGAAAAGGCCAATATTCCCTGGTCTTTTTTTTTTGGACTACTGTGTAAAAATCAAAAATCTATTTATACCTACATAGATAATTATAATTTATTGCTTGTTTTTATTATTATAATTTTTTTTTTTTTTTTGCTGAAACTTCTAATTTTTTAATCTTATTCAATATTGTCATTTTGGTACGTAATTACCTTATCAGTGAGATATTGTGTTGTTTTAACATTTACGAAAGGGGAGGAAATCAAATATATTTTGATAAACATTCACTCTCCACTGCCAATGGAAGAAATGAATGGACATACTTTAAAATAAAATCGAACATTTTGTTTTTGAGTCATTTATATAACAACTTCTCTGAGAAATATACATTTATAATAGATAGGTATATACATATACACGACTTTATAATTACCTGTGTGACTCCGATGAGACTACTATGATACGAGATCTATAATCCAACCATTTCTTCGATTCTAATTCTAACGTCAAATGAAAATGCGACAAATGCGATACTTGGAATGTTGTTTCTAGGCCATCCTTAGTTATTGTATATGGTAATCCAAAGACACCGGCGTTTAATATTAGATAATCAATATGCCGACGTGCATGACCTTCCATAATTAAATCTCCACAATCGTCCAACGTAGAAATGAAATTGTCCACTGATTCAATCGAAGCCAGATCTAACTGTATTATTTTGGAACGTTTCTGTGCCAATGGTATTTCACTTGTTAATCTAGCGATTACTTCCTCGGTTGTTTTTATATTACGACACGCGAATACCACACAACATCCATGGAGTAGAAGCGAACGAGCCGTTTCCAAACCGATACCACTGTTGGCACCCGTAACAATAGCTAATCGACCAGTTAAATCTTTACCATGCAACACTTGCAATGCTGTACTACTACAATCGAAACGTTGACGAATTGCTCCAGCAACCACTGGCTCTGGATAAGCAAAAATCAGACGTGGATCTATATAGGTTTCTTGTTTTGTCTGTGGATTAATAAATATAGTCCATTTTGTGTGAGGATCGATCTTTTGCTCCCATCCAAAAGGTAGCTCTGTTTCAATACGTTTTCTACAACCAGTACGTGGGTGTGTCCATTGTTTTATGTTTTCTTTTTCACTACAAAACAAAAATGCATGCATACAATTCTGAACGGATTGTAATATTTAAAGTATATATTTACTTATAATAACACACATATCCGCCAAAACTTCTCTCTTCCCATTCTGGTGGCAATTCATCCTCACTGTCGGAATCTGGCATATAACCTTTAAAATATAAGCATTTAATAGTTACAGAAAAAAATTTAATTTCTCAAATGCACGTAATATAACTTACTCATTTTGAAAGATTAAAGGTCGTTAAGATATTAATGGTTATTGGAATATGGATTCAGTTTTAACTTGTTTACTTGTTTTACTACTTTGACAGTCGAATAATATATCGAATATCGATAGTTAAAACAACAAACTCAAAATGATATACATATCAAAATTAGGGATGTGCAATTAATTTTTAGACAAGGTAATTAATCAAAATTACATTTAATCAATTATTCGATTAACCAAAACTTTATTTGGTTAATGAAATAACACAATACTCGAATAATAATATTTTTGATTAATTACAATTCTTAATTATTCGATTAAACAGAATTTGGATTATTCAGAATAAAATTAATCGAATAAAGTATTTAAAAATTTTATAACAATTGAACCACAAAAAATATAAAACAAGAGCCAAAAATCAATAATATCTATAATACTTTGTCCAATATAAAGTTAGTGCTTTCTACATAACAACGAGCATAATAATGCGCGTGAAATTTTTATTGTATTGCAAAAAATTACATATAAAGAAGAGCAACAAGTGAAAATATGTTTAACCTTCTTCTAACGCTGTTTGTGTCAATTTGATATAATTTTTTTAACAAGAGTCTTATATTAGTGAAAATATGTTTAACCTTCTTCTAACGCTGTTTGTGTCAATTTGATATAATTTTTTTTAACAAGAGTCTTATATTTTCATTATTTTGTTAAATTTTACAACTTTTTTATTTGGGCTCAATGTGTGAATCGTATATGAATTTTATGTTTTATGCTTTATATTTTTGACAATAGATGTCCCTTAAAGGCTTTACAATAAATATAAATACAATGACACCGATTCAAATATAATTAAAATTGAGATGCGCTTGAGGGTTATTTAATCAAAATCCTGATTAATCGAATATTTTGAATTTAGATTAATCAAATATTTGTTTAATAAAAAAATTGATTAAACCAATTGTACGAATAAACGATTAATCGTACAGCTCTATTCCAAATATTATGTTTTGGCTAGTTAATATCGAAAAAAAACTTTATTATCGATGAGTATAGCAAATGAAATAGAAAATTAAGGAATTGAAGTAAGAATTGCAAAGTTTGAAATTCACTACTTTGTGGCACCTTCCAATTAAATTTCATAAAACAATAATATTAACATGACAAAACTGACAGTTCAGTAAGTACCCCATCCCTACATTATTTAAGAATGTCATACAGAATTTATAGAAACATAGCTTCTCTCTTCTTCTTGTTATCGACCGTTGTTCACAATAGCCTATATAGTACACAGTGATGGCATTTTACATGAAACACTTGTAACAAATATTATCTATCAAAAAATTATTAATTTTAATTCCTTCTATTAGTATACTATATTCAGACGTCAGCGAAATTGCTAAATTTCCACAGGCAAATCCAATCCATTCACACGATTATTCTCAATTTGACATTTATGACAATATTACCAATTTTGTGCAACGTGTAGGAATGGTGTATAACGACAATACCAAGAAATATTATAGAACCCGCAAAATTCAACAACAAAGGATTGCGCTGCTGCGACTATCATCGCACCACCACTCCTCTAAAATGTAGGTTTTTCTCTTTGCGCCACATATTTCCATAATTAATCTCACAGCTAAATTTATACTTCCTCCGTCTGTTCTGTCCACAAAATACGTGACCTTTCCTTTTATTTCTTTCTATATTTTTATGTAAATATTTAAATAAAATTTTTCTTTATTCTGCTTCTTCTTTTTTAGGCGCAAATTGTTATTTTCAGGGTTGTATTCCGATTTTTTACGCAATTGGGGTAATTATCTCAATTTCACTCATAGTTTTTTCTATTCAAAAATTGAGAATTTCGACTCAATTTGTACTGAAATTGGGATAACTTCCGAAATTGAGTAATTTCAATACCGTCACAAAATATTATAAAATTAATTATATATTTAATTTCATACCGATGATGATGATTGATATAATTATTACAATTTTCAGATCAGAAGTAACTTAATTTGTGAGTTAAATATTTTGTTAAAAACTTTTAATTTTATCTTTCGGAAATAAAAATAATATTTGTTTTTTTTTAACTGCTTTATGAGGAATCTCAAAAAACTCTTTCGTTAGTTCCCTTTTCCACATGAAAGGCTATGTTCTGTTTGGAGCGTAATGAAGCGTGGAAAATAAATAATAAAAGAGACAGATACTCAATTGAGATATTTATAACCAGCTAATTTTTTGTTTTTTATTTGAAATACAATTAAATTACATCTTTGAATACAATCGCGTTATTTATTTTTATACCGCAAAAATGAAAGAGTATGTGCTGCTAAATGCATTGTTACCCAAATAGTCGTTTAACTGGCATTCATAGCCTATTTATTGTCAATTTATTACTCGATATTTTATTCTCTTTATTACGCAGCAGACGGATATTTTTTTATCATTGTCTAACTTTATAAAAACAACAAATTACTGCAAAATACTAATTTTGGTACAAATTTAACAAACCGCTCATGCGCGAGGATTTTTACTCTCCAAAAAATTCATTTTGTATTGAAAACAGCAATGCATGGCCTGTATGTCATCGATCTAACGACTACATAACTTCAGGTGAAATGAATTTTTAAAATAATATTACACATTTTTGCAATAATGTCTAAATATTTTTTATCACTCTTTTTATTGTTCAGAAATAAATTGGTATTCTGGTATATTTTCACAGATCAAGCTCCACCCACCAATACTGATAACCTCGAAGAAACTACAACATTGTCGATTATCCAAACGTTTGATCACAATGGACCTTTAAGAGGCCTAGATGCGTCGTCGGACAACCACCTTATCCAAACGTTTCAATCGATGAATTTAGGGGAAAATCTGAATTTAAGGAACCGTCGGAGATATTTCGGAATCAAGTTCACAACAGGAATAATCAGACAAAAATTAGGAGAAACATTCAAATATGACGCAACATTTGGAGAGCGCTGCAGAAGCCGAATTTTTAGTGTCAGAAAATTGGAACACCTAAAGTACAAACCATCAACAATACGATAACAGAGGGATAATTTGAATTTCCATAGAGCAGATTAGGAAAATTACACCGATTTCAAACAGAAAAGGTGGATTATGCAGGTATATTGTTTTTATATCGAAAATTTAGAAAAATCTTATCAGAAAACAGTAAATATAATGAGCATAACAGTATAGCATATTTTTGCATCGAAAGGAAGTGGTTTTGTAATATATTCTAATTAAAATCCGTTGTTGAAACAAATTTTCGCACGAATATCAAAAGTTTCAAGCTGACACTTGGTACATACGATTATACTCAATAATTGTAGACAAATTCGGAAATGGATTGAAGCACATAAAATCCACGCCTACCTCTCATACAAACAAATACTTCCGTATGTACATATATTTTTTCACTGTCCACACGAAAATATCAAGTTATTCCGCTGAAAATCGGGAACAAGATTAGAAATGGGCGGAAACGGATGAAGTTATGCTTCTCTAATTTTTTTTTTGTATGCATTTTATCATATTTCATTACAATTGGAATTTATTTGCATTACAAACATTTTTATATCATTTCATTTTCGTGATTAGCCACTTATGCCTTGAAGTATATGTACTTTTTAATAGACAACCTTTTTAACTACATTTAATTGTTTTGAATTTGTTATACCTTTCTGTAACAATGATATAATACACCGTGATGATCAAATGATGAATTACTAGAACAAATTATAATCATTTTCTGAGACAAAACATTGAGAAAGAACATTTATTGAAAATCAATTAATATTCCATTAACTAATATTCGTTATTCAATACAAATAAAATGAAAATTATACATAATAATAATAATAATTGACAATAAATTAGCATTATTTACGCCAGCCATAAAGTTTTCACCTTCGATTTAACCTTAGCTGATCAGTTTCTGGAACATTTACCTTAGCCCAGTTGCGGTTCATTCTCCAACATTTAGTTGTCGTCATTCAGTAGTATACATACGTAGTTATTTTCCAATTTATATGGAATTATATATTAGAGCTTTAATATTTGTTGTGATTTTTAAAATTATTTATTTATGGATAATAAAGCATACAAAAAATCGAAATTCGTTATATATTAACACTCACAACAACTTAAACTTAGTTTTCCCTCAGCTCGGGTTCATTAATGATTCCATAAAAAAGTACAAGCTTTGTTGGATCATGACGAATAAGTAACATGAATGGTGCATCAGCACGAAATTGTATATCAGTACCGGATCGCTTCAATGTAGTTAATGTAGCAGCTGCGGCTTCTGTGCCCTCTTCATTAACATCAAAATCGACTTTATGATAGATATCGTCGACAAATAGATCTGACTTAATGGCATCAACCACAATCCGTTGAGCTTCTAAATTCAACAGTGAATTTTTCTTCAGTAAACTCCGATCTATTAACGGATACACAGCTTGACGCTTCGATTTTACGCTATGCACACCATCATCATGTACTGTTGTGTTCGACAGTGTAGAATTCTTAGTTTGTTCTCCAAATCTTGAGAAGACAAATGGCCTCGATTGACCTTGATGCCATGATTGTTGTACACCAGATGAAAATGCCGATGGATCTTGTTGTTTAGCAATAAGGGAAAGATCACTGAGACTACTTGAAAATATCTCATCGATTCCCAAACGTATTAGTTTATCCTTCAAGTCGAGTTTTTTCACAATATGCAATTTTGGGAACACTAAAACTCCACTTTTTCGTACCATTTTCGAAATCAGCTCCTCAATTTTGTTTGCATCTAAGTTTTTTTGCAACTCCTTTAGTTTGGCACGATTTGAGTTATTCGGTTGAATCACGTACATTGTGGTTAACTCGCCCCTATAGGGTAGTCCAATTATGCGGCAATCATATTCGGGAGAATCATAATAGGGAAACGTTCCACCAGTTGCCATCATTTGTACTTTTAAGGGCGCATTTTTATTGCCATCTGGATAAAAATTATCCAACACTGTGGCTTCGTGAAAGAATGGATATTCCCAAAAGCCTTTGAAATATAATGCGTTTGCCAAAATTACTTTTGCTCCCCTAAGCACTGACTCGTCATCGATTATGATGGGTATTTTGCCAAAGGTATTTTGAGCTACCCATCTATTTATATAATCACGAGCATCTCCTGTTTTACGCAGAAAGTCCAATTGTACCAGATCAGAGCGATATACCGATTGGATGGTATTCCTAAAATAAGACGACATTTACTAATTAAATTACCACTAAATCTACATATTATTGCATCGTTTACCTATAGTCCAAATTTAGACTATATCCGTCCTGTGCAAACAATCCATTTGCAATCTTTACAATGTGTTCAATCGGTTTTTTACTATCTTTACCACGTATGCTAGAGTTTGCCTCAGTATTCTGCCAATTCGGTTTCTTTCTGTTATGTGGCAATGTACTTACGTTTTGCCATTGAGCATCCTCAACCATTCGGCCAAACTCATTATGAAATTTACTCGGGTCTTTATCGAGCTCAATATCATGATCGAAGCCGAAAACTTGCTTTAACTGCTGATAACTTTTGCCCTTGGCGCCAAGCATAAGCAAAGCTAGAGACGACATTATACTCATCGGAGAGAACACCTCAGTCTTGACATGTTGAGAGTGTTCTGTTAGCAGTTGGCCTATGTTGTAACCAAAATGCAAAACATGTTTCGCAATATGGTCAGCAACTCTTTCGTCAAACTGTTGAGCAAGCGCTTCTGACGTTGCAGCTAAAGCCGGTAAATCTCCTCCGCCGCTGCTGCCACTTCTGCTGCTTGTTGCTGCAGATGCCTGACTCACATTTGGGTTTTCCCAATTGACGATATTATCGGGATTCCTAATATGATCCCTGAAGAATTCTTTAGCAAAACACCTGTCAGTGAGGCTGATAAAAATCAGCACGCTAATTGTTAAATATTTCATTGCAAGAACGAGCCACAATTTCAAATTGACACCAAACAAGTACAAGCTTGTTTTCGATTGATTTAATTGCTGCGATTGCTTGTTTTCTATTCTTTCAAATGCTGCTGATAATTAAGTTATTATTGTAATCGCAACTACATATACGCTTTATCGCGCTCAATCGAACTGGAACCTTTCAGTCGACATACCTAACTGGTGGCAGTACTCATCGCGTTTCGCAATTAAATTATTATTTTTAGCTTCTTTATGAATGAGAGTGGGAACTTGTTTTTGTTGCGTTATCATTCATTGGGAGCGAATCATCTCATCGTGACATCAGACTTGACTAGCGCATGCAGAGATTGTTTATTGGCTAGCTAATCTGTTAGTTTTTGTGATGGTTTCAGTGTAAGTAGGTAGGCAGGTATATCCCCCTATTGAGTTTATTCATATACTAATTTGTTTTTTAAATTAACAGATTTTGTGTGTGTGTTTTGTTAACTTAAATAGTCAATAGTCAATAATCTGTATATAATAAGATAAGACTACTGCAGGCCATTGGATCACAAGTATCTACTTACTGAAATAGCAGTGTCATGTTTAAGGTTAAAAAGTATGAAGGATATTGAATTATTCGCATGATGAACTATAGAAGTACTATAGAAGGTGAAGTAATATAAATTTCTAAAAGAGAAAAAGATTGACATCCACGGGTGACAGATACTAAGGTTGCGCCCACCTTTTACCACCAATCGGTTCTCAGTGAATTTTACAGAACCAGATGTGTATGTGACGTCACACTGGTTCAATGGTTTTTATTCATTATTGCATGTTGTTTACTTTTTTTCAATTTGTTCGCCATTTTGTCTTTTCTCTCTTGAACCAGTGTTATGTGACAGCGCTCATAAATTCTCTCTGATGGGCGCAATCTTCTAAATGCTATAATTCTTGATTGACATCACGAATTGTTAGTGTAATATCAACATGTTTAGTGTTTTTTTTATTGTTCTCTTTGAAGAGAGTACATATTTTTCCTCCCTGCTAATACATCACCTTGTAAAATGCTCTGTTCACTACGTGTGATGTAAATGCAGTCACTCACTACTTACTCTCAATGTTAAAATTTGATTAGGACATGTACCCACCCGTATGTGTTGGTGTGAATGTATGTTAATATTTATGTGCAAAATTATTATTCAATAAATGTTTAAATATGCAAATTGAATAATTTAACTTGTTATGTTACTTGTATATAATACAAATTAACATAATTACTTCATTCCCTGAATTTTTTTTCATCGTGATATAATTAACCATAACTAATAATTATGTATAATACGAATTTTCATATTACGACAAATAAAAAAGCTTATAAAAAATTTTTTTTTGTAAAATATATACAATCTACGAATAAAAGCACTATTTATTTTGCATTTTTCAAACAAGATCGTTCGTCACCACATCTGCTGGTACGATAAATTTTAATATACCAGTGTTGAGTGAATGGCTCTAATCATAATCATAATTCTGAAAATTTTTATGTGAATTCTCGACAGATGTTTCTTAACAATCAAATAATTTGTTTTTTGCAAATAGCCTCGAATACACATATACAGATGTGTTAATTTAAAGATTAACAAAGTATTTAGCTTAACAGCAATTAGCTTCACACAATTACTTTAAAAATGTTAGTAAACATAATCTATTAACAGCAACCTCGGATTTCGAATGACTGTTATGAGTTCACTTCGAGTCCCTTTCTTTCTCATTTTCTTAATTATCGGCGATTTTTTTGCTTCTTTTTCGGTTCATCTTACAAAAATGACATACCTGTTTTTTAATGTTCCCTTTCCTTGAAATTGTAATGCAACGGCAACACTGTACGTGAATAAATTTAAACCATAATCGAAATGAGAACAGTTCATTATCAGTCAGTTTATTTTTACTTTGCTAATTTTTATTGTTTTTTATTATTTTATACATAATTACCGCATAATACTGTCTAACGGATATTGCATGATCAGTTTGAGGACCAAATCGAACGCCTTTTGTGTTGCAACTATTTGGAGTTTAATTCCAAATGGCTGCAACACCAATTGTGTTGGAGTTGCAGCAACCGGAAGTTTCTTATAATCAGGAAAGCAGTGTGGAGCAAAATAATGAAATAGTTCGGCACGATGCCACCCAACTTAGTTACAATGATTTTTTTTGGAATTACATATATACAAATCAACCGGTTATATTGACTGGTGTATCCACAGACTGGGAGTGCCGTCTGAACTGGACACTAAACTCCAATATCAACGATAACGTATCACTAAGCACCGATAATAGTAATGTAGTTACTGCTGTTAATTTTGACTACCTCAAAAACAAAATTGGAAACTGTACTGTGCCGGTGGCAGACTGCTCGCAGGAGTACTACAATAGTCATGCAAAACGTGAAATGCGCTTTTACGATTTTCTACACTACTGGGAGGCAAAAATCGATGCTACTCGTACCGAGGAACCATTCAACCAAAATGCAAGTGAACCGGGCAATAATGCCACCACCGAAAATCTCTACCTCAAAGATTGGCACTTAAAAGCACAGATGCCAGAGTATGACTTCTATAAAGTTCCTAAATATTTTGCATCCGATTGGTTGAATGAGCAGCTTGTTACCAGTGGACGAGATGACTATCGATTTGTGTACATGGGACCAACAGATTCATGGTAGCAATACACACACACACATACACACTCGTATACACTGCACATGTGCATATTGAACTAAAATATTGTATCCTTGTAGGACACCATTCCATGCGGATGTATTCGGTTCGTACAGTTGGTCAACTAATATTGCCGGTTGTAAAATGTGGTTGCTATTACCGCCTGGAGAAGAATTAAAACTAGCAGATCGCTTGGGTAACCTACCATTTCGAATTGATGAAACTCAGCTGGAGAGAAACGAAATAAAATACTTTAAATTGCATCAGCGAGCAGACGAAGCGATATTCGTGCCAAGCGGTTGGTACCACCAAGTTTGGAATATTACCGATACTATTTCAGTCAATCACAATTGGTTTAATGCTTGCAACGTGAAACGTATATGGCAGAATTTGTGCTCAAATATGCAAAAAGTTATTACCGAGATTGATGACTGTCGTGAAATGGATAATTTTAATGAACACTGTCAAATGATGTTGCGTGCTAGTTTTGGCATGAATTATCTCGATTTTCTTGATATGCTCGAATTTATAGCAAATCAACGATTGAGTTGCTGTAACAATGGTAATGCAGTGGCTGATGAAATGTCTTCCAATACTTTATTTTTTGGTGCTTTTAAACCGAATGACTTTCATATCCGATACGATCTAAAGAACATTGGTGAAGTGCTCAACATGATGCTACGCGATACTGTAGTATGCGATAGTCGGGCTGTATTATACCGCAGATGCCTACAGCTGATGGAATTATTGAAGGGATTTTAAAACTATTGTACTTAAGAGATGCTAAGCAAGATGTATTTTTGTAAATATGTAGTTTTATTAAATATTTTTCTAATAAAAATCGAAAAAAGAACCAGTCATATTTACCAAAAATTGTAGATTATCCTCAATTTGTTTGTGTTTTGTTTTGATCATTCATTCGTAATAAAGCTCGTTTCGATAAGCTTTATGGTATCAAAAATACATTCTTCATATACATAAGTACTCACATACTTGTTGTTCAAAGTGCACAGCATATTTCATAGAATGCCGCTGCAGGGTATTAAGGTATTGGAATTTGTAGGTCTGGCGCCAGCTCCATTTTGTGGTAAAATTTTAGCAGATTTTGGAGCAACTGTAACACGAATCGATAAGGTGCAGATTCATGAATATTTGTCAAGTGAAGTTTCATATTTAGTTTTTCTCATACTCGCAGACACATTCGAATCAGTTGGATGTAATGCAACATGGAAAACGCACAATTGCACTCAACTTGAAACATCCTAAAGCACAATTGCTGGTACGTCGACTAGTTCGCAACTATGATGTTCTCCTAGAGCCATTTCGAGCTGGGGTGATGGAGAAATTAAATCTCGGACCTAAGCTGCTGTGCAAAGAACAGCCTCGTCTTATTTATGCACGCCTCAGTGGTTTTGGTCAAAGTGGTCACTTAGCTCCGAGAGCAGGTCACGATATAAATTATGCTGCAATATCTGGTGTTCTTTCCATGTTGGGGCGGCACAATGAAAAGCCGACAGCACCGGTTAATTTACTGGCCGATTTTGCAGGCGGTGGACTAATGTGTGCATTGGGAATATGTTTAGCACTGTTGGCGCGCCATCGATCGGGTGTAGGTCAAATTGTGGATGCGGCAATGGTTGATGGAGCTGCATATGTGGCAAGTTGGTTATTTATGTCACGTTCACTACCAATATGGGGAGGAGATCGTGGCATGAATATTCTGGATAGTGGAGCATTCTTCTATGACACTTATGAGACAAAAGATGGCAAATATATGTCAGTTGGAGCATTGGAGCCACAATTTTTTGACACATTCAAAGAGCGCCTGGGTGTGCCACATTTGACACAATTCTCAAGCGACTCTGAACAAGTTAAAGCAAAAGATTTAGTTCGTGATGCATTTTTGACAAAAACTCAAGCAGAATGGACAGAATTATTTCAAGATGTAGATGCTTGTGTGTATCCCGTATTGGCATGGACGGAAGCTGCACAGTATACTCACAATAAAGATCGTGAAAATTTCCAAACTATAGATGGCATGATCGTACCAACACCAGCACCGCACTTAAGTAAAACACCTGGTAAAATAAGATTTCGTGAAAGCCACAAGACTGACGCAATGGCAGAAGCTCGAGAAATATTGAAAGAATTGAATTTATCTGAAGTCGAATTACAACAATTGATAGCGGAGCATATTCTATTAGTGCCAATAAATAAAACCAAACTTTAGCCATATTTCCATATTGTAACAACCCGCAAATATTACCAATTCGCGTAATAAAACACTACATTTAATTTAGAATTTTAATTATACTTTAATGAATTACTCTTATTAGTCTTTTACAAAAACCATCTTAACTTCCGATTCTATTTCACAATAATCAAAAACAATACATTTTTTCTGAACTACCGTTGATCGCATGTGTGTCTTTGTTTGGTTGAGCAGGGTTGCCACATCCCTCCGATGTTTTTAAGACGGATCTTCAAGTCTTCTCCACCGGCCAAAACCTCTCCCCCGGATGTAACACTCGGCTGCTGGATGCTCGACGATGAAGACTTTGGATCTACAGAATCAGGAACTGCGCCGTCGGTTGAAGAAACCTCTGATGATGGCAGGGGCAGTGTAGCTGCTGGAATTTTCTTCAGGTGGCCTACATTTCTACAAAAAACCTTACCTCCGCCCGACACTTCTACCATATTACCAGTTCTTGCCGTTACCACATATTCGGTTGTGTCAAAGTTTGGTGTCAACTTATGGGGAAATACAACATTTTTCAATAGAACCTTGTCACCTACTGATATATCCGTTTCCTTTGCACCTCTTTTCTTATCAGATACTTCTTTCCCCTTTTGTTTGTTAATACAATCCCGATCTTTTTCAGCAGAGTCAGCGTATTCTCCTGTCAAATCCTGTATTCCAGGTAATTTGTCTCTTATGACCCTGTTAAACATAAGCTCTGTTGGGGGAACCCCGGTGGTGGAATGTGGGGTAACGTTATACATGTGAACGAATTTCTGAATCTCCTCTAGAAAATTTTTCTTATTTACAGACGCTATTTTCAGACGTTTCAACAATGACTTGTTCATGTTCTCAACTTCACCATTAGCTTGGGGCCAATATGGCGGCGACAATATTTGTTTTATGTCATTTATTTGACAATATAGTTTAAACTCAGCACTTACATATTGTCTACCGTTGTCGGTTTTCAGATATTTAGGGAGTCCCAATCGACAAAATATCTCCTTCATTGAGTCAATAATTGCCTGAGAGGATATGGAGCGAAGAAGTTTAAACTCCATGTATCTGGAATAATAATCAATAAAAACGAGTACATACTGGCCATTTGGTAATGGGCCCAAAAGGTCCGAAGCCAATGTAATCCAGGGGCCAGTTGGGAATGGATGTCGGTCCATAGGAGCCGGGTTTGATGGCTGTGATACCACAAGACAATCTCTGCAAACTTTAACATAATTTTCTGCTTCACGATCCATATGGGGCCACCAAACTTTTGACCGTAATCTCCGTTTCATGGCTGACTCTCCGGGATGACCCTCATGAGCCAGTTCTAAGACTTTTGATCGTAGAGATCTCGGGATCACTAACCGTGTTCCACGCAAGAGTATACTGCCAACTGTCGACAACTCGTAACGGAAAGGATAAAAACTGTTAGATTGGGCGGAATTCCAAGAGTCAGCGCCAAGACATGACATAACGTCAACTATCTCCTCATCCTGAACACTATTCTGAGCAATTTCCGAAATGGAAAGTGCCGTGGGCACACAACTTGTGATAACGTGACAAATACTTTGTTCACCATTCCAATCAAAGCAATCGGTGTTAGTTATTTGACAAAGTCTTGACAAAGAATCAGCGATGTTTTCTTTACCTGCTCTGTAGATTACCTTAAATTTAAAACCCTGAAGACGTAAGAGCCACCTTTCTATCCGGGCCGGGGGTTTGGATGTAGGCTTGAAAATCGCCTCTAGCGGTTTATGGTCCGTTACAAGTTCAAATTCCAAACCAGCTAAGTAATAATAAAACTTTTCAACTGCCCATACCAACGAAAGACTCTCTTTCTCTGTTTGTGAGTATCGTTTTTCCACATCCGATAGACTTTTGCTGGCAAATGAAATGATGAGTGCCTCGTTGTTTTGGTTGAATTGGACTAGTACCGCTCCCAAAGCGACTGGGCTGGCATCCGCAATCAAACGTGTCTTGCGTCTCGGATCAAAATAGGATAAGTTTGGTATTTCGGCCAGCAACAGTTTCAAACTCTCAAAAGCTTGAGATTCCACAGCACCCCAATTAAACTTGCTGTCTTTCTTAAGAAGATGTCTTAATGGCTCAGTACGATTTGCCAGGTCTGGGATAAATTTCCCAACGTAGGTGACCAACCCCAGAAAACTGCGAACCTCTTCTTTATTTTTAGGGTCTCTAAACGATGCTATAACTTGCACTTTTTCTGGGTCGACTTCAATACCCTTATCGGACAACACATGACCCAAAAATTTTAGTTTTTGAGTCTTCCAAATGCATTTTTCCTCATTTAGGTAAACATTATTATCACGAAATATTTCACGTACTTTCGCGACTGCCTGATCATGTTCTTCGTCATTACTTCCGAATATAATGATGTCGTCGATGTAATTCATGGCGTTTGGACATGGTGCTAACATTTCTTCCAGCATTCGCTGGAAAATTTCAGGAGCGGAGTTCACTCCGAACAGGAGTCGCTTGAATCTGTACAAACCCCGAATGGTTATGAAGGTTGTGATCTCTCTGCTTTCTTTGTGAAGTTCTAATTGGTGATATGCATTTTTCAAGTCCATTCTTGAAAAGTACTTGGCTCCCTTCAGCTTAGTCATAAAAGTCTCGAACGTCGGCAGTGGGTAATTTTCTCTTAGTATAGCCTTATTTGCCCTACGCATATCTACACACAACCTGATATCGCCATTTTCTTTAAATGCTACTACTATTGGTGAGATCCAGGGACTTGGCCCAAACACCGGTTCAATAATATCCCGACTAAGTGCATCATCTAATTGTTGTATAACTTTTTCTTCGACAGCAACAGGCACGCGTCGCATAGGCTGCTGAATTGGCACAACTTTCGGGTCGATTGACAACTTTACGATTACATCCTTCCATTTAGGAAATGGCTTGATACTTTCAACTCGATTCACGTCTAAGCCAAGTCTTAGAACGTTGAGTTTAATAGCTGTTTCTCGCCCTAATAGTGATTGTCTTCCATTTTCAATGACATAAAATGTAGCAATTATTTCAGGATTTCCCTTAATGCAAATTGGAGCTTCAAAGACGCAAATTACACTAAGCAATTTCTCAGAAGCGTATGCTCGAAACTGATTCATGGATTTCGTACGAATGTTAAACAGTTTCGCGTTCTCTCCCTGTAGGTATTTCCAATCTGTGTAGCTTAATAGGTTAAAACGTGATCCTGAGTCTATAACCATTGAAATTGCGTTACCCGCAATCTGACACACTACATTTTCTTCGGTTTCATCATCACTTGATATCTTAAAACAGTTACTGCTGACTTTCTTACATTCAACTTCAGGTATTTCATCATCAACAGCCCGTACCGTAGTGCGCCGACGCTTCGGATCTGTATTATAACCTTGTGCAACTTGTCGCTTCATATTTGTTCTGCACTTGCGAGCGAAATGGCCAACACGGGAACATTTGTTACATTTCATGTTTCGTGCAGGACAGCTCACTGAATTGTCTGCATGGCCACTACGGCCACATCTGCTGCACTCGCTGTTATTGGATCTTGACCGCCATTTCTGTGTATCGATTTTACTGATGATGTCTGGATCTGGTTTAGATATCATCGATTGCGTCTGCTTACCAATTTGTTCATCTACGCGACATGCGTCCAAAATCTCATCAAGGCTGTGTTCTTTTTCCAACAATTTGCGTTTAAGCTCTACCGGTGCCCATACATCGATAATCTTGTCTTTCAAACAAATCTCCTCGATTTCAGCTTTTGTGTTACCAAATGAGCACTTCGCTATTTGTTGCCGCAACCGTAAAACAAATTTGTTAAAACTTTCCCCCTCTAGGGGATTAATGTTTCGAAAAAGGTGTCTCTCAAACGCAGAATTTCTTTTTGGCGTAAAGTATTCATTTAGTTTTTCGACTAAGATTGTATACACATCATTTTTCTTTACTTCGTCATACAGAACTACTGCCCCAGGCAAAGAATCGGCTACAGTTTGCAGTTGCTGCCCTCCAAGGTGGAGTAGCTTATTTCGTTTCCGAACAACAGATGTGATTTCTTCTGCGTCCACATAAATCTGAAAAGATCGAAGCCATTTTTCCCACTCGGTACGCACCAATGATTTCTCAATTGAGTCGCACAAAAACGGCTTTATTGTATCAGCCATAATATTCTCTTTGACTTAACACGACCTGAAATGTAGTTTAAAAAAAAACATGTATTATTGTCGTAAATTCAGACATTTGTCAGATTCTTCAATGTTGGCTTGCGTTCTACGCACGGCCCCTGACATTTGTCAGATTAAACATATCTATCGGCATAACGCCTCCGACATTTGTCAGATTATTCACTATTGGCTTGCGTTTAACGCCCAGCCCCTGACATTTGTCAGATCATAAACGTTCCCCCTTTTACATTATCTTTATAGCATTTTTCTATTTTTCGGCCCGTAGCCTCTGACCTTTGTCAGATAATCATATTCGTCTTCCTCATTGATCAACTATTGGAAAAGATTTGCAACTACTTATGTATAAACTCATACCTACATGTATCCATATTTTTATAGATACACACTTTCCTAGGTCGATGTATAAACTTTTTTTTTTTAACCTTTCCGAATATTATAATCCCTCATTTGCTCCTAACTTAAAGTTCCCTTAAAATCTGCCACACTCCGTGTTGTCTCCATTATTCATTTTACACACCTCTTAGCAAAATTTCCAAAAATAATGTTTCTCTTCCGAATTGTGTTAAAAAAAAAACGGATCCCGATCTCGTCGCCACTGTAACAACCCGCAAATATTACCAATTCGCGTAATAAAACACTACATTTAATTTAGAATTTTAATTATACTTTAATGAATTACTCTTATTAGTCTTTTACAAAAACCATCTTAACTTCCGATTCTATTTCACAATAATCAAAAACAATACATTTTTTCTGAACTACCGTTGATCGCATGTGTGTCTTTGTTTGGTTGAGCAGGGTTGCCACACATATAATTAATATTAATGTCTGTCTGTGGTGAAAGGTGTATTTGTGATATTTATAACAATTGGTAGTGGAGTATTTCAATAAAACCAAAGTTAATAATTTTTCCGTATAGTAAATCAGAATATCTAAATGAGGCTTATTTGTGGTATTTTTGTATAAAAAATTGTATTAATTCTAGTATTTGATGTTTTCTAAATGAAATTCATGGAAATATACACGATTACCAGGTGTGCCCACTTCAACAGCATGCGTCAATACCAGAATAGAAGGATTGCAATCCTGACATACAGTCAGGCTGCTATCAAGGCACTGAACTCTAACCAGGTGAATTTAAAACTGGTGTGGGAATGTCTTGACAAGCTGAACAAACTTGGTGAAAATAACAAACTATGGATCCTTTGGGCTCCAGGACATATTTGAGCAGCCTTTGTAGGCCCAGAACCCTTCTGTGGTCTGAACAAAAGAGCTTTATCCATGCTCATTAAAAGGAGTGAATAATCAGAAAGACAATCACACTGGGAAAACCTAGCAGGGTTGTCCCAATCCAAGACACTTTTAGGGACCTATAACCTAAAACGAATGTATCAGTTTAAACGAGAATAATATAAGGATCATTACGGGATTATTGACAGGACACTGCATGCTGAATTATCACCTAACGAAACTGGGAATCTTCTCGGATGAAATCTGCCGACATTGCAGTGAATTCTCGACACTCTTCGAGCAGCTTTTTTCATGTTTTTCTAATAATTTTCATATTCTTCCTTTACAAACAAAAATGTACTTTTTCGAATCGCTGAAACAATCGCAACGATGATGGTACATTCGCTCCATATGCATTTTAACACATCTCGAAGTTCTCGATGGAATTTATGTCGACTTTCAACAAGGATTTTACATGCCTACCTATCAATCTCCCACAATAAGTAATACTAACATACTAACAGAAATTTTGTTTAGGTTTTTTATCCGTTTCATGCTTAGTATTGACCAGTTAGGTCTGTTATCTGCACTCAAGTGTGCATTTGACGTCACGACATCACCATTGGAATTGGCATTCCAATTGGCTCGTCATATCACAAAGAGTTTGCAACATTGTGTGCCCATTTTGCCCTGCAAAAATACAACAAAACAAATAAAACAATTTGAAAATGTCTTTGCGTCGAAAGAAAATTTATTTCACACACAATTATCGTACAAACTATCAGTCATACAAAATAAGATTTTGTTTTTTTTTTTTTTGTTTACATTTAATTCATTTTTACTTTATTATAAATATGCATGTATGTAGTTTAATGACATAAGATACGACAATTCTTGTTGTTCTACAGATAATGTAACTATTATTGTGTTCTTTCTTTTTGAAATTAAATGGGTTTTGTATTTGTCTAGGTAATAATTTTTATTAAACTCTTCCATTTTCTCGCTTATTAAATTGAGAAATAAAGAATGAAGAATTGAATTTTGACAAAATAAATGGAAAATAAAAATGTAATCATTATTGGATGTAGATGATGCATACTATTGTGTTCCTCCCTCTGCTGCAAATACATTCAAAAACTGACACCACAACTCACACTATACGTACAACCACCCAATAACAAACAAATGCTACAATCGTCAATAATGTTACATTAAATCATATGGGAAATTTAATGTAAAATAATTGTTCATACAATTTAGCAATTCTCACTCATATAGTACATACACAAATATACATATCTGCTCTATTTACCATAGTTGTATAGTATACACATCACTCACATAATCATCGTCATTATCATCATCATCATCATCATCATCATCATCATTGTTATCATCCATCATCCATAAATGCTAACACCAGAATGCAACATACAAACGTTTCAAGTGCAACTGAAGAAAGTTTCTTGTTATATATAGTTTGTTTATATACCTTAGTCGTTTTTATTATACAACATATACAATATAAGAAGTCATCTATCTATAATTTGATATCATTTGCAATACAATAGCAAGTGTCTTAAATTTAATTTTAAAAAAAATAGTACAAAAACCAATTATCGTTTTACTCCATTTTCATATAAACAAGAAACTTTCATTCATATTGAAATCACAGACACATTTCAATTCTAACTAGAAGACCAATCGTACTACATACATAGTTAATACCTCATAAATTCATTATCATTATGACTGAGTGTATAATCGATTTTTATATTAGAATACAAATAAGAACATCAAGTAAGTTTCTGAAAACACTTTATGCTACTACATGTCACGCCAAGATTCCAACAAGGGCAATATTTGACAAAATATTTGTTGTTGAACTAAATCGGATGGGTGCATCCACATTCAGCAGATCACCATCGACAATTTCATACTTGTGGAAATCAAGACGTGAATGTGATTGTTTGCAAAACTTTCTAATGCATTTAGTAGTAGACTCGCATGTTTGTTCGTTCGCTCGACTGGTCACATACACGCGCAAACATAACACACCACCACCGCGTACATTACACTCAGATCACACAGACGATGCCATAATGCACACATGCATACACAATCTTTAAAATATGTAGATACTAGTTTCACAATTAACGAATGTTACCTGTAAATAGAAAAAAATATTGTAAGTAATTTTTCAAATATATAATTTTTTTCTTTTTGGCATTAAAATTTATTTTATATTATTCTAATTTTGATATTACATAAAAATCAACATATATACAAGTTTTGAAAACTTACATATAATTATGCCAACTCCATTGCTTCGAGAGGATAGAATGTATTGAAGGAGGAGAAGTGTCATTTTGTCAGCATTATCGTAGAACTTGTGTTGATTGATTGATTGGTTCTCTCAGGATGTTGTATATGCAAAAAAAAAAAAAAAAGAAAAAACCAAAAATACAAAAATCACATACACACATACACACACAAGTTTTTTGCTACATACGTTTTTTGTTTTTGCAATGCACACACCCCACACAACATACTCACGCACGCACACGCATTCACAGTGTACAACACATAACGCATGCCAATTTCAACAAGTTCATTCAAATAAATGAGATTCAAATTCAGAATGAAATTGAGAAAAAAATTAACTGTTTGATATGTGTTATGCCCAAAAAAATAATTTTTTCCATATAAATGAACAATGAATAATGTAGCAGATAGCAGACATACAATATACGCTTGCGAACGAACCAATAGAATCAATTGAAGAAAATTTTTTTTATCAAATATTTTTAAATAGTTATGCGATGATCACCAATGGAACCAAAAATTATGGAAATTAAAATCCAAATCCAAATATCAACAAAATTTTAAATCCTTGCAATTATAGACACAAAAGCTTCAACTGATTCTATTGTTTTGTTCGAAATTGTATAAGATTAAGATGCCAGATCACCAATAAAGGCTGCTGCTGATTTTTACCAACGAAACGTGAAGTTTGGTGTGCACTTTAGGGTTAATGACGTTCCATCAAAATATTTCAATTACAAGAATGAAGCTCTAAAAATCGCATTACTTTAAATTTGTTAGGAAATTTTCTAAAATCTTAAATATAGAACTAATAGTACATATTTTCAAATTCAAAAGTGGGCATCATACATTTCATGTTTCGCTGGTTAGGCATCTTAATGTACATACATAAAATTGAATTAATTAAAATTATTTTTTTTTTTAATAAAGCACATAGATAACATACATTCATCAGAACGATAATAGAAAAAATTTTAAATAAAAAAAAATTTCTTTTTTTTCATATAGAGGATATGTTAGATCAATTTTAGAGGGACATTAACCATAGTATAAATAGTATAAATTTTGAAAATTCTTATTCACAAAATGTTCGTTCATTATATCTTCATATAATGCATCATATTCTCATTAGTTGTTTTGAAAAGATCTTAAACGGCTAATTAAAGTCAATATCAGTTCATCGTACATATGCTATGTTGTTTGTGTATGTTGCTGTTGTTCTGGTTGTTGTTGTTGTTCTTGTTGTTTGTTAAGTAGGTGTTGTTTGTTGTTTTGTACAAGTGTGCGGTTGTTGTTGTTGTTTCATTGTTTTTATTTTCATGTTCCATGTTCGAAAGCCAAAGTCTATGTGTGAGGTTTTAATATTTTTAACGTTACTGTAATACTTTCATGTATTTATATGTAAGTATGTATGTATGTATGTATGTTTTTTTTTTTATTACAATATTTAGTCATAAAGAACGAAAAATAAAATTTTTTCAATTACAAAAAAAAATAGTAAATAATAGACAATAATCGACTTAAACGAAAAACTACAATTAAATTGAATTTGATTTGATTTAACAAATTCGTAATTCTTCAAGTCGATAATACACGTGTGATATTCCGAGGTTAACAAGTCATTCAAAGCAAAATAAATATAATAAAAAAAAAAAAATTTTTTAAATACAAAACTCAATACATAAGATTACAGTTCAACATTTTCTGAGAAGGTAGTTATTGTTGCTTGCATTCTATGCGTCGTCACTTAATTTTATTATATTATATATTATTACAATATTATATAATTTTTCATTAATTTTTCGTTTTTTTTTTCTTCTTTTCATTATTAATATCATATTTGTAAAAATATAAGCGTCATCTTTGGAATTAATGTTTTTTATTAAAAATTTTTATTTTAATTTTTTTATTATTTAAAAAGAACAAAAAAAAAACAAGTTTTTTTAATACATATGTATTTATTTATTTATGTATTTTGTGTATATAAATTCTACATCTTCCTTTCGTCCTTCTACTACATACACTTCTACATATGTATATCGTCGTTTCTTTCGTGTATATGTAATATGTTTGATCGGATCGATCGATCATTTTATGTTGCGTCGTCAGTATAAATAGTATAAGTATAGTCTCATCAATGTTTATAAAATAGTCATGTTTTGTTGCTGTTGTTGTTGTTGTTTTTGTATAGTATAATCGTATTTTAGATGCTACAAACGTTTCTACAATTAAGTAGGTATAAATATGTTTTTCCGTTTAAAATCCTTTATAGTTACAATATATTGTTTTTTTTTTTTTTGCACATTTCATACATATTAAATTATATTTTAAATACTTACTAGCTAATATCACACAAGCACGCACGCGCGCACATTTAAGTCTTCAATCACAAAAATATTTTATTTCACAGACGCAAGCATAAATTCGTTCAACGGAATCGTACGTACTGCACTTAAATTTACCGAGTCCCATTGGAGTCACACACACACACTCACACACAATAACACAAAATATATTTATTTTATATTCACACAGAAACACACCCGCACACACACACACACACAGAGAATGGCTGATGTACGAGAGCCATAGAAGAAAATAGCATATTTTCTATTTCACCTTCGATCGAAATTGATTGTTCGACTGTGTTTTGGAAGCTTTTCCATGGCCATTTGTTACTGCCGGAAGAATTGCCAATTGCTTGCCGACAGGTGGGTACTGTTCGAAATAAAAATATTTTCGATATTAAATTTGTTATGCCTCAATCGGGGATTGAATCCACCATCTACAGATCAGAAAGGCATCCACTATTATTGAAGTGCAGAAATAATTCCACATAGCATAACTTATTACACATCTCGCATTCGAATATCGAAAGAAGTGAAATCTAAATCAAATGATTTTTAATGTTTTTACTAAAATAAGAAATAATTATTTCACGCCCATGGGATGAGAGGAAAATGAAACAAACGAAAAAATATTGATGCACGAAGGAATCGAACCTGAGAGTATTGAAAAATATGTCAAAACGGGTCATTATATCAAAAGTGGTGCCAATTTTCAACAACAAAACTGTAAGCATTATTCTTCGAAAAAATCGAAAATGCAGCAGCGGTGAGAAAACGCTAGCACTGGAACAATTATAAGGAATTCGAAAGACAAAAACAGTATTTCCAATTTCATACTAAAACAAAGCTTCTTCGAAATATTCGAAAACACAGCAGCGTTGATACATCAATTAACTCCCTTCCGAAACAATTTGTAGCCAGCAATTGTCGCAAATTCGAAACCCATTCGACTGAATCCCGTTGCACAACATACAAAATAGCGAATAGTGATTAAATCAATTTCGATCAAAAGTGAAATCCAGAATGTACCCCTATGTGATAATTATTCGTCCTTAATTTGGATTTTTCATAGAACTACTTGACTAATTTGAAAATCTACACAAAATCATACACATTCGCATAACCATTTATGAACAAACTTTCACACTACCACACAAACACACACACACACACACACACACACACACACACAAACACCCACACGACCATACGCATTTACTCACTTATATATAAAAGATCATCCATATGCTATTCATAGAAATTTTCATGAAAAGCATAAATACTCCCATGCACAGCATGCATTCAATCACTCCGACATTTGTTCACTCGCTTACACATATAAATTTTCCAGCAAAATTTCAATTATTTCTTTCACATAAGAGTTTCTCATTTCTCATTTTAAATTTAAAAATGTTTAATTTTAATATTTTTTTTTTTTTTGAATTTATCCAAAGTGATCTTAAGTATTAGAGATCGAAAATGACTTCGACTTTTTTTACTGTTTTCGTTTGTGGTTTTTCTTTTTAAATATGTTGTATATTGACAAAAAAAAAAATGTTCTATTTCAAAAATTAAACGTACAGCTGATATTAAAATTAATTGTATAGGTATAAAATAAAGAACTTAAAACAAACAAAAAAAAAAAAAAAGAAGAAAAATCTACATAAATTATAAACTACATATATTGTTTTTTCTTCTTTTTAGTAATAAGTGCCAATTAAATCATATTATTATGTACGTTCAGCAATAGTATAAGTTTAATAACAAAAAGTAGAATTAATTTTCTGCTTTTCTACGGTAGCATAGTGCAGTTGTATTGTTTTCTTTATATGTAATATGTATGTAAAAAAAAAAAAAATAACATAAAATGCTACAAAAAAGAACAATGTTCATATATATATTAAAGAGAAATTCTATAAAAATTCTGCGTCGCATGTCAATTATAAATTGCCAAAATTAAATAAAATTTACATATATGTACTATTTACTTGTGTTTATATTAGAATTGATATACAGTAACGCAGAGCATGTTATTAATTCAGACAGTGGCATATGTAAATCATTTGTTTTTCTTTTGCTTTTTGTTTTTGGCCTTAATAAAAAAAAAAGGTTATTGTTTGTATTCGAATCTTAGTGATTTGTTTTCATTTTTGTGAAATCTGAAACAAGAGACAGAAGAAGATATAAATAAACAAACAACAAACAAACAAAAAAGAGTAAAATTAGTTGGAAAAATAAACCTATCTCGAGTTGTAATACTACACATAATACTAATGTTGATAATCACATTCTAATCCTATTCCATAGAAAGGTACTTACCTTTTGTGAAGGGGAAACATTTTTAAATATGCTACTAAACGACGTTAACAATACTAACTGCACATTTCCACTACCACCATAATCGTTGCGCAATTCCTTACTGTGCAATTTGATGGCTATCGCGCAATTTTTTAATTTCTTTTGTGGCCCAATTGCAAAGTGATTTAGTGCGCGATGCCTTTGAGCGTTTTCCTTCTGTAAGGAATTGCGAAATGCTGACATCGTCAAGCAGTGGATATAAACGTGGACCGAAAGCCGAACATAAATCTCCAATGAAACCGGCAGCACTAGCAATCATCGTATCTGAATTATCGCCTTCACGTGCTATGCACTTGATAAATCCAATAATATGATTTAAATGTGGCTCCAGATGCATTACATCAGCGCGTGGCTGTTGATCAACACCCTTTAAACCCTGTATGATGCCAGTGTATGCCTCCAAGACACTCTCACGCAATTCCGTCTGATATTCAACCATATCATAGCTCTTTGGATCCACCTATGAATTATAAATCACATTACATTATAGGTAATTGGTAATTTTATGAATTTCACAACACATACCTGTAGCTCTGAAGCAGCACGTAACATATCCAGCACTACATTTAGATACTTAAGAAATTCAGTGCCGATACTGAGAGCCATATCGCCAAAGGCAGACAATATTTGTGGCTTGACCGTACGATGTAGAGTCGGTTCTGACAAATTGGCCAGCAAATATGTCATAATTTCGTCACAATATGGTATGATCAGATCTTTCAGAGCGCGGCAAATGTCACCAGTCAGACCGACGGCAGCACAACAGACCTGATACTCTTGGAAATTTTTGAGTCCCATAAATAGGAATGGTTTGAACGCATCCATATATTTGACAAACTTGAAACCAAGCAGTTCGACGAGTGTCGATACCGCCAAAAACGCATCCTCTTGTACACCGCCCGTTTTACCCGAACTCGAACTGAACATGGTCAAAAGTGCCGTCATTATGGCGTCAGAAATTTGCGGTGCATCATCTTCGTGCACCTTGCGCAATACACTTTGGAGCGTTGCGCAAAGCAGCGACTGCAAATCATTGAATTGATGACGATCATTGTAGTTGGCGATGTGAGATTCCATTTGAAGCACTTGATTAAGGCGTTCCAGAATGACAATTGTTGTGCGCTGCACAACCAAATAACAATCTAGTGGCGAATTCTTGATCATGTCCATAAGCGCTTCGTAGGCTGCAGCGCGCAGATTGGCTTGTGCACCATCCGGCCGATCTGTAGTCTCCAACAGCTGTGTAATTATGTACTCGAAATATGGCGATAGACAGTAGGTTTTGGGAGTTTCGCTTTCTTTGGTTTCAGCCGCTTCATATGCAGCATCCGATAGACCAATAAACGCCCAGCATACATTTGCAGCAACACGTGGCTCTGCCTTTAAGCCCTTGATGAAACAATCGAGCAACGTATTTAGATATGTTTCGTTGATGGCCGCTTCAGGTATAATCTGTGAGTATTTTTAGAATGTTTAGTTAATAGTATTAAAACACATGTTGCACTAATTTGACTTACATCGCATATACGACCAAAAGTCCATGCTGTGGTATCGCGTACAATCACACTATTATCATACATAAGTCGTATAAGTGTGGGCATAGCTTGTTCAACCAACGGCTTCAAAGTGTTGACTTCTAATCCACTCAATATGGAGCCGAAAGTCATTACTGCGGCATCGCGGAAGCGCCAATTTTGTGATTCGATATTATCCTTGATGAATGGGAATACATGTGGTACAATATCGTCCTCGCAGCATGTCGCAAGCAACATTAGGCACACCGATGCTGCCTTTGCAGGACTCCAATTGTCTTCATCGTCGCATTCGTCCTGCTTTGTCAGTTTCTCCACCAAGACCGGTGTCAAAAATTGCAAAGCGCCACGCGCGTAATGCTTCGAGACGCGTGCGGGAGCACGGCCGGCATCGTTGGCCTCCTGATTTTCAATTGCCAAATCGATTTCCTCATCACTTACGTTCGACCAAAACTCTATGCCCTGTAAAGCAATCTGATCGTTGTCCGATTTCATCGCTTCCAGAGTTATGGGGAAAAGTGCCTGTGCCATGTACGGTTCCATATATTGATAGTAGAGTGTGAGTATTTTTACCAAACACTGAAGAGCTGCAACGCAGACTTGTGTGTCTGGCGATTGTGTGGCCTCACACACCACTTCCATGATGAAATTTCGTTCGAGTTCTTTCTCAAAGTTGGCCTTAGTGAATTCCAAAGAATTCAACAGAGCTGTCGTTGCTGCTAGACGCACATGATTGCTGGGTTCTTGTTTGCGCATTCCATGGATAATAGCCGTCAAAATTTGATTAGATTGATGCTCCAATACACCGTACCGAATGTCCTGGCATATATAACCAATGGCTTCAAGTGCAGCCTCACGATCCATTTCACTTGAACCTTCATTGACAACTTTATTGACGAGGGATTGGATGAGAATACCCCATCGATTCATGGGTAATTCCGTTACAGCGACATAAGCAACACACTGAGCGGCGCAGGACGGGCGTGTATTCTCTGTGCCCAATGCAGCTAGAATCTGTATTAAAGCAGTAAATACAACATAGATCTTTCATACATTTAATTTCAGCAATTATACTTACGTTCTTTTTTATGTACTCGCGAGTATCTTCTGGAAATTGATGCCATCGTTCTTGGTAGCGTGCATTCACAGCTTCATCTTTACTGGTCAAATGGTTCTTTAGTTGCAGACCAGCTGCCATACGAGCTACCGGGCTATTGGTAGCAGTAACCAGAATATCAGAGAGCGCCTTTAGAAACTCTGGCAGGTTGCTTTCTGCTGCCTGCTTTACAAAATGTTCAGCTTGTAGCAACTCATTTTTATCTAAATGTAATCAATAAAATTCATTAAAATCAACTGACATTCAATAAAACTAGTTATATATTTTATAATGAGCATATCCAGGCTTCATTGCTATATCGGACCACTGCTGAAAAAGAGGTAGGGCTTTATCACATACATATTTTACTATGATATGCAACCCTGTACACGCTTTTTCAATATTACGCTATAGCAATTGTTCAATGTATTCACATAACCAAATAAAAACAAGCTAATAGGGAAAAAACCAAATAACAACTCACCAGAAGATACAGTTTTCTCCAAAATCTGGATAAGCTGCATCACTTGGGAATTCATTTTGTTCAGTTCCTGCCTCTCAAACTGCTTTTGACAAAAAATGATGTATTATACACTCTGATATTGTAACAAATATGAAGAATGCGCGTGGTGTGATGCGATGCAATAAGAAATATTTGCAACTCGTCGGGATTGTATGATGCTGACACGACACTGAATAAAACGTCAATTAGTATATATCTGTAGACTTTATACACGAAACCAATAATTTTGAGATTAGTCACTTCCTATGTAAGAAAAAATATTTGAACACCTTGATTATTTCATTCTTAAATAATTTTCTTATAACTTCATCGTATTAAAACCAATTCGACTTACCAGCGATATATCTCTGTTTGTCTGTCGTCGTCGTCGTAGATTGATTTTTTGATTTTGCTGTGCTTCGCTAATGCGTTCGTCTTTGTTCGTATCTTTTGCGCCTTTTTCACTTTTTTCTTGACATATGCAAATAAGCACAATTATTTTCCTCAAATTAGTAATACAATTTAGTTGAATTATTACAAAATTACACCGTAGATTGATTTTTCTCTTTTCTATATTTTTTCAATCCATAAAAATTATATTATAAGCGATCAATTGGCCGGCTGCAACTATACTTTACTTCCACATGGAAGCTTGCGAAATTCACGAATGCAAATTTCAATGGTCTTCGGAATTTAACGTCTTTTTTCCAACTTCGGCTCCAACACGCGAACACAATGTACGTTCGAAAAATAAAGTAATTTATTTAATAAAAGTGGCAGGGTGACAAATGTATTTGAAAATAATAAATAATATACAAGAAAGAAATGCCTATTTCATTGTCAATTTTACTCTCACGTGAATGCCTTATCTGATGCTATATTCAAACTCTTTAATGTAATGTACATCTTCTGGGGGTCAATTCTCGTTCTGTGAAACGGTGAAATGAAATGTTTTTTCACGTTTTCATGGCACTTTCGATTCTCGTTCAGCGAAAAAATGAAAAAAACGTCAAAATGTTTTCATATGAAAAAAAGTGGAACGACACGAAACTTTTCACTTTTTCATAACCCTCGTTCTGTGAAACAGTGCAATCAAAAATGTTCATATGTAAACTAATTATTCACAGGCAATTTATACGTGAAAGAAACATGGAGAAAATAATTGGAGGAAAGCGCAGTAGCGAGCATCAGAAGGAGTATTTAGTAAATTATTTGGAAGAGAATCTTGACATTAAGCACGATAAGTAAGAAGTTTTATTAATTTAAACAAACTTATATTAATTACAGATTTGCAGATTTTTGACTGCAGACTGCAGACTGAAAGATATAGCGGCGAACCTTAATGCTCTTGGGGGGACCCAAAAGATTGTGCGAGATGGAGAAAGTATTGGAGTGACATAAGGTACTTCATATTAATTTTTTGCCGATTAAGATTTTTAATGAAATATTTCGTTTCTATATCCAAAATTTGGTATAAATGTCATTAATTCGTCAATTGTGCTTGGAGTTAGCACAACGCTTTAGGGAACCTACATAATTTCTTGAAACGTTCGTTGGTTGTCACCTCAAAGGGATTTTGGTCATCGCGAAGTCTGCGTCTTAACACTCTTAAATAATACCTAGAATATATTAAATTGTATTTACTGTAATTAAAAATTTACACAACATTTTATTACCTTTGCTCATCTTGAATTCTTTGCGATAATTCTAATAAAATAATTATTCCCGACATGTTTTCTTTACTTATTTCTCTACTTCAACTCATTTGTTTCTGAAATTAAATAGCACAGTTGCAATGGTTTCACGACTACATTGGTAATGAAACACGCTTTTCACACCACGAACCAGAATCACAAAATAAGACAGAGTGAAAAGTAGTTGTGAAAACGAAAATGAAAACTTTTTTTTCACTTCACTTTATCACAGAACGAGTATTGACCCTCTGTTCTGCCAAAGCGATGACACTTTATTTCGTTTTGTCACAAAAAAAAGTTTAAAGCGAACTGTTCTTTCTTCTTTTATTGTCTTCATTTCTTATCACAACAATTATTTAATCGGTATGGCAGTAACACATTGATAGTGTGATATCTCAAGGCCAAAAGTCTCGATGCTTGATGCTCTTTATGTGGACACTTTCATAAATATGTGTATATTTTAACTTCGTTTGACAGATGAATATGCATGCATACTTTTTATGTATTTTGGCAGCAAACACTGTCAATGATATATACGTAAAGTAAAGCTTTCAATATTTTGCTAATTCGTTCCAATTAATTGTGTTTCTGCAAAAACATAACAGGGAAATAATAACGAATGTCCAAATATAAAAAATACATATTTAGGAAACATAAATTACTGAGCTTCTACTGGTTGTAATTGTATTGTGTAGTTTATGAACAACCCACTCGTATGCTTTGTTCGTAGTTCAAGGCAAAGTTGAAGCCATCTTAAAGTTAAAATCGAATTATTTAACATATTTCCCATAGGAAAATCTGCTAAGAGGCCGTTACGGGCCTTTGAATTTTACCTTTTATGTCAAAGTATATTGTAAAAAAGTTTGATATCAGGTAAAGAAATTGGAAGCCGTTACAGGCGTTCTTATAATATCGTTTTTAAATCGTGTTTCTTGTTTTCTTATTTCCAAAAGTATCGATGATTTTTTAGTTTTTTATTCTTTATTTATTTTGTACCTTTTACTTTTTAAATTATGTGTGTATTTATTTTTTGTACATAAGTGAGGACACAGCTGCTCTCACGGAGTACACAAAATCAGCGTTTCCATAGTTATAAATAAATATCTATGCTGAAATATCATTATGAATGCTTGTCTGTTTTTCCTCTATATTCAAGGTTCTATTGCTGCTTTCTTTAAGAGCCAGTTTTTCAATGTGAGTTTAACTCTATTTGCCGTTTAAACTAAGCAGTTTTTAGTCAAATTTTAACGTAGTTTAAACGTCCAATCTAGCTGGGTTAAACCAAGATTATCACATCAGTTGTTCACCTGTCTGTTTTTGCACTCCAGTACATATTTTCTTGCTACGGTTTAAAATAAGTTTAAGTGTAAACTCGATTTTTGTAAACTTAGTTCAAACGTAGTTTAGACCTGTACTGAAAAACTGGTGCCAAAATTATTATCGAGCAAATAGTTAGAATCGTGAATTGCGATTTATGTTCAGTATTTATTATTTTCATTTAAAAATATTCTTCTAATTTAAATTTGTAAATAATTTTTCATTTTCGCTTGATTTTGTTTAAAAATACAGCTAAGTGAGCATGGATGATTTCTGTGATAGAATACTATACGATACGATACCTTGCGACGCATTTAGAATTACAAAACTTATTGGAAATAGTGAAATACAACCCTTCTCTTGTTGTCGTTTTAATGTCAATGGTGACGTTTGTGGCATGTACAAAAGAAAAATATGAACGATTAGAATTACTGAGAAAAAAAGAAGAAGAAAGCGAAAATTCTCATGAATATCGAAAATATTTTAATCCTGAACTAAACGATAATACTGAAATTAATTGAAAACGACTTTGCTTATTGTTGTCGTACAAACACTTTGATACTACGTCAACATTGAACATAATAGATATTCCTGGGAGAAGAATCGACGTCGTCAGCACTACAAATAGGAACACACCCGCATCGCAAATATCGGCTCATCATGTCCCCAAATCGGACAATGGGCATTTCGGTAGTGTTTCTTTTGATATTGAACATTGTAAGTTTCAGTGAACAATTCTATTTACCTGGTTTGGCTCCAGTAAATTATTGCCGGAAGAGCGAGGTCTCGAATATTTGTAAAGTGAGTTGAATATTATATTTTACTACATACACTACATGTACATTGTAATTTCAAATGGTTTTGCGATAAGAAACAATGTGATATTGGTGTGTATGTATATAAGTACATAGTTGTTTCTATTTTCATCACACTTAATAAGCTGATGTTTTTTTTTATCTTGAATCGTTCATATTGAAATGCCTTTTTTTTACAAATTTAACTTTTAGCAACATGAGGTTACTCTATACGTGAACCGTTTGAATACGGAGGAGTCTGTAATTCCATATGAGTATCATCATTTCGATTTTTGTACTGGCAACGAAAAAGATTCCCCTATCGAGAATTTAGGCCAAGTCACCTTTGGCGAACGCATACGTCCTGGGCCATATCAAATTGAATTTTTAAAGGATGTCAACTGTGAGGCGGTATGTTACATGTAGACTAATACTAATAACAATATGAATAGTAATAAAATGAATATATTCTTTAAAAGGTATGCACAAAGAACTATACGGGTGGTGATTCAGACAGCGATCGTCGTTTGATGGTACTCAAAAAGGGTATCAGTTTGAATTATCAGCATCATTGGATTGTTGACAACATGCCCGTTACGTGGTGTTACCCATTAGAAAATGACAAGCAATACTGCAGTACTGGCTTTCCCATGGGCTGTCTCGTACGCGCCGATAGTGATGATGCATGCCCAATAAATCCAAATTACAATAGACGTGGCTATTATTATCCATTCAATCATGTCGATCTTTTCATTACCTACCACAGCGGTCTGACAGAGGATCGAGGTGTAGGCTTCCGCGACAATGGCGGACGTATTATTTCCGTAAAAGTATTGCCTCGTTCAATCAATCATGTTGATCCCATGAAACCAGATTGCTCCAACACTGAACCCTTGGCAATTAAAAGCAGTTCATTAGCGCGTGGTGAACGACTCGCCATTACCTATACATACAGCGTGAAATTTATTCAAAACAATACTGTGAAATGGTCATCCCGTTGGGATTATATACTGGAATCAATGCCGCATACTAACATTCAATGGTTCTCTATTCTGAATTCGCTGGTGATTGTGCTCTTTTTATCTGGCATGGTCGCAATGATAATGCTGCGAACGTTACATAAAGATATAGCCCGCTACAATCAAATGGAGAGTGGTGAGGATGCACAAGAAGAATTCGGTTGGAAATTGGTACATGGTGATGTATTCCGGCCACCACGAAAGGGCATGCTATTGTCAGTATTTCTTGGCTCTGGTGTCCAGGTTACATTTATGACACTGATAACATTGGCATTTGCATGCCTCGGCTTTTTGTCGCCTGCAAATCGTGGTGCACTAATGACCTGTGCCATGGTATTATTTGTTTCGTTGGGCACTCCAGCGGGCTATGTTTCGGCACGTGTCTACAAAAGCTTTGGTGGCATCAAATGGAAGAGTAATGTGATACTAACATCAATGGTATGCCCTGGGTAAGTGAGAGTACTAATTCACAATATAGCATGATAATTTTATGAATCATTTTTTGTAGTGTCGTATTTTGTCTTTTCTTCGTAATGAATCTTGTACTATGGGGCGAGGGAAGCTCAGGAGCTGTACCGTTTAGTACATTAATTGCACTATTGGCTCTATGGTTTGGTGTATCTGTACCACTGACATTTGTTGGTGCTTACTTTGGTTTCCGCAAAAGGGTAAAAACATATGATTATTTATTTAATAGAACCATATGAGTTTAAATAACTGTTTTCTTTGTTTTTTTTTTAACTAAAGGCACTCGAGCATCCTGTTCGTACCAATCAAATACCGCGTCAAATACCAGATCAGTCCGTTTACACTCAACCGATACCCGGCATTATTATGGGAGGCGTTCTACCATTTGGTTGCATTTTTATTCAGCTCTTTTTCATACTCAGCTCAATTTGGTCCAATCAAATGTATTATATGTTTGGATTTCTTTTCCTTGTATTTCTCATTTTGATCATCACTTGCTCCGAGACGACAATTCTCTTGTGCTATTTCCATTTGTGTGCGGAGGACTACCATTGGTGGTGGCGTTCATTTTTAACATCTGGCTTCACTGCTGTCTACTTGTTCATCTATTGTTGTCATTATTTCGTAACGAAATTATCCATCAAAGATGGTGCATCGACATTCTTGTACTTTGGTTACACAGCTATAATGGTGTTCCTGTTTTTCCTGCTCACCGGCACAATAGGATTCTTTGCCTGCTTTTGGTTCATACGTAAAATATACAGTGTTGTTAAAGTCGATTAATTTACTCCAGCACACCAGGGGCTGAAGGATATGAGAAGGAATGTGGACTTGAACAATACATTGCATTAAATTTATAATATTATATGTACGTATGTGATTAGAGGTTATGAATATCAGTGAATACTTATATGTATACTGTAAGCGGTACCATGGGTATTTTAATCATAGAGAATGCGCGCAATATTTTTATTGATTACTAAGTATATATATGATTCAATGAGTTTTTTGTTTGTTTATTTTTATAAAAATAATAATTTTCTGTTTTCTGCGATAATAACATTGAGCCTCAGATGTGATGGCAGCGTTCAAAAGCATCTTAGTAACACCTGTTCCCACTATATGATGGATGTACCCCCAAATGTAGAAACTACAAATCCTCAAAACTACTATACACATACATATATATATAATTCCAAAATTGTTCTTTAGTACAGTCAGTCATTTTAGAGATTATTCTGAGAGGCCGTTAAGCATTTGATGTACTGAGATTGGTATATAGCAGCAGATATTAATTTGAATAATTATTATATAGATATATGATTCACAATTTCTTAAAAAATATATATATATATATATATATATATATATATATATATATATATATATATATATATATATATATATATATATATATATATAAATGCAAGTTGAAAAATGAAACTCAGCAAAAATACATACACATCCGTAACCGTTCCCATATATTTCGTATGAAATTAGTTTAATAAAGAGACCGATGAAATAATAAAGAAATGTATAGAAGAATGTATTTTTCATTTTAATGACCGTGCCAGAAAAGAAACAAGTTTCTAATCATACATAAACGGCGTCGGTGGCGGCGACGGCATCGGCATAATATCCCATTCATGTGAACATTGTTGTTTGCCAACCGGTTTGGCCAATTATTTTTATTAGCTAATCCAAAATAAATAGAACTAAAAGCTAATAAATATCATAAGATGATCAATAAGGTTATCAGTGCAATATCAGACAAAATTAGAGCAAGTTTCACTTAAATAAAAATGGTCTTGTTGAGAATGTTCAATTCTGATTGGACGTCATAATTGTATTCGTCAGTTTTAAAAGGGTTAACTATGCGAAGACCCATAAGTGTTTCCAGCTGTGCCCTTTATATTCTATTCACTCTTTCGTTAGTTTACATGGCTGGGAAAATTGTGAAAATTTGACAAGTGCAATGAGAATATTGAATAAATAGTTGTATCAATGGTTTCATCAGAAACTGGTCAATTATTTATTGTGTCTACCTAGTGTGCAATGTCTGATGAAAATTATGATAATCCTGATTATTACGATGACGAAGGAGAATATAACTATTCAAATACAACCACTGCTACTGCAGCTGCTGGTTCTTCTGCCGTGGACGAACAAAATGATGATGTAAATTGGTGTATTTTTCTCAAAACTGTTTGTTTAGCTGACAGTAAGTATTGTCTTTTGTTGTTTTGCTTAGGAGACATTCGATCTGGATGATCTATTACCAACGATTGGTGAGTTTGGTAAATTTCAAAAGTTACTGGTATTCGGAATATGTCTACCTGCTTGCATACCATGTGGATTTTGTGCATTCAATCAACTATTCATGGCCGATACCCCCGACGATTATTGGTGCAAAGTACCCGAACTGTTGGATTTGCCATTGGAACAACGTAAATACTTGTCCATTCCTTTGGTGGGCGGTGGGGTAAGAAGACATTTATTGCATATTTTGGATAAGTATTTTCTATTATTCTTTTTATACCAATTAAAAGGAAGAAAATGATGAAAACGGAGAATATAGTAAATGCTATCAATATGCCATTAATTGGACAGATATTCTGGAATATAGTGATATAAATGAATTGCTACCGAATAGTTCATGGCCAACGGAAAAATGCCGTTCAGGATGGGAGTATAATACCACAAATGTATGGTCATCCGTTGTTATTGACGTATGTATGATAACTCTCTAGCTAACAATCTGCATTCATCATATGCTTGAATCATCGATTTCATATGCAAAACACGTATTTATAGATTTCCATTTGTTCATAAGGGTAGTTTAGAGGCATCTGCTATTGCTCCACACACAATCATCACTATATTCAATTCATTATCAGTCAGTCGTAACATAAGATTATAAATCGCAGCAACAATAGCGATACAGCAACAATTGATACATCTAATTTAGTTTGATTTAGTCTGTGATCATGATATTTACCCTACAATTGGGTTGGCTGCACTAAATACTGGTGGTCCCATTGGTGTTTACCTCTTTGGATTGCTAAATGATCGCGCCGGTCGACGCACATCATATTTCACGTGTTTGGCAACGTTGCTGTTGGGCAGCTTAATTACTTCATTGAGTACGGATTTTTGGACATGGGCTGGTAGTCGTGTCATTGTAGGTCTTACCATACCGGCTGTATATCAGATACCATTTATAATATGTAAGTTATTAATATTGGGATATATTTTTCAGATGGATTCTGTGGCAATAATAATAATAATCGATATTTTTATTTTAAGTTTCGAACAGCTGATCGATCGATCGATAGTAGCTGGATTCTTTGTTTTTCTCGCTTTTATCAAAATTTGTTCAAGTTTGAAATTGTGAGCTAATCGAAAAATACAGATAGAATGATAAAACTTTTGCCAAAGACCACAAATCTGATTCGAGCGAAAGCAGGGCAGATACATAAAAAGTGGTCCGCCGTCTAATCTTCTTCTTCACAGGCTGGGCAAAATGCACTGCCTCCTAGTCCTACCTTTTCCATGTGCTTTGCCCATAGAAAGTGGTCTGTTACCAAGCCGGCTAGTATTCTGCAATCACTACTACTTAGAGATAGGAGGAAATGCGACCATTTACCCGATATGTTAGGTCCAAACATACTTATTCCCTATCTCAAGCCCTTCGGGGGGGTTTTCACAGAAAATGAGTACAATAACTTATGAAAATCGACAACTAATCTAGAATTGTTCCTTCTCAACATTTCCTCCTAACATACTGAAACCCTAAATCGACACTAGCTGCCTGTATTTTTTTATTTCATCGTGGCTCTATCACATTATCAAGAAAGGATAGAAACCAATGAAAGAAGTCGGAAGGTCGAACTCTTAATTTTGATGATGCCGGGAATTACTACACATGTTCTAGAGTAGTTCCTGCGAAATGTGTTAAAATATGTTTAAATTGATTAAATTCTTTAAACTCGTATTCGTGCCAAAATATTGGAGAAATTCGCAAATTCGAAAATAAAAACTTGAACGGTTATTGATTGTTGCCACAGAATTCGTAAGCCATACATTAAAGTTGTTGGTGTTTTTTTTTTTTTTTTGATTTTTGCAGCTTTGGAATTGGTTGGAGAGAACTATCGTTCATTTGTTACCGTAATGACTTGTACATTCTACACTTCCGGCATAATGCTACTATCGGTAGTGACTTATTTAGAACGTGATTGGGTGAAATTGTCCTATTATACATCGGTTCCCTTTTATGCATATTTTCTATATTTGTTTATAATGCCGGAATCACCACGTTGGCTCTTGATGCGAGGACGTCTTGAGGAAGCGCTCAAAATTCTAGAGCGTATGGCCAGAGTGAATGGTAAACAATTCCCAGAAGCTATTAAAGCAAAGCTGGAAGCTCGAATATCACGAGATAAATTGGGGGAGAAGAAGAAGACAATAAATGTAGGAGTGTGTGACTTATGCAGGTGGGGAGATTATGCATTATTTTTTTGTTTCACTTTTCCAATCTATGATTTGACATTAAAATTTTTGTATTTTTTTTTTTCTTTTTGCAGAACTCCTAATATGCGTCTCAAAACAATTCTCATTACGCTGAGTTGGTTTGCAAATGAAACCGTTTACCTGGGTCTTAGCTACTATGGCCCTTCTTTGGGTAGCAATCAATATGTGAGTTTCTTTTTGTCAGCTGTCGTTGAGATACCAAGCTATCTGATCTGTTGGTACCTCATGGATAGTTGGGGTCGACGTTGGCCGCTAAGTTTATCAATGATATTAGGGTAAATTCATTTCAACATTAAATTGTTTATTTTTATAAAAATGTAGACTATTTATTCCATTCATTTCCATTAGTGGTGTTGCTTGCGTCATTACCGTTATGATACCAGATGAAAATGTCGATGACACACTGATTTTGTATCTCATCTCAAAAGCCTTACTCTCAGCATCATTTCTGATAATTTATCCCTTTGCGGGTGAACTATATCCAACACAAGTTCGTGGTATTGGTATTGGTGCATCAAGCTACATTGGTGGACTTGGCCTGATTGTGATACCATTTGTTACTTATCTGGTATATCCGATTTTCATCATTATTTGCTACTTAATTTTAAAAAATACATAATTCAAATTTTACAGGGCAAAGAAAATCTCAAATTGCCATTAGTTATAATGGGATTTGTATCAATGCTTGGTGGCCTTACTGGTCTCAGACTGCCGGAAACCTTACATCAGCGTTTACCACAGACAATTGAGGAAGGTGAAGAATTTGGTAAGGATTGGAGTGTAAGCGATTGTTTACATTGCCGACCTGCACCGTGAGTTAACAATGAAATTTTGAAATAGAGAAAAGTAATACATGTATTATCTCTCTATCTATACAACCAGGCATCCAGCATCACCACCAACATCATATGAAAATTTAGATATACTCGCTTCGAATGGCCCATCTGATGTTGATTTAGAATTGAAAGATTCTACAGCTGCACTAAGACGATCACGTTCGAAATCGATTAAATCGATCAATGAACGTACACCATTAGATGCTAATCGTCCACAACGTCCATCTATGAGACGTTTGGTACGTCAAATGAGTGTCATGGATACACAGAAAACACACGATGGCACGATGCAATTAACACATTGGATATAGATATATATATTTCGATTATTAGTGTCTACTCTTACATATGTATGTATATCGCTAGAAGCCCAACAGTATTTCGTTAATTTCGTGATTCGATTAAGTTTAATGCTGAGCTAAGTAAATTATGAGATTGTTAATTAAAAGAAAAATTAAAATTAAATAAAATTAAATCATATTTAATTATAATTTTTACTATATTCAATTATTTGTCTAATAAGCTTGATGAGCTTATAGTTTATTCGATTTTAGATTCTGTTTAATATTCGCGTATATAAATAGAAAATATTATTTATCATAAGAAATATATACAATCGGAATTTATGTAAGCACATACGTACAGACATTGCACTGACTCTTATTTGATTGGTGTCTCTATTGTGGTTTTCATAGTTAATATAATTATAAAAGTCTAATTTAAACTTACTATTATACTCCATGTTTACTACAATTAATCAATTCACCAATTAGCCCATTAATTCAACAACATGTCAGATAATTGCATTTTGCAATTGTTTACTTGTATAAATTTATTTGATTTCAAATAGGAAGAACATCATAAAATTCCAAGTGTTTCAAAGTTGTACTAGTAAATTATTCTATCGATGACATGGAATATATTAGATATATATTGAATTGCGCTTAAATAAATACATACAAATTAAGCATAAACGGAAATTGTTAGTTCGAAATAATTATAAATTAAATCAATACTGCTTTTCCTTGCATAATGATACATATTCATAGTTATTTGTTTTGTTCCGATACAATTAACTACAAGTAAATATTCTATACTTTTTTGAGTGTACCAAGTATTGTTTTTACTCGATATAATTTTAAGTAAGTACTTGGGTGGTACCTATACAGGCAGTCACAGTCACAAGTTGCTATTGCTTTAAAAAAGAGTGAAGACAGTAATCAGGTCACCAGAGCATAGACTAGATAATTTTCCAGCAAAATTCCTACTCTATTGTTATTATAAAATTCAATGAGGATAAACAAACTACAGGTTGTTTGAAAAGTGTTGAAAGGAAAAACTGAAAGTATTTGAATTTTCAAATGAAATTAATTTTTTTTTATTCAAGATAATCTTCCTCAAATTCAATACACTTATTCCAATCCAATCCAAATGAAATTAGTTTTTTTTTTATTCAAGATAATCTCCCTCAATTTCAATACACTTATTCCAATCCAATCCAGTCCAATCCCCCAATAATTGTACATCATCTCTGTGATGATATTCCGGAAACTCTGCAAAATAATGTTCGTCATTCAACGAAAAACGCTTTCCGCGAAGGTATTGTTTCAAATTTCTGACGAGATATTAATTGGTACGAGCCAAATCTGATGAATGCTATGTGTGTCAATTCGTACTTTAATTCATTGAATTACGACATCATCAAAACACTTGTGTGGGCACGTCCTTTTCTCTTCTGTACAGGTCTTTTTTCACGAATTTTTTCGTTTAATGGATCCAAAAGTTTCCAAAAGGTGCCGTAGCTCAGTGGTTAGTGCGTTAGCATTCTGATCTGTAAGTCAGAATGCCAACGAAAAGATATTTCGAAAAGATTTTTCTTTCGAACGATACACATCTGCCGGCAAGAATTAGCAATTTTTCCGGCAGTAACAATTTGCAAAAATTGCTTATTAAAAGAGCTCTGTGACAAAACTAAATTAAAGTTATGTCACATGGGTTCTGCCGTTTGGAACCGTCTAATATAATTAGGTCACTTCTAATGCTGTCCAAATTTAACAGGCATAACAGTATTGGAAGAGAAGCTCGGTGGTATCATAATGGGCCTTTCTGGCCTAAGAATGTCCTCTCAGAGAAAGGGCAGCAACATAACCTAACTTAATCTTTCAATAATATTCAGAGTTAATTATTTTACCTTTCTCTAGATCCCATCACCAAAGAAAGATACCATAACCATTTTTTGCCAATCATTCTGACAACTGTTTTGGAGCCGAACAACCAACCAGTATCAGTCCATTGTAAATGTTCTTGTTTCAGTTTAGATCGAAGTCTCATCCTTTGCAGCTGCCTTTAACATTTTTACAATATTTGTGTAAATTTTTGTTGCTGATAAACATTCCAAAACAAAGAATTTTAAGTTTGTTCGAGTACATTACCATCACATTCTGTCATTAAGAGAGTAAAAACCAAATTATACTCTCAATGTGAGAGAATATACAAAAAGTACGCAAAGGGTCGAAATACTACCTATCAGAAACTTGCAAATTGACAATCACAGTATGTAATTGACATCTCATTTTTTTTTCTATAGGTGACAGAAAGTGATGTCAAAATTTTTACTATCACTGAGAGCTGATAGTTTGCTATCTTGAATATTTACGCCCTCATTTTTGGATTCTCGCCTTCCAGTCAACAATTGTTAACAATTGTTGAAAGTTGTCAGTACGCGAATAAAACTTTTATCTCTACCCGATATTCGGAAATTGATCGAAATAAGATTTCAAAATGGCGTTTAATTGTAGAGATTAATACGTGTCGCAATTAATACTGTATTACAAATTATGTCATTTCGGTGGTTCAAGCCAATATAATGTTCTCATTTTTGGAATTCATATGAATATTTTTCGATAAAAAATGATGAGAATTTGTGCCATCGGTCTAAACTCGCAACAACATATTATGCCAAAAAAAAAAGAACCGTTTTGGGAGGGACCTACGAACACGAACAGCAAACTCTTATTGATGTCACTTAAAAAAAAAATTTTATTGTTTCAAAAAGGTCCAAATATTCTCAACTGATTTGAAATTTTGTTATTTCTCAAAGAAAAAATATTTTTGAATTTGTTTTTGCCGGGAGTTCAATGAGATAACATGCACTGAGCCGCGTTAGGTATGAGTAATACTTAACTATTATTCACATAATTACTGTTAGTTACAATTCAATTGGTAAAATTTACAATTTACTGCATTATTGACATTAAAAATTATTTATGGTAGAAAATGAAAGAAAAGAAAATATTGCATCTAATTAAATTTACCATAAAAAGGAGAAGAACTTTAAATTTTAGAAATACAATAATACAATACATATATATACATACATATATATATGTAGTTGACTCACCTTTACTTTAGAGTGAATAAAGAAAAAAAAAGGCAAATCAAATAAAACAATAAATACAAATAAATAAAACAATTGAATTGAATTGAATTCCAATAGAAAAATACAAATATTAAGAAAACAAAAACAACATTTCAATTGTTCATCTATCGTCTCTATGGCTAAAGTGAACAGGAAGCAAATATATGTATACAATAAATTGTAGCAACTGCGACTTAGTGCGATTTGGTTGAAAACAATGCTAATGTTGTCATTAAATTATTAGCACCAATATAATAACAACAAATGCAACAAAACAAAACTAATACAAATAATAGTATAACAACAATAATCACACTTTTATACGTAACCAGTTAAATATATTAAATCATTTGGTTTTTGTTACCGTTATTAGCAGTTATAGGTATCGTATCGATTGTACATATTACATACGTGTGCGTAGTAACATACATAATTGCACTTAGTCATCAAATATTCATACAACATGTGGTGCTACTATGTATTACAAACAATTTATTTAGACATAACAATCTAATTGTGCAATCATAAAGGCATACTATACAGATTTATATTCGCATTTAATAGGTGAAAAATATGTTTAGCTATGAGCATGTGATAAAAACTATATCATCGATGAGAGCTTAACAATAAAAAAGTCAAGTAGCGTTTCGATACACTGCGCTTCAGTCATTGTCAATGGATTAATAACAGCAATTGAACATACGATGGCCTTGTCACTTCCTTAAATAGTGCAACAACAACAACAACAACAATAATAACAAAGAATTCAGTAGCTACGGTATGTCATAGCTACGTATGCATGTGTACAGAATGTGCCACATAACATGAAGTGAATCAATATATATATTTACCACACATTTACCCAAATATATGAATCCATGTTTAAAAAAAATTTATAAAAAAGAAACTCTACTCTATCCTCAGGTGTTACAATTTATAAACGTTGGTGGCCAAAAACGCAACCAACTGCAACCACCAAAGTGATTAATTGGTATTTAAAAATTACATATACACAATCGATAAATTCATTATCGTCTTGTGATGAGATCGTTGTTTATTTCTTTTATTTATTTGTGACCAACATTACAGCCACTATGTAGACACACACACAACCAATCTTCGCTAACGCCATCACCATCAGTCGCGACAATAATATCTTTCATGGTCACTACTAAAAGTTACACTAAAATAAGGCATTATTTCTCATTCATGGCCTAGCTTACTTACTGGTGGTTTATATTATCGATCCGGCTTGTTTATTGTCGTTAGATATTAATGTATATGCGCTGTATGTGTGCGTGTGTGTCTTTGTGTGTACAATAACATGCAACTGGTAAATGTATCGCATCATAAATTACTCAATAATGTCTTGCTGATCGGACAATCGTGCCTATTGTCATGGCAATAAATGGCAATCGTTTTGCGGCGTCTATCTATTGTTGTTGCTTGCTGCTTGTTGATGCTCTTGTTCATTTGTTACTTGCAGCAATCAGATGACTAAAAAGTGTTTTCAAATGTTGCATGTTAAGAACACTCTTCTTTTTTTTTTTTTCTTTTTATCTTTTTATCTCTCATTTCTTATATGTGTTATACAACAATATTAATATTTAAATTAAAAACGAAGAAAACAATATGTATGACAATGAATTGTCTTTGAAATTATGAACGTTTATTAAAGAGCCAGATAAGCAATAATAATATCTAAAATATATTTATGTACCTACTTGTAGATTGGAAACATTTATGCTTTTTGTTTTTATTTTATATTTAGTCACGCTACTAGTACATAAATATTATACTCCACATTTGAACTTGTTTCGTTTATGTTTAGGAGTAGTTAAAAGTGTAAAATATTGTGAAATCGTATGCATGCATTACAAATTCTTGTACGAAACATATGTTGCCCGATGGATAGTTAGAAGTTATACACTCAGGTTAGGATTATGATCTTTAGAGATTTGAACGAATATTATGATCTGATTATTTGCGTTCATAAAAAGACGTAATGTAAAATATAAAACTTGTTTTCGTAAGTACATAAATTTGTAAAAAAAATGTTGAAATAATTCAAATAAAAGTAGCTTCAGTAATTATTATTATCGTTGGGGGATGTTGCACTGCGACCTATGTATAAGATCTATTGTGCCCCCTTCGTGGACCAATTCCCTCGATGAATTGTAGTATTGGTCCTATTTCACAGAGTCTAAGTTCGTCCTCGGGTATGATGAAATCTCTCAGATGTTTCCTTCTCTTGTGCATCAGAGCGGAAAAAATTCCTATCACATGTTGTGCGGTCACGTCCTCCTCCTGCCCGCAGAAGCTGCAAAGAGCATCTGCCACCTAACAGTTTTGTTAGGTGATAGTTCATCCTATAATGCCCTGTTAATAATCAAGTATTTGATTCTCAAGTTGTTCTTCGTTAGATTCATACAGTCCTCGTAGCGTTTTAGGTTGTATGTATGTCCCTAGCGCTAGTTTGGAGTGTGATAACCCCGGTATGCTTTCCCAGTATAATCTTCGTTGTCTATCCCCTTCTCTTCCCAGATAATGCGGCAGATGTTACCCGAACCTAATCCACAGAATGCTTTGGGCCCTACAAATAGAGTTGATGCTCTTTTCCTGGCAAGTTTATCTGCCATTTCATTTCCATTGATCCGTATATGCCCCGGAATCCATAGAATCCACACCTGATTGAGTTGGCCTGGAATCTTTTGAAGTAACTTGGTGAGATTTGAGTGCTTTGATAGCTGCCTGGCTGTCAGTCAGTCAGTATTGCTATTCTGCGGTTCATCTATCTATTACACTTCCGCTTGAGCGATAGAGGTGTTCTTCGATAATTGGACAGTTCTCCAAGAAGGAAGGCCGATAGTATTCCTAAAATGAAGACAAATGTCAAAAACTTTCCGAATTCAGTTCACCCGTATTTGCGACATCGCGATTGGGAATTTCTGCATAATTTCTTCAACGAATCCAAGTCAAAGTCAATGCTTTGAGAACGAAAGTAAAATGTGTTTATACGATATCTATAAACTTTTTAGTACTTTATCCTTTTTTTTTTGTGTATTACAACACCCATTTCTTGGGTTCTAGGTTGTCACGTATTCTTGAAGAATTTATTGGGCAAATGTGAAAAATCTCTAGGCTTCCTGTATTAAAGTTACAGTCAGGCATAAGGAGAAATTTGTAGAATGAAATTTTTAATTCTTTGAGTTTGACGTCCCCATTGGTTTATTTAGTTCAAAGTAGTTAGCACCTGTTAGAAAGAATTTTGCTTCAAAATATGTCATTACTAAATATGGCTTTATAATTAAATTTATTATAATCCACATAAATACTTGTATGTGGAATTGTCTTGTCAATTTGAATTTTTCGAAGAAATGCACATGTTGATGTTGATGATAGTTAACGACAATGGTAGTGATCATGATGATGATGACCAATCAGAAGTAGTAGTAGCAGCAGCAGTGGCAACAAAAAATAATAGTAGTAGCACAAAAACTCTTTGAAGGTGATCCATTTTTGTTTGTTTATTTGTTTTGATTTGGTCGGTCAAAGTTCTTGTCGAATTTTCAACTATTGTTGCCACTTCACATTTGCCACTTATTGTCATTTTAATTAATAAACATTGTAATCGATGAGATAGATGTACCACATAAACATACAATATATACTAATATACAGCGTTACTTATATAAAACATTATCACTGCATACCAATCGATTGTTATTCACAATGCAGCGGTAATAGTAGCAATTTTGAATGCTAAGTCTCATCTAAATCAGTGCACTTGTACGTTCTGTGTAATGTACACAGTGGTATTGTTTTTCTCTTTTAATTTTAATTGGTTGCAATTGTTGTTGTTGTTAGTTTATAATATTGTATGCATTTGATCGTTTCGCTTTTTATAGACATTCTAAGCAATTTGGAGCGTCTAATAAATTGATTAGCATTAGCATTGAAAGGTAACCGACATGTGCGCAATCTTTTAACATTGTATTCACCTATACACTTTAGCATTTTTAATAACAACAACAACAATAACAACGAATAACAATAATAATATGGTAAATGCTTGTAAAAAATAAAAATAGTACATATATAGAAATAATATGTACTAGAATATTTAGTATTGTAACATCGATTGACATATGGACATATATTGTATGTATTTGCACACATGTACCAATGTACAATTTTAAACATCTTGCATGTGAAAAATTAATAATAAGAACAGCGTCAACAAGAAGAAAAAAAACTGTGTAAGTTAAAGCGGGTCAAATAATTCTGTACAATATTTGTTTTTTTTTTTTTAATACAACTTTTGAATCTAAGATTTCGTATTGCTTTGGTTTGGCTCGAAATTTATTTTAGACCTAAAGCTTTAGGTGCTTTATTCGTACTTGAATGTACAAACATACATATTCTTAGTTCTTAGATTCTTCTTAGGTTCTTTGATTTATGGGTAATAATTATTATATTTTCTTCAACCCACTACTCAAACTTATAAGACGATCAAGAAAAAATGTTCAAGTATAGTATAAGTATATTTACCATCTATCACATCAATGTTCGTCGAAGTCAACACTTTTCAAAAACATATTTTCTTTGCGAATTTTAAATTTTATTTTATTATCCTCTTCAATATTTCCTCCAAATATACTAACTTTATATCTCCACCCTTTAGGGGGGTTCCCATATATAATGAATGAAAAATGTATTTTCGATTCTTGTTAATTTTTTATCTGCAATATTTCTGTCTATCCCTTACCTTTATCACTTAAGAAGACTATCATATCATACAAAACAAACGAAAAACCATCTGAAAATCGAAAAATAATCCAAATATTAAGTGTAGTAAAAGAAAATCCATTGTTTTTGCATTAAAGGTTTTATTTATTTAAATGGTTTCAAACGATTTTTTGTGCAATGTTTGCGTTGTGCAATGCTTTGCGCCTTTATCGAAGAAAAACTGTAAAATACGACATATTTTCTCTTTAATGGTGTCCATCTTTGACGTGTGCTCAAAGAATACTGAGTCAAGCAATCACAAAACTGCCTGAAAACTTTATTTAGCACGAAATCCTATCTTTCTAACGCCATCTAGCGTAAGCTGATCTCACTTATACAACGCGAGATACAGATTGCTAAAGCCATCTCTTGGAAAAGTAGTGGATTTCCTTTTACTACACCTAATATAAGTCTGACCCCCATTAATTTTTCCTCCTTCATATTTCATCCAAAAATTCTTACCTTTTATTTCCACCCCTTAAGGGGTCTCCCAAACAAAATGATCCGTAAAACATCCGAAAATCGAAAATAGCTTTCCAAGAATCGTTTCTAGATTGGTGATATGTATGGCCGGCCCCATTGATTATTCATCCATGATATTTGCTCTGAACATTTTTACCCCATATCTCAATTTCTTAGCGGGGTTCCCCTACAAGATGATCCAAATTTTATGGTTTTCGTTGAGCAAAGCTGCTTAAAATTTGATCCACCTTAATAATTTTTAGCCTATATAAAATTGTATGTGAATATAAATTTACGTATATATAGGATTTAAGGGAACAGCGTATCTAATCACGCCTTCGAATTGTTTGAATGCTTTTTCCTTCAATGTGACTATGCAGTAATTCACAACCACAACCACCATTACATTGATTTGTGAGGAGTAAGTCATAGTACACCCTGCAGCCTAAGAGAGTATCAATTGCTGCTTTTAATTGAGTGAGTTACATTATTAAGATGATAGATTGGTCTTTTGAAAATGTATTCGCCTATTTCACTATTTCAAAATTGCTTATGAGTTGCAAACGAAATACAAAAATTCAAAATGATTAAATTGAGTAAATATTGTGCAAAAGTCAATAACTTTTGGTAGAGTCGTTCTTAGATTAGATTACTAACTGGCTACATGTAATTGACTACTTACAACGATTGAAGAATGAAGAGACCATTCACAGATTATAAAAGAACTAGATAAACTACAATCGCTTGACCAGTTACATTGTACTGCAGGTTACATTGGAGTACATGGAGTACGAATGCTTGTATTTTGCTCTGTGACAAGCCTTAAAAATGTTGCTATTTTTGTTGTCGTTTTATTTTTGTGATATGCGCTCAGTTGAAGCCTCTAAGTTATACGTTAAATCAAACAGAGATCATCGCCTCGAAACTAAAAAAATAAATTCACACAGAAATACACACACACATAGACTCAGATATTTGCAAAAGCAAAATTTTGAAAAATCCCAAAAATAATACAATAATAATAATAATAATAATAATAATAATAATAGCAACAATAATAATGTTATAAAGCAAATCAAACAATTGTATTTCATTAGAGAGTAGTACTAGAACGACAAGTATACGCCGTGGGGATAAAAGGGGCTTAACCGCAACCAATATGTGCAATATGGATGCAATGTGGCCAACAATGAGAAATTAAATTAAAAAATTAGTTAGTTTATACATCGACATACCTAGGAGAAGTGAGGAGGTGATTGATACAAAAGGATGGTCTTTGTGAAATGGAAAACATTATACATATTGTAGCATAGTAAAATAGCAATGATGATGATATTTAGTAACGCTTATACTTTTTGGTTTTGTTGGTGTTGTTGTTGTTGTAGTTTTAGGGGAAAAAAATGATTTGAAAACATAAAAATCAACTTACGACAAGCACAATTGATCAACATTTTTAAAGGAGAGTTATTGGTTTGCCATGGCAATATCGTGGGTAATGCATTGCAGTGTAGTGACGTTGATATTGTGTGTGTGTGTGTGTGTGTCAGTTTAATGACACAAAACAATCCCTAACAATTGCATCATTAACACAGTTAACCAGACAACCACCAGCCAGTCAGTCAGCCAGCCAGCAAGCCAGCCAGCGAATAGTAGGCGGTGGCAATAGTTTCGTATGACTAGTAGTTTGCACTGGGTGAATGTGACTATAGAATTTATAATATTACGATAACAGGTTGATTTTATATGCTTCATACATATGCACATAATGATTGTGTGCTATGCTATAGCACACTAATTCATTAAATAATAAATACATATTTGAAAAATTGTAGAAATCAATTGCCATTTTCAATTTTTAGTTCAATAGGTACACTATTTTATGTACTTTAGATGAATTTATCGATGAACGTTTTATTATTAAGTTAATATAACATTTAGTCTTTCACCTTTTCACTCTCAATCAGTTATTAGATGATTCAAGTTGATTTGTCGCATATAATTAATGAGAATCACTTATATTATTAATCAACATTGTTAAGCGAATGAACCATACAAGAGCGATAAAGTGATTTTCTCATTTTCTTCAATACTACTGCAATATAATATCGTACAATATAATTCAGTTATCATACGATACTCCGATGAACCACCAAAAGAGACAAAAAAATTTGATTAAATAGCAACATTAATATTTGAAAAATGAAATGAAGCCGTAGGCAAAACAAAAATTTGCTCTAAAAATGTGTAAGCTTGGAAGATTCATATTGATATTTTTTTTGGATCAAATGCCTAATAAAAGGGGCTTTTTCCGTTGATTATTCCATATCCGTTACCATATCTTATAATATGTATGTATTATATATATATTGGACAGATTATATATATTATATTGTACATATAAATAGATATTTGAAATGCTTACAATATTTATGCTAATTAAATAAGCATCATTATTAAACATTTTGATAACAATTTCATGCAAAATTGCAATAATAACAAAAATTGAAAAATTATATGAAATTCCTAAAATTATACAATTAAAAGGGCATTTATTTTTGTTTAAGTAGAAATACTATATATATGTGCATATTAAATATTGTAATTTGTATAGCAACAAAAAAAAGGTGTTCCCCAATTTAAGAAAAAAAAAAACAGAAAAACATCAACTATCATCTAAACATAATGAAGCATGAAATATTGCATGACAATAGTAATCAGAAAATGTTAATTTTTTTTTTTGGTTTTACTTACTTTTGCGCGAATCTAAGAAAAGTCTAATGTATACATACGAGTAGAGATATGTATATATGTATGTATGTATGTAGTATTATTATGAAAAACAAAAATTGTTTCATAAATTGTCTCTTTGGAAACCGTGACGATGAGTTCTTAAATGCAATTTATTATACGTATTGTATTATCCACCCAAAATGCAATAATAATAATTTTTAATGAGATATGATAGCCTCATATTAACTTCTATGTACTATTACGATATATTTGAAGTTTTATTAATTTTGCTAACGTTTTTTTTTTTTTTTTGTTTTATTCTTTTTTGCTGTTTTTCTATTAATAATAGTTTAATTCAAATCGTGTCGTGTTAGATGGCAACGTATATATGTACATATATATATGTCATAGGTATAGGAATTTATGTGCATATATATGTACATATGTATATAATGTATCATTGCACGAGTATGCCTTTTTTGCATGTTTTATATTTTCTAATGAAATATACATTAAAAAGAAAAAAAAAGAAATTTCAAGAGTAAGTTTTCGTTGAACGTGGATTATCCCAACAAGAATGTATCGATGAACTCAGTTCTTTGTATGAAGATAAAGCACCATTAAAAACCACAGTATATCGCTGGTATTGTGAATTCAATCGTGGTCGTAGTTCGGTCGCCGACGAATTCCGTGAAGGTAGTCCAAAAACGTCATGTAACATATCGTGAGATAGAGGCATCCTTGCACATTAGTTCCACTTCAATACATTCGATTTTGCATGAACAGTTAGTTGTAAAAAAAATTTGCAGTCGTTGGATATCCCATAAATTACAAATAGCTCAAAAAAAGACTATCATCGATTGTTGTAAGGAAATGCTTAAAAAGTTCAACCCTGGTGCTTCAAAAGATGTGTTTAAAATCGTGACAGGTGACGAATTATGGATATATGCGTATGAATCGGAAACAAAATAACAATCGACCGTGTTGGTGTTCCAAGACGAGCCAAATCCAACAAAAGTTGTTCGGGCCCGCAACACATCGAAGCAAATGGTCGCCTGTTTCTTCAGTCGAATGGGTCATGTGGCCACTGTTCCGCTTGATCAACATAGGACGGTCAATTTTGAGTGGTACACGACCATTTGTTTGGCGGAAGTCTTCAGAGCAATTCGCAAAACCATCATTCTCCATCATGACAATGCGAGCTCTCACACATCTTGTCAAACAGGTGACATCATGTCTTGGCATTATTGAACAGTATTCAAATATGTCAATACTTAGTGCACTTATCAAAGCAAAGTATGTTCGTGCAATACCATAGTCTGCATGTAGGCGAGCACATGATGGACAATGCTGTATCGTCTTGCATTCGTACACTCCTTGTTCTAATAACAACACCAGCAACAATAATAATAATAATAATAATGACAAGAAATAACAACAATAATAATAACAATAAGAACAATATTAACAAGTAATTTTATAAATTCATCTCTACACCATGTTCTTGTTGTTGTTGTTGTTGTTGTTTTTTTTTTGAATTGGTATTCTTTATAATTTTATTATGAAAATTTAATATGTACCTACATACATACATACAAATATGTATCTAAGTGTGTATGTTTATACAACAGTGCACGATTTGCGCCTGTCCACGATCAGTAAATTTTTGAATAATGCATAATTACTACATAACTCTATAACATCTTCTTCAGGCTGATTTGAGACAGGAACAATCATGTACGTTTATTACAAGTACGAGTCGTATTCATATATATATATATATATACGTAATCTAGTATATATATTGTATGTATTATATTACAAGTGACAGCAGCACCAATAAGCAACAGCATGTACGTTGATCATCAACGCCATTGTTGTTGTTGTTTGCTTGTTTTTTCTTTTTTTTTTACTTCTGTTGCCAATGTATTATACCATCATACTAAAGCCATTTAATTAATAACCATTCTAATACATAGTCGCGTACTTTATGTACGACGACCAACACAACACGATTGGCAATCATACGTTGTGCAATCATCTCATCATCATCATCATCATCATCGCCATCATCATCATCATCATCATCCACATCAGAGAGTGAGATTTATCTATAGGTCCATAGACAAGCATAACTGCCTACATTTATTTACTCGCACTTACGTACATAAATCGCATTTTGTATCAATATAAAATCGGTGCGAGAACAAAATAACATGGAAGATAATAATTTTACTACTTTATTTCTAACTATTTGACCAGTTGGTGATTTCAAGGTGCTATGCGCCGATTTACGCCGAATGCCGTAAATCTCTTGAAATACACTGAACAAATAGTAAAGGTTTATTTGTGCAAATATTGTATGTATTCTATAGTTAGGTGCCAAATAAAATTGGATCCGATTCATCGATCTGAAATTCTGGTCATGGGTTTTAGGAATAAATAGTTCGTACTGGATAATTTTGTCACTGAATGCTTTCTTCCATAAGTTGATGATGTCATCGACAATGTGACATGTGACACTGTTCAGCTGAAACCAAATGTTTTCCAGAGAATATTAATACACTTTTATGAATAAAAAACGATGGAGCATAACTCTATACGGTTGGTGGTGAAAGTTCGATTTGGATAATACCTAATACTGGCCTCAATGGTAGCGATATTTTTTCAGTGCGAACTCTATGTAATCTTATTACTGGATAAAGTTCAAAAATAGTTAATTTTAAGTTTTTAATTGCGTTGTGAATAGCCGTCTTACATACATATGCAAGGTGTGACAAATATGTATTAAGACTGCCTCTAGAAAACACAATTAAAACACGATATCTGCTAATTTTTCGGTATATTTAATCGAAATATTCTCCTCCTGATTCAATACACTTGTTACATCGATTTAATAGTGATTCAAACGCGTGTTCTAGCTCATTTTCCGGAATTGCCTTCAGTGCCCTCATCGAAACCTGTTGTATGGTCGGAATGTCATCAAAAAAGCATCCTTTCAATTTCAATTTCAGTTTTGGGAACAAAAAGAAGTCGCACGGTGCCAAATCAGGTGAATACGGCGGGTGATGCAACACACAGACCTGATTCCGAGCTAAAAATTGACGAACAATGAGTGCTCTGTGACTCGGTGCATTATCGTGCAACGGAGACCAAGTTTTATTCTGGTATTCTGGTCGAACACGACGGATTCTGGACATCAAACACTTCATAAGTTCGAGGTAACATGCGGAAGTAACTGCTTGACCAATTGAAACAAATTCTTTGTGGATAATTCCTTTGCTATCGAAGAATGTGATGAGCATTGTTTTGCTAAATGTTAAAATTTTAACATCAAACGAACACGTGTTTTGTAAAATGAATGTCAATAAACATTAAATGTCAACCAAATGCCATGAAATTGACAGTTAGTAGAGGAAGGTTGAAGCTTCAAAACGCATGTGCTCACGCATAGATGGCGCGCTTGGTTGCTGAGATATGGTTCGAGTCTTAATACATATTTGTCGCACCTTGTATGCCGGATTCCGGTAATCACAATTCCATAATTTATAAACCCTGCTCGGGTGTAAGTCTTTGCAAGAAGAAATATCAAACAATAAGATGATTTAACCTGTCAAATTAGCTGTCATAATGTGAGAGGTTTTACCAATTGAAAGAAAATTTCTTAAACGAAGACAGTGTACTTTTGGTGTTTGACCGAAAGCACTGAGTATTCGATGATGGTTCAAGAGACCTTTGCAAAATAATATGATGATGAACTTTTCTTTAACTTCAGCTCAATACACAATACATAGTGCATATCAAAGAGTATGATTTCGAATGACCTACGAAACGGGTTCTTTTAATTTCGGCGAGCTCTTCTTTCGATGGCAATTAATTTGCGATTATGCCTTTCTTCATATTTGGAAATGAAAATATGGTCAACAAATTGAACTTCAAGTAGAAAATTGTGGTCTTCGAAACAGTAATTTTTTTAAAAGAAATTTTTGTTTTCTTAAATTGGGACGTTTTTACCCAATATTTTCGCTCAATTGACTCAATAAAGAAACAAAAGAATATCAAAATTTTAATTTTTTTTTTTTTCAAAAAAATGGATGATTGCACATATTCAAAAAATAATCGTAACCATCACTTTGCGGCAATCATTCTCGTCGTTTTCGGTTTTTTGAAATATGCATCGCTTGCCGAATGGCTACTGTTACGACTGTTTCTTTGTTTCTGAAGTGTAATCATGGATCTTTCAGTATTGGATACACAGCTCTGCCTAAAAATAAAAGTAGAATGTCCGAAGAATCAAAATGGACACATTTTATGGTCGCTGAATTCGAATCGGTGGCCGCTTTCCACTCATCATCCTCAGAATTCTTTCTAACCTCAAAAAATTCTGATGTTAAGAAAACATGTTGGTTTATCGGACATCCTACTTTTTCCTTTAGGGTTTTTTGCTTTGATGTGAAAACCTCACATTCAACTAAGAATTTAATAATCTACACTTCTGGTAGAGAAAATACAATATTTCCTGTTTAAAAGCGACTTCGGCTGCTCTTACTATTTATTCATTTTGTTAAGTGTATTGCTTTGTAACAGTACATGTTTATATACGAACTAACGTATATATATCTTAAAAGGTATTTTAACATGTAACCATTAGAATTATTGAGACGACTTGTTAAAATGTTCCATTGCAAAATTACCAGATGCCCGCATACTACTTGCTACTGCTGCTTTGCTGATGACCATCAAATGTGCGACATTCGTTCAGAGTAAAAATTACTCTAACAAAAAAAAAAAAAAAAAAAAAACACACACAATCTATGTGCTATAAATGTTTGCTATCACGCGGAGCATCTTACAATTAAGAATATATTTAAATCAGATTGAGCGCCTTAAAACGACACATACATACATATAATATGTAAGTATGTTTCTATGTGTGTATTTACTCGACTCGACGCTGCTGTTGTTTGACACTAAGGCATTATGTAAACGGCATAGTCGTATTTCTAATATGCGAGCGCTTGTTTGCATGTCAATAAATAATATGACTTCAAGAATCTTCTCACATTTCCATATGTTCTTTATACTTACGTAGTGGTTGTTCGGTTGACTTACATAGTTGGTTTTAGTTGGCTCGCCAAAAAGATAGATAGACAGACAGAGACAGTCCGAGGTCAATGTGTACAAGTATCTTTTATGTTCATTCAAATATAAACTTCATATTGCAGTTGTTGCAGTTGTTGGTGTTGCTGTTGTTGCTGGTGGTGACGCTGGTATAATCCACTTTTACAATACCCAGTGTTAGACATCCTCAGCAGGTGAGAGATGTTTGTTAAATGTATGTACATTTACAAACTAACATAGTACAAGTACAAGTACATATACGAGTATGCACATACTGATTTGCATAAGATGAAATAGCAAAAAAAATAAATAGTATAAAGCTATTGAATGCATGCAAGTTTGTCTAAGCTTACTATATGCGATATCATGTCTATGCGCCGGATTTGATGTCCACCGATTTATCATTTGCATAGTAATAATTCATCAAATCATTTGAAATGTTTGTGATATTTCTAATGGTGCAATTAATTTAAACGCTTCATACAATATACTGCTTCCTCTTCTTCTTCTTCATCTTCTTCATTGTCAGCCTCTTTGCCATTTTATACTTGTTCTTCTTCTTCTTCGTCATGTTTGTCTTATTCTTGTTCTTCAGATTTTGTTGTTGTTGTTGTTTTTGTTTTTTTTTTACCTCTATGAAATCGATATTTATCAGATCAATGCTAATCAAAAGGTTAAAAGTTTACAGGTACTGTCTTAGAAATATGCACAAGTATGTACTTACACATACACATATAATATTTACGAGTACTATACGAGTTCCATATAACTATGTAACATAGGTATATTGCATTTTATTAAATCGAAAACCATTTAAGTGGTAAAATGGTATTTGGAGTGTCGTCGCTTTGCAAATATGGTGATTGCAATGATCATTGTTATGTGACGCTATTTGATGTACGGCCAATCAATTGTATTGTAAAATAATAAATTTAATTAAATTGAATTCTTTTTTGTTTCTTTACAAATATACTTACTTATTGTAGTATTTATATATATATATAATATATGCATTTAATGAAAGTTATGCATATTGATTTTTTTGTGTGGGTATTTATTAAGTAATAAGCTCAAATGTGATTACAAATATGGCATACTTAATCGATGTGATTTTTAAATAAAAAATGTTAATTTAATTTCTTTTCAATGTAGTTTCGAATTTTAGTTTTTTCGGCAGTAAATTGTATGCTATTGACTATTTCCATGGCGAGTCGCTGCCATCGTCCAGTCCCAAAATGGGCATTATTGACATTCCTGCGTTAGCTACAGAAATCAAGGCGTACGCATGTATCGTGTTTTTCTGCTTTAGCCATCTGTAGCGCCAATTTCCTATTTCTAAACCTAAATAAATAGGTCGATGAAAAGAAAATCTGCTCCAGTGATGAAATCATCTCTGTAACAAATGCAAGTGTAAACTGAGATTGGTTCATCAGTTGCTTAGTACGTTGGTCTTCTGTGATTGAGGTGTCATTTGGAATTCTAGTTGCAATCAATTTAGTGGCAAATAAATTTCAAAAGCTCCATTTAGACAATACTGAAACTTGAAATTCCTGCTCTATGACAAATAATTAGCCATGTTGAAGGTAGACGTAGTTTTCATCGGACATCATTGATGAAAATAATTATTTGTGCCGAGTTTCAATTCCATAGCATTACATTATCGTGCTAAAAGATTAAACTAATACACACAAAAACATCAAATTTATTAGCAAATATTAACAACATTTGCTAAATTTCATCGCCATAGCTTTATATTTACGTCAAGAGAGTGTAAAAACATACATGCGGAAACATATTTTTGTATGGGAGGTAGGCGTGATTTTTATCCCATTACATTCATTTTGTAATATATTTATTCTATGATAATAGTAGCTTTACGGTACAAATTTCAGTTCAAAAACTTTATATTTTCATGCGGAAAATACGCAAAACACACACACTTAATAGTATACTTTTGTATGGGAGCTAAGTATAATTTTCATACAATTTCATGTTTTTCAAATTGATTTAATAACTAATAAATATAAGCGTATATATTGTCCTTCAGATTGATATCTGTATTTTTTTTCTTTTTGTGCGCAAAGTCTTAAAAGTAGACATTTGAAAGCATACTTTTGTATAGGAGGTAGATGTAGTTTTCATCCAATTATGCCAATTTTTAGTACGACATATAGTTTAATAAATTTAATCGTATGCATCAAGTTTCAATTTAATTGTTTTATATTTTCATATGCAAGAAAGTATGGAAAGTAATTCATTCTCTACAGCTCTTCTACAGCAATTTTCCTTTTGGGTGATACAAATGTTAATAAAAACCTCTGAGTCTTTGAGTTAAAGATATATTCGTTTAAAATTGTGCATAATAATCCTGAAAGAAAATCAAGGCCAAATGGTTCTTTAGAGCCTATAAGTGCTAATTATATACACAATGTATAATACAATTTTGTCCCTTAATAGAAATATCTATAGTTTCCTAACAAGACTAATCTGATGAAACATATAAACTATTCACTATTTATTTAAACTTTCATTCATAAAACCGGAGACTATTTTTAGTTATACAACTACTTTTACTACGTACTACGATACGTATACTTATAATTATACGTATCATTTACGTATAATTCACTTCCGTATTAATAATTTGCCACGTGTTCACATAAATGCATTCTATTTTATATTTATAAAAATATATATTTATTTTATATAATAAAAAATTTTCATTCTATTATTATCCGATAGTAAATGACCACTCGTGCATAAATATGAAGCTATAAGTAGAGAAAATATCCTGATGCAATTTCCTACACATTTTCTATTTAGAGTATAATCGAGATTGCATTTTATATATATAACTAAAGGTAATTTAATTATGTGCCCACACACACACACACACACACACACATACACAATCAATTATAGTTGCATCTACTTCCGCTGCTATTGTCCGACTTAATTATATCTCAATGACACATAGATAATAAAAATAAATAGAAGTGCGTATGGTGTATCTATGCTTACGATATTAATTATTAGTTATAAATATTTCAATTATAATTTAATACATATTAAATTCTCACACCTGTTTAACTACGTAAATGTACACGTATTGAATATTTATAGTATGTACTCTCTCATATACTGTAACAATAAGAATAGGTACACATTTTCTGTCCATCGATGCAGGATAATTCAATGAGCGATGAGTGAGTACTATGGCAAGAATTAATGCCGTCACATGTTTCATTTGTTACACAAGCCACTTCAAACACATGTACCATAAATAAAAGTATTTATAGTACGTATTACAGATGTGTGTATGTATGCATGTACCTTGATGACTTCATCGTTACCAATATAATGGGCAATAATAACTACGTTAAGTATAGGGGTAATTTTTTTTGAAATTCAGATGCTATCTTTTTCTTAATGACGTCATCGAATCACAACTGTTATATGAATATTTCAGTAGCTACAAGAAATTGCTTAACCACAAAACGGCATAACTTGACGTCATTAATACGCATGTACACGTGCTATTCTTGACTGAACGAAAGCTAAAACATATGCGTACGTAATGTGTACATGTATGTGTATGGGTGTGTGTTCAACAGGAAAACCGGCCGGCGTAGATAAATATGCCTTGTTGCGTTGCTTGTAAATAATATTTGTGATGACAGCTTCTCTCTACCTCTCATGGCCTGAATGTTATTTCCGTAACTTTCATTCATAATTTTCAGACCGTACATACATCTACTCGTGCTCGTATGTAGTTCACAGTGTATGAGTGTATATGTATGCATGTGAGCAATTGCGCATGACATAAACATCAGGTGCAGGCTGCATGGCAGGTTGCTTTTGGTTGACAAGCCACACGATACAAGTACAGATGTTATATGTGTTATGCATAAAAGCTTTCGTGTCTGGTTCATTGCTGTATTGAGTGTGTAGGTGGTCGTATGAACGTTTTTTTGTTTTCGTAACTAAAACCATCACTTAGCCAATGAACCACCCAATTTAATGACGTCCTCATTTTAATCAATCGATAGAAAACATTCAAAGAATGATTTAAAGAAGAAGTCGAGCGAACATATTCAAAAACAATGACGTCATTGTTGTAGGGAAAGTGTGTGTATGTGTGTGTGTGTGTGTAGCATTAACCTAAGTATGCATGTATGTATCATGAGAAGATAATAAATTGGTTTAATTGCCTGCTAATTAGTAATTATAATAGTAATGCCAAGTATCATATATAGTGTTGCAAGAACATATAAGTAGACTTCCTTTATTTTTTTTTAATATCAAGTCAAGCTACTATATACTTAGTTAGCTAAATTTAGTTATTGCAAGTGCTAAGTGTATCGAAGTACTAAGTATATGTAAATGCCACGTGGGTTGCCACTCTTAAATGTCTGTAGGCGTAATGAACCCACTCAACTATGCATCTACTACTTAATACATAATACTTATGTGTTTTTAAAAATGAAAAGCCTCCTGAACTTCAATAATAGTTTTAATGTCAATGTCATATTGTGGATGCACATATATGTATACAACTGTATGTATTTTTATTTTGAGAGGCGAATTATGGGTAAGCAATAGTTCTACTTGTTTGGAGTTGAATTCAAAGAGCTCTTTAAAAAATAACTCTGCACAAAACGGAAAGGGATGAATTTTGAATTAACTTCTATTTTATTTCATCTCTTAATTATTGATTTTATAATAATTTTCTTTTGATTGTGCAGGTCAAAGACATTCGAAAATATATCTTTGAGTAATAAAGTACTATAAACAATATTAAATATACAAGTACATATATAAGTCTTATATAATTTTCATTAAAATCGCAGTAACAAGTAAATGCATTTCAATGCAATGCATGACATTTCAAATTGGAATCGATTTTCATTCCTTACTTGACCATCTAATAGCTCCATTTACAAATTAAAAGAATATAAAGTATACAATGAAGAATATGAAGAAGAAATGTCTTTAATATTGAGTTGATAAGAAAGTTCGTTCGGCTTTTTTATGCTTATTCAGATGTGTTGGTTGGTAGGAAGTAATAAACATTATTCAGTAAGATATTGTCTATTTTGTAAGATGATCTATTAGTAGTCTGCACAATGTCGATTTTATAAAAGATCTTTTTCCTATTCTCAAAAAGTGATCTAGGTGCGATTCGATAAAATATTCTGTTCAAAATAATTTATCAATCAATAAGTTTTGTAGCAATTGAAATTAATAGAAGTGTAGTTCGAAGAGTCAACGTCTTGTTGAGTAAGAACGTTGAGGAAAATCATCTTTTCCAAGTTTTTGGCAAATAATGAAACTTGTAGTGGAGTCTGACGTTTTCGTGGTGGAAGACAATTGTCCCTTAATTCATCAAATCAGGTCTCTTCTCGCGAACTGCCACACTTAAATCATCAATAAATGTACATTTCAGTGATTTTATTGTGGGTAGTTTGAATCAGGCTGACCAAAACATGTCCAACATGTCTCACTTCAGTGACGTAAGCATAAAATTTTTAGTACATTCACTTCTGGAATAAAAATCGAACGTACTTTCTTCTTTCTAAATAGTAAAACCTGCATATTAAAACAGTTTTATGTATTATAAAGCTGTGTGTAAATTACGCTGATTAGGGGTAGTAAAAATTTCGCATTAGTCCAATTAAACATACACCACATATTTTTTTTTTTTAATTAGAAATTGGTTCATACTTAGAAATTGTAACAATTGAAATTTTTTCTATAAAAATCAAAATCAGTCTAATATAAATACAAGCGTTACACATCCATACATACATATATTATATGTATGTTTGTATATAAAGATGCGGAATCGATAATGTTTAAAGTTCTCTAAAGAGTCAGCACATAATACACATGCATGTATTTTATGTTACCAGCCGTTAACATTTCAACTTTCAACTTTCAAGGACACACGCAATTGAAAGTCCAATCACGTACATACTCCCTATATACATATACTTATGTTAGCTATGAAATAGCAAGTAGGAAAGATTTTTGCTTTGTTTTCCTTTGTTTTTGTATGTGTTTTCTTTTTCTTTTTGTATTTGGTTTTTTTATTTGGTTAATACATAAAAATAGACAAAAACTTAATCAGGATATTTAGTAGAATTTAAAAAATGTTTAAAACTTTAATTTGATATTTTATTTTACAATAATATTGTACTTATTTCTGTTTCACAATGATATCATCGGGAATATAAATAAATTTCGACTATGTACGTATTTTTGTGTACTGAATTAATGTCGAACACTTTTTAAAGGAAAATATAAATTGAAACAATTTAAAATAATAATGATAAAAAAAGGGATAATTTTAATAATAATAAATTTGTAATAATATTGAAAATATATAAATTCATATATTTCTGTTTCGTCATTATTTCAATTATGTCGAATAATGTCAAACAAGTCAAATGTTCTGGTGTCAATGTAAATTTCTATTAAATCATACTAGCTAGCAGAGAATATGAAAAGGAATTTTTTGCGCAGATACATACAAAAATATTGTAAAGTACTTTAAATGACAAATTCATACATACGAGTATAAAAAAACATACGATACTTGAAGTCGCGTAGTCGTTAGATTGGCATATGAAGGGATGTTATTTTGGTTGAAAACCCTCAAATTCGATATAATTCCGGTAAACCATTATTTTTATAGCATTTTTGCTTTCTAATCAGATTTTTGATTATATTACAAGATCCACAGATTGATGTTGTGCTGAGCTGTTTTACAATTTTCGAGTTTCTGCAATTTTATTGCAACATACATACTTTTGGTATATAGAAATAATAATAATAATTCTTCTAAATAATATCAAATCACAAATTTGTATGATAAAAATTCTAATTTTCTCCATCTTTCTCGCTGTCTCTATTTATATCTATGCCAATTAAAAATTTTTAATTCCTTCGTAGAGTATTTCAGTAATACCCAGCTACATACAGAGTTGTATGACACATGTACATATATATGTACATAAGAATTTAAAGAATTTTACATGTACACATATGTATGTAAATGTGAAATTGAAAATAATAGATATACGATACGTCGATACCAATGTGCTAAAAGCAAAGTTTAAAGCATATGGCACGAAAATGCATAATTATGATAATGGCGTTGTCAAAAATTATATTCAAACATTGCGTTGTATGTTAGTGTATGTTACCACGTATTGTATAATAATAGTGACTCTTTTTTGTTTTTTTTTTCGTTGATTTTTCTTTTATTACTATTTTTTTTTTGTTGCATTGGAACGTTGATATTTACAGTAATAGTACAAAAATAATGGTAATAATTTGCAACAATTCACCTGCAGGCATAAAAATAGACGAAGCACAAAAAAATGGAAAAAGAATGCTTAAAACAAGGCGGCATTTTCAATAGTGAAAAGAGAAGAACCCAATATAAAACAATAATAATAACAATAGCGACAGGGTAGCAATGGTGGCAATAACCATAATATATATTACTAATACATATGTATATATGTGGTAAATCAACGAAAAACTTTGTTAGCGAAAATAAAAAATGGTATAATGGTGTATAGGTACGTACCTACATGCTTTGCTTATGTCGTATCCTATACCAAGGCGAGTTAGTAAGCTAAAATTTAGCACAAAATATATTTTCAAAAATAGCCATATTTCCTTCATATTATTGAAATTTGTTATATACATACATACCTATGTATGTATACATCCGTAAGTAAGGAGGCAAAGTCGCAAGTGCTAATACATACGAAGTAGTTACTGTCACAGTAGGTTTCTAGTTAAAATTCAGACATGTAAAACTATATAGAAGAATCAATAAATTTTAATCACCATATATGTAATGTAAATATTTTAAAAGTAATCATAGTCGTTAATTTAAAATTCTTTTATGTCTTTATACAAGTATTGTACATATACATTAGAGACGCTCATGACAAAGAGAAAATACTTTGGACATTAACATTTACGTTCTGTAATTTAATTAGGATATTTTGAAATGAGTGCAAAATTTCATATGAAATATTTTTCTAAAATGCATTAACACACTGTTGACACTTATGATGGGACTAATGGGAGAGAGATAAGATTTTAATTTAATCCATAAATAAATCCTGCGGAAGATTTTACTCGAAAATATTAAATAATCAAAATTTCTTTGTTTTATAATACAAATATTTTTTTGTATTTGATATTGAATGCCAAATTGATCTTTCCCACAGTATCGGTCCATCAAGCATAACTTAATCTCGATGCTTTCCAATGTAATATAATTCCAAAATATTAAATTTAGCTCTATTAAATACAACTTGTGATGGTGGTTGCTTAGAAATGACCCTGATTTATTTTTGACAGAAAGCTAAGAGCAACTTTTAATAAATTCCATGCAACATGTAGCACCTTAATGTGAATCTATGTGATATTCTTGTGTTTTTGAATTTTTGTTAATTACCGAAATTAGTAGATAGTAGCAAAACAAAAACAACAACAACAAGAACAACAAAATAATACCATGTATATAAAATCACCATTAAGGTGGCCTAAAAAGGTATACGAGAACAATTTTGAAGGCGTATTTTAGTTTCCAGAAGTTAAAAACATTCAATTTAAGAGAAAAAAAAAACTATTTTATATAAAGACCCTTAAGGTTGGAAAGAAGTTTAAAATCTCGTCTCTATAGTGTCCAAATATATGACCGACCCCCTATTAATTTTCTCTTCGATTTTTTCGGAACATCTTGAGGTTGTATTCTTCCAAAATTGATGTTTCCATAAAATTTATTCACACCGTTCCAAGTAGCTGGTCCTAGAGCGGTGAAATGTATGATCAAGTCTTATTACTGTTGACTCTTAAACATTTTTCCTCAACAGAGAAAATTGACATTTTTTATAAAACTGGAAGCCAGCTCTAGCAGCCGGTTCCAGCAGCCGCTTCTAGTGGAAGGGAAAATGCATGACCAACCTCCATTAATTTTGTTTCTGCAACATTTTTGCGAAACATATTTACCTCCTATATCCGCCCCTTTGGGTTGGCTACCCTACTAAATACACGCAGCCGATGGAATCTAAAACGAAACCATCCTAATGTATATAAATTATTTTTCGAATTCAATTCGAAGCTAATAATCTTTCATTCCGACAAAGCTCAACTAATGTATGAAAATTATTATATAAAAACATACTTACAAAAAAAAAAAACCACGCACTCAAATTTAATACATAGATATCTTTATATACATACATGTATATATCCCAATTTTTGATGCTCACGAATTTGAAAAAAATTTCAATTCGGACATATTCAAAGCGTTGCATACATACATTAATAGCAACTACTGCAACACTAATCACAGCAATAGCAAAAAACAAAAAAAAAAAAAAACAAAAATCAGCGGAATAAAATTTAAGACGAAACAACAACAACAAGCAATAATAATAGCAATAATACTACATTTAGAATATCATCAAACATAAAAAACACATACATCGATGCATACAAACAAAAGGCAAGCAAGGAGTGCCCCAATGAACCACAGCTTATTGAGTTTGCTTTGCTTTGCTTTGGTTTGGTTTGGTTTGGTATGGTTTTACTTGGCTTTATGCATGTCATGCTAAGCCTCCGATTTGTAAAACGTACCAACATGCATACATATGTATCTGCATAAGTACACACACACACACACACACACACATATACATATGTACATACATACGTAAAGATGGTAAATTGAACTGTAGTAGAAGTCGAATCAACTTTGTGCAGCATGCAACATATCGCACACAACACACAAATCCACACACATATCATATGCAACAACAAAGCCGGCTTTGTGTTCCATGTTCTTGCATTGCTGCTGCTGTTGTTGTTGTTATTTTTTCATTGCTATTTTTGCATGTTAAAAACCCGCGATGCTCTATGTACAACTTGCTAAGTGCAATTGTCGTTTGGCATAGCGGGGGCCATGAACAGGTCAGCTCAAAAACATACACTCAGCCACACACTCAAACACACACATACGTGTATATTCGCTCAGAATATGAAAATGTTGAACAACAGCATACAATAAGTAAGCAGCTTTGTTGTTTTTTCTTCTTTTTCTTCTGCACGCCAAATAACACCATCATCACCCAACAGACATTTTAAATAACCAATCATACATATACATATGTATGTAAGTACATACTCCTCATAGTTAGCTATCTAACTGAAGCATATAGCAATAATCTGTAGTAGCTGTAGTAGCAGCAGTCAGATAGCCAATAAGTCAATAAGCCAATTAGACAGTTAGTCAGTTAGTCAGTTTGCCAACCAGTCAGACAGCGTTTTGTTGTTGATCAAGACACACAAGACAATAAAAACAGAAAAAAAAACAACATCATCGTAATACATATACTCGCACACCCCATTTCAAATGCATTGTGGGAAAATTCATAAAACGAAAGGAAGAGTCACAAATATGTATTCGGCTTCAATACATACGTAAACATAGTCCAAGCATACATATTATACATATACTACATCAAATGTAAGTATGTAAGTACAATTTAAACAATACATAAATTCAAATGTCTGACTGGCAGACAGACACTTACAAATCCGCAATGCCGGCATAAGTACGCTAACAACAGTTAGAAAACGTGGCTTGAACCTGACTAAAAATAGCATCAGCTTACAAGAGAACATTATTGTATGTATGTGTGTGTGTGTATAAGTTTAAAAACCAGATAGACAGAGAGACAGAGAGCGAGAGAGAAAGAGAGAGAGAGAGACTTCAACCACATGTTTATTGAAACCAGATTTTATGTTTTGCGCAGACAACGTGATCATAAAGCTCTTCACCTACTCATATATTCAATCTGTTGCTCTCACACTCTTACTTTTAATAGTGTTGAAAAAAAAAAAATTAAAATGTCTAATGAGTAATACTGTTGTTGTTGTTCGATGTACCTACATATATTTTAATGTACTCGTATGTAGTGAGAGATATTCATGAGTAAGTATAAAGGATTGAAAATAATAAGGTATCCATAGCAAATTAAAATTAAAGAAATATACATTTATTGCTTAAAATCATGCACATAAAAGCAAGCAAAAGAGCAAGAAGAAATGAAGAAAAAAAATCATCATATTAAAATTCCAACCGGTTTGTGGAAGTAGTATTTATAGCAGGTAATTTTTCGGCAATACGACAAATCATGTCGACCAATGTATTCATATGCATGTAAGTATAACTGCATACATACATATATTTATTTTGTCATATCGAAATTTTTACATACCCACACATGTAGTATTGCACTTCCTTTAGTGGCATAAAACTTATATGCAAATGTATATAAGAAATATTGTCACCAATCACATATTTGGTGTACACACTTGGCACGTTACCGACTAATGGTTGTCGTTAACACTAAATTTTGCGGCACACGTCATTTTGATGCAATTCAAATACATACAATGCGAAAGACGATAGATTAAATATTTGCCATTTTTTCATTTTTACTTGGTTTTATTCAAACTTATTACACGACTTATCAAATTAAATGGAACTATATTTAACACATTTTCAGCTACTCATATTAATGCACTAAAGCAACATCAATTTTGAAAAATTGTCAAAAATCAACGGTATAAAATATTTCAAAAGTAAATAATGTTAAAAAAAGTTCACATAATATACTAATAGCCTAACTGGATAGGGCATAAATTTGGGGCTTTGTGTTGTTAGTGGATTTTTTTGAAGTCATTATGCCTAATGTCTTGAAACTTGATGCAGTGATGTAGAAAGAAATAATACAAATTTATACCTTTTAATGAATTGTAGAATAAAAAGGAATTCTATTTAAAAAAATACGATTATTGCAGTTTTAAAATGATTTAGTGAAAAATAGTAATAACTTAGGCACACAGTTTTCGATTTTTGTTTAAAAACTGATCCTTTTATCATATCATATCACTTTCTGATTATAATATTTACAGAGAAATTTTTGTATGAGGTCCAGATTAAAAAGAACTATCATCTTACTCGACTTGCTATAATTATTATGGTAGAAGAATTGTATTCTAAGATCGTTCATACCCGAAAACCTTCACAAATTCTTCACATAGTAATTATTCTAAATATTTATCCAAAATATTATATTCTAAAAATTTGAAAAGGCCTAATGTGAATACATTTAGTATAGAAACAACGAAAATGACTTTCGATTATAATATTCCTAGTACAATGGAACGCCGGCTGGCAAGAATATAGGCTATTCTAACAGGTACATATATGCTATAACTATGTATTTATGTGATTTAGCAAATTCTCACACTTTCCTCTCTTGCTCTCACTCCGATTGTCTTCATTCATTTCCATACCGCATGCAAGCATATAAAATTCAAACACTTAACAAAGATACCTGTTTTGCAAATAACCAATAAGCATGGCTTAATAGAAGTTAGACTATTACAGACGATTACTATGTTGTCATCGATTTTTGTATATGAAGACAGGGGGTAGTCTTCTCCTTAAGCTCACACCACTCTAACTCTCACTCTCACTCAAAAACAAAAAATACCTGTATTGTGAATATACTCTCACTCTTATGTCTATACATATTAATATACTCTCACTTTTTGTATTGTGCTCACTTATTATTAGTATGTATCGAATATATATGTACGTATATAAAGTTCACTGTTATTTTGTTGGTTGTTTTTTTTTTATTTAATTTTTCCCCTAGCATTAAGTTTGAGGTGAGCTTTTTTGTGACGCAAATTATTTCCTATTTTCACATTTTATTGTTGTTGTTCGTAGAGTCGTCGTCGTCGCCGTCGTCATCGTATACAGCAAATAGAGGTTTGAGGGTACATACCTACAAACTCTATATATGTGTATGTATATTTTGTTGTTGTTGTTTGTTTGCTTTGCCAATACATACATACATATATAGTATTGGCCCACTGCACTATGCGCAGGCGCTCAACGAGGACGTCATCGATTTTATTTCTCGGTCGGTAGGTTATGAGCTTTAAATGTGAGTTTATTGAAGGTGCCGCTTTTCATAGCAGCAAATACTGATGTTGGTATTGGTATTGATGATGATGATGATGATGGTAAGAGAATGACGTAATATATGGTATGTGTATATATTTCGGCTTGCGCGAGACTGCACACGAGGTACAGGTCGTGCTTTATTTTGCTCTGACAACGGCACATTGTGTATTTTGGCTGCTTCTTCGTTAATACTCACTTCATATATACATATGTAGCTGTAGCTGCTGCTGCTGCTACATCTACGGCTGCAATCATCGTTCGTTAGGTAGGTAGGTAGGTCGGTTGGTCGGTCGCGACTCAATATAAATATGCATATGTATATGTGTGTGTGTGTGTGGCTGTGTTGTGTGTATTGTGCTGGTTATTTACGGTCATGTTGTTGTTGTTGCTGAGAATTGTTGATTTCTGTATGAGTTCATACAATTTGTATATATATGTGAATGTGAATTGTAAATCGATGTGATGCGCTGCGCTGCCATGCGCCACACTGCTCTGCTTTGGTCTCTATTGCTGCTGCGAATCGAAGTCGTCATTAGTTTTGGCAAAGCGCCTTTCGGTGAAATATAGTCGCATGAAACGGTAAAGATAAGTTCAGTCGCGTCACAGACGCCGCATTGTTAACAACAAAACGGACTATTAACGAAACGTTTTAACGGAAATTAATTATTTTATAATATTTTCAATAATCTCTATAGATAGCTATTCAAAATTAATTAAAAAGTATAATAGAAATACATTAAATCTATATTAAATTGAAAAAAATTAAGTTTATAAAATCTAATAAATAATGTGAATTTAATAGCAAACAACAGAGAACAAAAAAAAAAAATTAAAGAAATTGCAACGGAAGCGGAAGTTTAATGATCACAGTCAACATCAGAACAACAACAACAACAAAAAGCACAACTTTCAATTCGATACATAGCCGCAATCAAGTTAAGAACAAGTGAATTTTATCAAAAGCAAGAGTTGTGTTGTGCAAATCGTCTCTTTTGACTTTTCCATTCTTCCTAATTTACTAAAGTATGCCGGACGCATAGCATGCATATTGCATTTGAATTTGTTGTCGCAAAACATTGACAAAATATCATAGTGAATATCAAATACATAAAAATCGAAAGTGCATCGTGTCGTATGATTTACATAAATTACTATTTTATGTATGGACATTTTCAATGCCTTTAAGCCACTCTTTTCAATTACAACATTGCGTATACGCATTAATTTATTGTGACCAAAACTCTACTCTCATTACAGTGAAATAAATATTTTACAATAAAATAATGTGATTTTGCATATTCTATTCTCGTGTTTTTTTTGTCCATGGAATAATTTGTGCAGCATTGCAGTATTGCAATCATCATATGCTGAAAACATTGTGTCTAAAAATCATATATATATATACATAAAATCGAGTTTACTCATACATCAAAGACTCATATACATAAATGTGTATATAACAAAAAAAAATTTGTTTTTTTGTAAATTTCTCTATACTTCATCCTTGTGCCTTGTGCCATTGTCTTGTATATGTGTGTGTGCGTGCGTAAGTTATTACGTTATCGTGTCGCTTACGTCGTTAAATCTATACTACATATATGCTTAACAGATATGTATATACACACATGCAAAAACAAATATATATAAAGTGATTCAGTGTATATACACACATAAAGCAAAAATAACGTCATAACCAAAAAACAACAACAACAAAAGAGAAAGAAAAAATAAAAAAAGTGTGCATGATATAAGAAAATCATACAAAGAACACACAAAAAGTTCAAGTTTAAGGACATTCATGTGATTTTCTTAATTGTACAAGGACATTGAAATATTCTTGTGCAAATTGTCGTTGGTTAAATATTGTAAATTTGGATCAAGTCCTATTGACATTGTAATCATTGTGTATTGTGTATGTGTGTATGGGTGTTTGAAGCAAAAAACTGTGTGCCGTATTTGGAAAATCATCGTCGTGCTGGAGGATCATCCTAATACAACCACCCGCCTGAGGGTTGCAATACCTTCCACAGGTGTTTGTTTAATACTACTACTACTACTACTACTACTACTATTGTTGTTGTGTTCAATGTGTTTGAATATTTTTGATGTTTTTGTTCAATTTCACCTTGATTGATTGATTGATTGATATCAGAGTATATGTATAAAAGTATGTGTTTGATTCTATCCAAATGCACACATTTTTATTTGTAACATTTGTTTTTGTACACTTTTTCTTTCGTTCTGTTCCATTGTGCACATTTTATTATTACGTACGTTCACATGAATATTTATTAAATGTAGTACATGTTGCAAAAAAGTAAAAAGAACGAATAATAACGAAAAATAATGCGAAATCGTCTTGCATCACTGATTGTGGTGAAGCAAGAACCAACGGCATCATCTTCTGTTGGGGGCGTTCTAAATGGTGGTGTTAATATTTCCAATTTAAACACTGATTACCATCATCATCATCATTATTATCATCATCACCATCAGTTTCATCATCAGTACCAACATATTGTTGATGATGCATGTGAGCTAAATAATAATAATCACAATCACAATTACAATAGCTACAATAATACATTAATTACAAATGGAATTACAATAAAAACTGAACAATCTTCTGGGTATTCAGTATCCGTCTCCTCACCATCAAATAGTGAAATTAATAATAATTCTATAAATCGTCAAAATTTGAATATAAATGCTCTGCACACACTGCAACAAAATGCAACAGAAAAGAAGGCGACACCGGCAATAACAACAACGACGACGACAACAACAGTAGCAGCAGTGGCAGCAGCACCAACAGTACCATTAATATATCCTTGTCGAAATCTATTCCCTGATGGTTGTGATATCTCAAATGTACCATGCTCGAATTTTTACAATAATCGCAACAACAACAACAATAACAACATCAGTAGCAATAATAATCATCACTGTGCTAATACTTTAACAACACCATCATCAACAGCACCAGCAGCAGCGGAAGCAGAAGCAGCAATATATGAAAAGCGCACCTTCAAAACTGAACCATTTGAGACTCTTGATATCAAATGGAATGACTTAACTTTATTGGATAAAAGAATTAAATGTTTAACTCCGGAACATAGGGGAGAGAAGCATAATATTTACAACAACAACAACAAAAATAACGATCGTATGTATTACAAAAAGGCTACCGAAATACAAAACTGAATTTTAAATTGGTGGTGGAATAAAATTTAATTTAAGAATTGTTAAGAATTCAAGAAAAATTCATTCTATGAGCAATCACATAGAAATTGTAATAATTTCTATATTATCATAATGTAGGAAGTGAAAACTATTTGTGGATCATTATTACTCTGATGATGTAAAATATATAAAATCCATTGATTTTTTCGAATTATCTCGGTAGAATTCAAATTGTCCGAATTACATCTAAAGTGACCTCTTTGATAGAAACAAGATTTTAGCTAATGTGATAAGAAATCCAAATCAAATAACCCTTTCCCAGATCCTCAAATAACTTTAATATATATTATTATATTATATATTTGGATATATTCCAATGTGGGAGCTATCGTATAAAAACCGAACATGCCTCCCATACAAAATAATGTTTTCGAATGTATGATTTCACACTTTACGTATGAAAAAAACAAAGCTATGGAGTTGAAACTCTGTGTATAAGTTTATATTTACACTATGTTGAAAATAAGCGAACTAGGATAAAATCCAAGAATACCTGTCATACAAAATTATGTTTTCGTAGCTATGTTTTCACACGTTGGACATGAAAATAAAAAGCTATAAAGGTGAAACTTGGTCCATAAGAATATAATTCATATTGAACGGTCCACTTTAAAAATGGGCGAAATAGGATGAAAACCACGACTACCTCTCACACAAAATTATGCCTTCGAATATACTTTGGGCATGAAAATAAAAAGTTAAGGAACTAATACACGGTATATAGGATTATATTAACTAATAAAGGCTATTTAGGTTTTAGCATTACCGATGTTAAAAATTTGAAAAATATTTTTATGCCAAAATACAAAATTTTTTTAAAATGTGATCAAGTTCTAGACAATGGTTACTTTTGAACATTTTTTCAGAATTTGTGTGTCTTAAAAATTGCTTGTACGTCAATATTTTTAATATTGACTACAACCAATACTATGTGTCACACAGTGTTATTATAAATTTCTTAATTTGAATATTTATTTTTATTTAATGTATGTATGTATTATTTATAATTATATTTTATAGCTATATTTTATATTATACTTTAACATTTCTATATTTTATTGCATACATAAATATTGACGTATGCGTAATATGAATTTATTAAATTGATTTCAATTACTCATACGCTCAATTAAAATTGAATTTTATTCGTATATTTTCTTGTCTTATGCGGATGCATTCTTTTCAAAAGTTTATGTGCACAAAAAAAAAAATATTTTCTTAACTGATTCTTTGCAAAGATAAATATGAAGATGTTCATCGATAACATAACATTAGGTACACTAACACACTAATGAACCGAATAAAATGCAATAATCGATTATAAAATAAATAAATAAATCTTGTACTTGCACAATTAATAATGACAAACATTCAACGCGGACAAACGTATGCCAATATACATACTTAAGTCATACATAAGTATGCACCAATATAGAAATACACGTGATGACGCCATAAATTTTCATCAAAACAAACGCGTCGCGTCAAAAATAAAAAAAACGAAATACAAATAAGAAAATTGTGTACAAACAAAATGAACAGCAACAACAACAACAAATTACCTCATATATACATAGATACTTATATACATATGAGTAGCAATCGTGTATGTTAACACTGACAGTGTGCAAACTCTTTGTTGTAAAATGATTTATATACCTTTTGTAAGCATAGACAACAAACAAATAAACAAACAAACGAACAAACACATTGCTAGAAATATGATTATTTTGGGTGTCTGTATATTGTTAGAATTATTTATTTATTTGCAATAATTTCTGTTGATTTCTATTGCCAAAGAAATAGTAATATTTATCATCACATTTTATCATCATACATCCATAGTACATCCAATCCAATCAAGCTATCCAATATTGTAGTATGTACAAACGTCATCGTCATTGGCTACTATATACATTATGACATGCATTCGGCCAAAATCAATCATTATCATCATCATCATCATCATCACCATTATTGTTGTCGTCATCATAATCAACATGAACAATAACGTGGCAATTGTCACCGCCAACGAGTGGTTGTCATATGAACTTGAACGTAATAAGCCATCATCAACAACATACGTTACATCAATTATACTAAACTAAACGGCACTGCACTGCACTGCATTGTATGATGTATCGTATATATATATATATATATATATATATATATATATATATATATATATATATATATATATAATTTTTCTATTCATATCTAGATGTGTATGTGAGTACTTAGTCATTGTTGGCAAAGACTTGCAAAAACTTTCACTCTGCCGCACATGCATCTGCACTGACTATTTCTAAATTGAGCATATGTATGATATACATATACAAAGAGGAAGTGTTAGGGACGATACGTCAAATACATTTGCTTTCTTTCTATGTACAATACAATCAAAAAATGTATATATATATATTGATTCATCGCTGTTGCATTGCAATTCAAACGATTGAAGAATTTGCATTTGCAGCTATGATATATGCCGCTGTGCGCGCAATCGATGATTTCTTATTCCCAGCGGGAATCAGACATTCACATGTTGTCATATTTACTAACACTCAACGCTCATATCATATACGAATATGTATGTATGTACGAATAGGTACCTATGTAATAATAATTATAGCACCTGCGTCAATAATTGCAAATGTGATTGCGATTACGAATGCATTATTTTCATAATTTTCATATGACTACATACAGTGTAATCCATTTATAATGGACTCGCTTAAGATGGAAACTCTGTTATTATGTACCTCTTTGTCAAGTCCCAGTTCAAACATATGTAAAAAACTCGGTTAAAATAGCCTCGGTTATAATGGACTCCGGTTATAATAGACAATAAAATCGGATTTTGTCCATTATAACCGAAGCTTTCATTGTGAACTTATAAAAGCCAAGACTAAAATTTTGCTATTAGTAGATAATTGCCCTGCTCATCCTCAAGTTCATCTTCACAACATTAAACTACATTTTCTTTCGCCTAATACTACATCGGTTCTTCAGCCTATGGATCAAGGTGTCATTAATAGCTTGAAACAATCTTATGGAAAGCAGCTTCTGATGAAAATTATGGACCTTCCTGAAGAAGCAAACCCGACAAAAGCTGTGAGTCTTTTAGATGCTGTCAATATGTTAAGTGTTGCATGGGAAAGTGTCTCTAAGGAAACCATAAGAAACTGTTTTCGACATGCTGGTCTGGTAAAAGACATTCCTGATGGATTAAATTTCGACCCGGAGGACGATGAACCTTTAAGCAAACTTGTTGAAATAAATAACGTAATGGTTTTAAGCAAGTTTGATGAATATTCAAGGATTGACGAGAATATTATAGCCACAGAAGAACACTCAGACAATGACTTAATTCAAGACTTTCTGCACGAGCTGCTTGAAGAAGACTCCGGTGATGAAGATTTAGCACAGCCCGAAACTATAATAAAAATAGAAGACGCTATGAATTGTTTTAAGAAACTGAAGCTATATTTTCAACAAAAAGAGAATAGTTCAGATGCAATAAATTTGCTCAATAAAGTCGAAATCACACTACAAAAAGATTTGGCCAATAAGGCATTCACCCGAAAGATAATCACTGACTTTTTTCAAAAGACTTAATTAAACTCATTATTTTCTTAATTTTGTATTTTTATGCATAAACTTTATTGATTTAATAAATAAAACACATTGAATTTACTTTTTGAGTTAAAAATTTTATATTCTGATTAGATGGACACTCGGTTATAATGGACAATTTGACATGGTCCCGTTGAGTCCATTATAACCGGATTGCACTGTATGTGAATATAAAAACAAATTTAAACAAAAATAAAGAATTGAATTTTAAGTGCAAAAATAAATATATTCATGTGATATATGGCAATCTTTTGTCTTTATATATATATATATATATATATATATATATATATATATATATATATATATATATATATATATATATAAATTATGTGCGCTATTTTGTATTATATGTTGTTCATGTACATATGTAGAGTGTCATGCATATTAAAGACGATCTAATAATGTAAAATATTACATTAATTTGTATTTCATACAAAAATATTATCGATACAATTGTATCAATACCAATTACTTATATCATAATTGAAATAAATTATGTAAATCCAAGGGAGTATGATATTCCATTTCTTTAAGGAATCAAGTGCTGAATACTGCAATGGGCTTTGATTTTTGATTAATCTGTTTTTCAAAATATTGATGATATATTATACCTGACCGAGCTCTTCAAAACCTACATATTTGTATTAAGAAGAATAGTATTTTTTTCCATTTTTAAAAATCGAATACAGAATTGCATCGTTCGTATCGAAATTCCCTGTATTTCACAAATAAATAGTACCAATGTTCTAAGGTGACGTAATATGGGATGAAATAGGATAAATCATCGTTTCAGGCAAAATGTATATATATTCCGGAACAACAAGCTTTCTCTCTCATATGTTCCAAAGTTTTAATTTTTGAAAAATTTTTTGTTAAAATAATGAAAATTATTAAAATATAATTTAACGCTCTGTAATGAATTATTTTCTTATTAGAAATATTAAATTTTATATTTTCCTACAATTACAAATCGTTTTGATCAGTAGTAGTAAAACAAATGGTACGTCATAGTCTAACTTCACAATTGAAACTGAGGCAGACAATTTCTTTCTGAATTTTGTTTTTGAGGGACAGAAGGCTTATTGCATTGTTTCATGTTTTATAAGACATTCATGTATTTTCTGTTGAATAATTGACAGATTTGAGGAACAAGTTTTAAAATCAAAGATCCTGCAGGGTCCTGCAGGTTAATTTTAATTTATTCTCATATATTATTTATTGTATTATGTTCAATGACACAAAGTTTATGAAGATGTCATCTACAGATGCCTCGGATCAATCAATCAAAAGAGAGCGTGACGCTGGAGCAAAAACATAATCCTTGTTCATTAAGTGGACCACGCGAAACCAGACCTAGGTCTGTTAGAGAGTATGAGCGTTACGGCTGATACCTCTGAGGGCCAACCACAAGTGTTACGGGCACTGCGACCAAATGAGATCTTTTGAACCCAAGCCCGTCTACGACACTAGAATCTCCTCTACATTTTTAATAAAGGATAGAATTCATCTTGTCCAACTTTTGTTGATTGAAGCTGGTGGTGTTGGAAAACTCAGCTGAAAGTGTGTGAGGCGAAGTCTGGCCAAGGCCGGACATTCGCAAAATATGTGGACTGATGTTGCATCCTCCTCCAGACAGAGTCTACACTCCGTGTCAGAAGATAGTGGAGGTGGTATTTTAACCAGTTATGTCCTGAGAGGTAACTAGAGATAGATAGATGATAATCATCCTCAACTGAAAATCATTTAATTAATTTATGAATAGATAAAATATATATATGCAGGTACCATACATAATTGATATTCAAAGAGGAAATAATGTCAGTATCTTATTCTTTGGCTTTCTATTAATAGAATATAAAATACATAAATTTGTCACTCCTTAATTCGAATATATCATCATGCATGATCGCTTTTAATATGTATCTTCTAAATAAACAAATATATACATACAATTGTATAAAGATATATAAATTTATAAAAAAAAAATAGATAACCTTCCACAAAAAAACTTACTTGCCTATATATTAGTTAAGAGCGTTGTTTTTTTGTTAATGTTTTACGGTTGCTATTAAATTCTAAAATTTACTAATGCACAAATATCTGAAAACATGTTTTTCTACAAAAGAAGCCAAATCAAAAACAAAACAACAATGATGAATTGCTTTTTTTGATTGTATCAATAAAGTTATGCTGTATATCTATGCTAAGTTCTCTGATTATACGATAAATATGCGATCACTTTCCTTTATTTTTATTTTTTTTTTTGTCTTATATTTTTGATTTGTCCCAGTTTTGTGTTTTTCTATATTATTTTTTGTTGACACTAATTTCAAATTTATCAGATCATCCGCATCAGTTTCATCGATTTACTTTCAGCACCTGCACACTACCTATGCATATGCATTTAAAATTTAAGCGTAACAAATATAGTCTTATTTAGATATGATCAATGAATAGTCATGATTGTTGATAAACAACTCCACCTTCACTATCACCACCAGGCATTGCCACCATTACTAATATATAACATATAACATATCATCACCACCTTCTTCATTAACTGCAAGTAATATGGTAATGATGAAGTTAATGATGATGATGATACTGTCGACTATGATAAATGATGCGAATTTATTTTTTTTCCTATGTTTGTTCATTTCTTGAATTTCTAAGTGTGCTATCAGATTTTTGGAATTTAGTATTTTGAAAAAAATAAAATACAATTTTTTTTTCCTTTACCCACAACACTAATAATCACAATCGTAAACTTATGTTTCATATCACATTATATCGTTGTATCTTGTCTTAAGGCGTTTGTCCATGTCCATACTTTAGTTACCTATTTGTTGTTTCTTGTCTATATGCATATGAATGAATAAAATCCAAGAAAAAAAAAACAACAACAACAAAATATGCTAATAATTTGTAGTTTTCAACAGACTATTTGATGCGACGCACAACTTTAATTACTATGTTGATTTATTGAAATTTTATTTGGCGTGACTCTTTGATGAACTGTTAAACACGGGTGGAGGCGAAAAGTAAAATATGTACATACAATTATTATATACGTTTGTACTAGTAGGCATATAGATTTTTAGTAAATAATTGAATTTAATATATATTCAAATTTGTTCATAGAGGGTGGAAAGTGTCGTGGACGTCAAAAAGTCTATCAAATCTGACATTATAATTGTTATTTATTATCAGCAAGATTTTCAATTTCATCATGGAGGGCGCTAGAACAACTGTCCAAAACCGTGTGCGATGGAGAAACCTTGTGGTGGCCCTATGCTCCAATTAGGAGTTTAAAGGAGGAAAAAAAAAATCAGTATAGAATAGCTTTAGTTTTCGGATTTACTTGAAGTCATTTTTATAGAATTTTTTATTTTTATAGAAAATAATACAATTTTAGGAATTAGCTAAAGTGAAACTGCTGAATCCGAATTCGTCATCAGATTTTCTCCATCATCCTTAGGTTTTTTATTTGTAACCTCAAAAATCACCGTTATTTGATATTTCAGACTTTTTTGTAGTAAGAAAAGAACCTGAATGGCGAAAGCGAATATCCAATCACAGGTTCTGAGTACTCAGTGCCTCAAAATCTATAGGATGTGACTACTTTGGTCTGTTGGTAAAATTGTATGGATTTTAGGTCGCTTAAACCATAGTCAAATATCCGTCCATACTCTCAGACTACTTTAGAACTTCAAATACATAATTTTTGCAGTTGTTCTTGAGTTCAGCAACTCAAAATCCTTATACAATTAGTACTATTGTTTGTCAAATATTCTACTTTTATTTGTTTGCGGAAGCGTTCTTATAATTATTTCAATTTATAACTGTTAAAAAATCACCCTATGGTTGTTTATATAATTTCAAAGATAACAGCAACAACAGCAACAACAGCAACAAATAAATAAATAAAAATAGTACTGTTACATAATTACAGGCGCTTCTTCTTCTTCTTCATCGTCTTTTTTTTTCTTCCACCTCATCGTCATTCATTTGATCAGTATGTATTCAGTATTAATGATCAGTATGCACACAGCGGGTATTCGTACTTGTCACAAAATAAATGTTGACATGGGTCAGTTGCCAGTTCACACAGATTCCCCCAATACTCCTTAATGGCTATTTATGTGCAATGCAAGTACTTTTAAGCAAACATATACACACACAAGCACATCGAAACATATAATACATGCATATGTATACGTTTATATATCATACTATACTAAGAAGGCAATCAAATAAATATTCTCTCTCTCTTAGATAATTTAAATAATTTTATGTATATGTACGACAATGTGATGTTGGGTGTTTTTTGAGTGTCTTATTTTAAGACCAAAATATTCGATTAATTTCAAATGATTGGTGTTGGCGTTGGTGATGGTGATACTTACATATACATATGTACGTACACACAGATATAGTACTGTTGATGATGCCTTCATTATATGCCATAGTTAATAGCTCTGTAGTAGACATGGATACATTGTATAAACAAACAACTATACATATAGAATGCATGTATGTTAATTGATGAGGTGATGTATTTTCGGGTGACCATTGTTCAGTGTGCAGTGCTGGTTTCGTATTTACTCCTCCGTTGAATCTTTGATTAGATTAAAATTTACAGTCATATTATAAAACAATTTTTGTAATTTTATACTCGTACTCATTTGGATGATTCTTGCATAATTATACATTATGAATTGATTGCAGTAACCTGCTTAGCTTAGCTTAGTTGAAATCTACATATATACAAATATCGAAAAATTGTAAAGAACACACACAATACAAGATTTCGCTACTGTATATCAAATATACATCTATTTATATTAATTAGTCTATTAATAAAATATATACATATGTACATAATTACATACTTGTATACATAATACACGTAGCACTCAGCACGTACTTACGTACATATTATACGATTAACAAACAATTACTGAAAATAATAGAAAACATCATGAAATTGGGTGCCGATGTTCTAGCAATTATTTCTAACGCAATTCAATTCCGCATATCAGAGACAGACAGACATACAGCTGCCTAGACGAATATAGGAATATCGAAAGATTTGTTTTGATTTCGATTTCAATTGAATTGTTTTCATAGTTTTTTTGTTTTGTTTTACAACTTAATCTTTTTTCGCTTCTTATTATACCCTGCATAATGCAATATGCATGGTATATTCATTTCGGTCAGATGTTTGTGTCCACTTGAAGGAATCTCCGGAGATATAGACATGGATATATATTCGTGATCAGCGTCGATTAAATTTTCGATTTAACGATGTCCGTCCGTCCGTCCGTCCGTCCGTCCGTCCGTCCGTCCGTCCGTCTGTCTGTCACCTGGCTGGTTCGCACGATAACTTGAGTAAATATTGAGCTATTTCGATGAAATTTGGCATAAGTAATCTATGATCCAAGGGTACGGAGGGGATTGATATTGGGCATGATCGGTCAATAAACACGCCCACACCAAGCATTCAAAGCGACTAACCTCGAAATTTTCAAAATCTTTAACTTGCTATAACTCACACAATATACCACTTGGGACAACAATATTTTGCACATAGAGTTATATTATACTTCTATATAACCTAACTAAAAGTGGATGAGCCACGCCTACTTTCTAGCGTAGCTCCCATACAAAGTGTCTGTACTTCTTTTAAATTGAAACTGCTGTAACTTCTACAATCTTCTGTATAGAATAACCATAATTGACACTTAGATTAATACGGTAGTCAGAAATAATATGGCAGAAAATCAATGTGCCACGCCCACTCCTTTTTGGGTCTCCCATACAAAGTTGCGGAAATTAAAAAAAATGTTACCGGTTATAACTTGCAAACTATTCAGCGTAGAATAACGAGATTTAAGGTGTGGATTAGTATTGTACGAGCAACTAGGCTCACAGAAAATGGGCGCACCACGCCCAGTGTTTATCGTAGCCCCCATACAAATTTTAAATTGAAACAGCTGTAACTTCGGCAATTTTCTGTCTAGAATAACTATAATTGACACTTAAATTAATATCGTAGTCGGCAAAAATCTGGCAGAAAATCAGTGTGCCACGCCCACTCCTTCATGGGTCTCCCATACAAAGTCGAGTGAATTAAACTAAAATTTTAAGCTCCATAGCTTACAAACCATTTAGCCTAGGACAACGAGACTTAGGGCATGGATTAGTATTGTACGAGCAACTAGGCTCACAGAAAATGGGCGCACCACGCCCAGTGTTTATCGTAGCCCCCATACAAATTTTAAATTGAAACAGCTGTAACTTCGGCAATTTTCTGTCTAGAATAACCATAATTGACACTTAAATTAATATCGTAGTCGGCAAAAATCTGGCAGAAAATCAGTGTGCCACGCCCACTCCTTCATGGGTCTCCCATACAAAGTCGAGTGAATTAAACTAAAATTTTAAGCTCCATAGCTTACAAACCATTTAGCCTAGGACAACGAGACTTAGGGCATGGATTAGTATTGTATGAGCAACTAGGCTCACAGAAAATGGGCGCACCACGCCCAGTGTTTATCGTAGCCCCCATACAAATTTTAAATTGAAACAGCTGTAACTTAGGCAATCTTATGTCTACAATAACCATAATTGACACTTAAATTAATATCGTAGTCGGAAATAATCTGGCGAAAAATCAGCGTACCACGCCCACTTCTTATTGGGGCTCCCATACAAAGTTTGGGAAATTATCTTAAAATCCTTTTACTTCGTCAAAGTCAACAATATTTCGGGTGTAAATTAGTAGTATATGCAAAAATTGTTTCTCGAAAAGTGGAAATAAAAGAAAAGTTGGATATTCGTGTAAACTTTTTATATATAAATCTACATATGCAGGGTATAGTTTGGTCGGCCCCAGCCGACTTTTAAGGAGATTTTTTTTTATTTTTTTTTTTTTTTTTTGCAAATTTTTCTCACTAATGGTCTTGCTATTACTTGCGCACCTATGTATATATATATATATATGTATCTATGTATGAACATGTGTACATACATGTACAATAAAATATGTAGAAGCGCATTGATCCTCTTCATGCAATCATTATGTGGTTATCAGTCTGTCTGTCTGTATGTTTGTTTGCATGTATGCTTCATTATAATGGCATAGCACTTACTTATGGTGTTGCCGTACCTCAAACAATATATAAAGCAAGCGTGTGATATAGCAACAATATGTTGCTGAGCGTCGACGCTGCTGTGTCATCGTATTGTATTGTATTGCTGTGCTATGGCATGCTATCGTGCGACACCAACGCCACATAGTATGGGAACGCTGCTGATAGAGCTGCTGATGCTACAGCTATTGTTGTGGCAACGATCTTTTTAGTCGATCGTTCGTTCGTTCGGTCAATTGCCAAATAAACAAGACGCAGCTGAGATTCCAATGATGGCTGTTGATGCAGCCATTGAGTGAAGACAATTGCGCTACGTATGCGCATATCTTACGCCACATGTAGTGTTACATTCATGCATACACATGCTATTCATTCCAAAAAAAAAAAATGTGTATTGTAATTATCAATATAAATTGAGTATGATATTGTCGATGTAAATTAAATATAACGATTTACCTATCAGCAGCCAACTGCGCTTTTTTGCTCTCACCCAAAAACTTAGAATGGAAATATTTTGTAAATAAAAAAAATAATAATAATAATAGATGTTTAAAGAAAAACAACAACATATTTCAGACATTAAATTGTTTTTTTTTTTTAATTTATTACATATGAATAATCATAAAATTGTATTATGTTTATGTTTGTTAGCAATGCAGTTGGCTAGTAATTTTAGTATGTTTAGTTTGTGAATGTGCATCAATTTTCATTGAGGTGGATCAAATTGTATGAAGTTCGATTTTAACTACCTATGATTAAATCAATGGAATGGAGCTTCCATATAACACTAATGCAAAAATACTTGGAAATCAACAAATATGCCCAAGAGGACTTGACCCCAGTGTGATAAAATATATGACTGAGCCCCTCTAAATATACTTACCACTTATCTCCATCCCTTAAGCGGAGTGGCAAACAAAAATGACAGGATGTTTAAAAATTTTAGCCACCATAATGTACATACCATACATTCATATATGAATGACCATCATCATCATCATCATCATCTCTATCCTAACATAACACATCTTACTATTGCAATAACTAACCGCATTACAAAAAAAATTTGTATGTATACCTATATACAAGCTTATAATAGTTCTTTGCCAAAAAGCACGCATCTTTAGCAATCGTCACATTATCATACATAGTTTTATAAAATGATGTCGATGACAAAATGATAAGCATTTTTTTTTTTGTTTTACGATTATTGCCATAATTAATGTGTCCATTGCTTTCAAAGTTACCATTAATGTGTGTGTGTGTGTGTGCATAAAAATCGTAATTAGTTCTATGGATAAATGCATTAAATTTTTAATAGTTCTGATACATGATTACATGCATTCTTTGTTAGAAATAATCAGCAGAGAAATATTGTTTGTTTCATATTGTCGTTCGGTGTTGCTGGCGTACGCGCTGCACGTGATGCATATTGGAAATCTTTGTATTAAATGCTCAAAATTGAATATCATAAAATTATTTATGCATTTTTTTGGGAAAAGTTAAAGTACCGTTACGTTCATTTGTGCACTTACAGTATATATTACAGCTACTCAGTGATAAAAATTAATTAAAATTAACTCATTTCGAACACTATTTTGTTGTACCAGTAAATATACCCAACAATTATTAAACAAAAAAATATCTTATTTTGATTTAATTTTTAATTTTTTTGTTTAATTATTGACAACACTTGATACAAATATACTAATAAATTAATATAATCGATGCATAAAATCTTTAAAGAACGGACACACACACACACACACGCATTCGCACTCATTTATATATGCACAAAAATTACTATGATTTTCAACATTCCATTGAAATGCGAAGGACACCTGTACGATAAATATAAATATTTCTGTTACCACCCACTGTATATAAGAATTTAAATTCAGTGAATTTTTTTTTTTTTTAGGATATCTCATTACTCATGATATTCGATGACACAGATGATTCCTTCTGTCTTGCATGCTCGTATGTTACATATGTATGTACTAAGCATTGGTTAATATCTTTACAATTGTAAAACGTTGACGTCATCATTTTATTTCAGTGTAATCAGGTGGGTAGTCAAGCACTCGTATACATTTGTGATAGGGTCTATTACCCATAGTTGTACGAGTACGAGTCTAATACATGTGTGTGTGTGTATGTTAACATAGGAAAATAGCGGGGTGTTGTTAGTAGTTAAGCTACATTCCATACAATGAAAGCAAAAAAAAAAGGCTTTTATCGATTTCATAATCTGTATGGGTGTATATACATATTACATTTATTCAGAGTATGTATGTGTTGCCATAATACATATAACAGACCACTCACAGTGTAAAGCATACAGCAATAGCAATGCAGGTGTGTATATACATAAGCTGCAATAAATACAAACATGCAGATATGGTATGTATAAATGTATGTATTACATATATATATGTATATATATAGTCAAAGCCAAGGACGTCATCGTTTTTATAGCATATGGTATTGCTTATAACTAACTTTTGCTCTCATATGCTCTCTCTCTCTCTTTCTCTCTCTCATTCTCTCTTGTTTTTATTCTCTATTTGTGTATGCATATGATTGTAATTGCCCTGAAGGAAATGTCAATAGTAAAACTTTAATATTGACTTTGTCACCAGTGCTAATGACCAATTATACTTCAGGCCATTCTCTCTGATGTAGACATTTAACATGTGCTCATCATTGAATATGTACTAGTACCCTTAGAACTATTGATTAGGTGGTTTCACATAGAGACATTGAAATGAAAACATAATCAGCTTTACAGCTGTCAAAAATGTCTTTAACATCAAAGGCAAAGCAAAAAAGTGTAGACACTTCGTTGACAATATCACGAGAAGACTCAACAGAAGTGGTGACTTGGAGACACTCAGCCACATGTTTCCTTCAGGGTGTGTATAGTGTGAACTTGTCGAATGTATATTAGTCCAATAATGCACTGAAACGTATCATATCATTGATTTAACTGCAAAATCACCTTTTTGCAACCACTATTAAATTTACCACTGCGATGGACTCTTAGAAAATATTTGGTGGAAGGTATTGACTAAAAACAAATTTTAAAAGATTTACTCGTTCACGAATAATAAAAATTTCAAACGATTTAATAACAATTTGGTACTTCTCATAAAAAAAGTTATAGTTTCATAAAGAAAATATTATGAATAAAACTCACTCCTGGTATACGATTTTGCAAAAGAGCTATACACGGTTTGGCATATATGTGCCAGCATATAAATTTACATATATTCGATTTCACATATCCTATATCTTATATGTATTAGCAACGAACGAAAATTGTAATTTTTAAACAGACTGCATGCGAAAGTTACTCTAAAGGTGGGCGATATTGTTGGCGTTGGTGCCTCAATTCTTTTTCAATAGCTTTACGTTCACCATCGTCATTGCTCTTCGCTCGCTGTTTTTTTTTTTTATGAGACGTTTTTACGATTAATTAAACTTTTGTGTAAGCTTACAATCATATTCACATGCAATCTGATTTCATGTTAAATTTCTCTATAAAATAGAATATTCGCAGAGTGTATTTAAAATATATGTATAACGATATATATCATGTAACAAGTCATGTAGTAAAAATCGCTTAAAATGTGGTATTTAGTAATCACTTGAGTAGTTTTTGTTTTTGCATAACTGTAACTGTGTACATTTTCACTAATGTGAGATTTTATTTTTACTTATAAATTATGTAATTTTTTAGTGGGTAATATTTTTGCAATTAGTTTTGTTTCATATAGCTGCCAAGAAGTAGCGATTTTGACCTGATGATATTAACACATATTGTTTAAACGAAATGCTATATTTGACACACAGGCCCATAGTTGAGTAATGAATTAGTACATCAATTTGCAAACAAAGTCACTATTTGGAGTTGTTAAATTCTTTTCAACAGTAATGTTGATTCAGAGAAAGTGCCTCTGTCATGCTTCTATAAGCGATCATTCGGCAGCTATGAGTTTTTGTTGTTGTTGTATTTTTTCAGGTGTTTTTGGGCATATTTTTATGGGTGCCTTCTAAAGGGTGAATACAGAAAGTGAAAGTGTTTTTAAATATATTAGAGAGTAAAGATGTATTGGGCTCGGTTTTACATTTGTCACCTCTAAGGCATGAAAACGTTAATTTCGCATGAGATACCTAGCTGTATGGTTATTTGTCAATTTTCAGGTGCTTAATAAAGCATTATGATGATGAAATGAATGAGAGTCAGTCATATTTTTTATCCTTGTAGAGGTAGCATTCAATACTGTGAACGTATTTTAGGAAAATGTCAATTTTGTAGGGAGAACCCTCTAAGGAGTGTAGTTAGAGGGTAATTATATTTCGGATTTACATAAAATTAATGGTGGTCGGTTATACATTTTGCCACTCTAGGAGTATCCTGGTAGCTATGGGTAGAGATATGGAATATATTGATTGGGAAAATATATTACAGAGGATATATAAATGGAAGTCGGTCATATATATCATCTTTCTAAATGCGACTTCTTGACATCTGTAAATGTAATTGTCGAATTTTCTTGTATTGTTGTGAACTTTGAGCACAACGAAATGACATTTATTCCCATCCTAAATAAATATTCCCATCCTACTTTATTAAAAAAAACTATTTTTATTAAAATAATAAATAAATAAAAAAGCACAAATATTTCCTCTGAGCCTGTCATACAGCTTACTCGTACTATATGTTGAGTATTTATAAATTTTTATATCAAATTGTACTTAAAAAGACACAAATATATATACTTACTAAACAAAAGCATATACGAATAGTTACAATGATAAAAATAGCAAATCCAAATATTAGCAAAAAACAAAATAGAAATTACCAAAAATAAATTACAGTAGGCATCAGCTGATATGCCCAATATACATAAGAGTTCTTATAAAGAAAAACGACAACAACAAAAATTATATATAACATACATACATATATTATCAAATAATAATAGGAATATGGCACTAATACATCAATACATACTCGTGCATGTTGTACATTTATGAAAATAAATCGAGAACAAAAACAAACAAACAAAGCAAAAAGCTTTTATTTACGCCATCAAAACTAAGAGTGTAGAAGGGGATTAAAGAAGAATTTTCATATTTTTGTTTTTATAATTTTGATGTGAAATCATCATGGGGCGGCAAAGAAGGCGTTAAATATTGCATGCGCTTATGTATGTATATTGTGAACCAAAACCCAAAACCATTACAATACGTACGCTAACACACACACGCACAAGTGTAGCAATACTCGTACGAAAAGTACGATAAAAAGAAAGAAAGAAAGCAAAAAAAGAATCAACGATGAAACGAATGTTGAAACGACCTTGAAAAACGACGCAGTCATTTCGGGTGGTAATCATCATCAACGGGTGGTTGGTTATATGAACATGTATACATACATATGTAGCTATACATGTGTGTATATACATATTAGCAAAAGCAGCTGGCTGGTTGGCCGGCTGGTTTGCATGAGGAAATGTATCACCATGCATGGGGTGGACATTCATGCCGACAAATGACTATACATATACAGGCAAATATTTTTATTTATATTCCATGTATATGCATATGAAATGTTATAAGCAAAATCAACCTATGATTGTTTCGTTATGACGTCATAGTATAAATAAGCAAAGTGCTTATAATTTTGTATTTGTGTGTGTGTGTGTGTGTGCTTTGTATTTTTCTCATATTGTTATTGATACGCATGTTTGAGTGTATATTGGTTTACTGTGTAGTGTATGGATGAAAACAGAACTTCCATGCTTGCTCTAACAAAGTTATCTTAGGAAGAGAAAGAGAGTATTTTTACTATTTATTATTTCATTAGTTTTTCTTTATTTTCTTCTATCGATTTTTGTTTATACATACACACAATTTTTCACGGTTATTGCTTTTGTTTGTTTGTTGTTGTTATTTTAATTGCCATTACTAATGCACGTGATGATGCGTTTAATGGAATGTATTGCATGTAGTGTATATACATATATCGTAGTATATAAGTACTGAGAAAATACTGTTACTATTGCTTACGTTGATGATAGACGAGGGCTAGGCGGCGATTGCTGTTGATGTGAAGATATTATTTAATAATACCATATTATTTTATTTATGAAATTATATAAATAAATATGTACATATTATTTGATTTTAATCATCATAATAAATATTTACTGTTACTACTACTGCCACTACCACTATTTGGGAAAATGTAAATAGAAAAATATGGTAATATTTAGTAACAAAAAAATATATTTACATATGCATGTATGTAAATGTTGTGAGTGTTATTATATGTGCTGATATAACAGTAGCTAAATCACATTTATACATATTTGCTCATTGTACATTATCAGTTTGCATAGTAGGAGATTGTTGAATGGGTTGGGGCAATTTCTATATAATTTTGAAGAGTATTACTTGTAATGATCAAATATAAAATGTTTATGAATTGATTTATAAAAGAAAAGAAAAGGAAATATCAAATATAAGCAATTGTAAATGGGTTTTTACCCTCCTGTCAAATTTTGACCAGAGCGACCACCTACAAATACCCTTGGCGTAATTTTTAATGTTCATCATCATCATAAAAATGAATTCTAAAAATATTAAAGGCATTTTGAAATTGACCCTTACCAGATTTTAAGTGTGGATTCTTTAAATATTCAATATGTTGCCAAATATATGTAAATTTTTATATGCAATGAGAACATCGCCGAGATTTCGTAATGCAAATTTTATTCATTCTCTTAAAGATGAAGTTTTTTTGATCACTTTGAGCAATTCAGCTTCCAAGAAATATTTTTTGGACCACTACCGAACACTTTTTTCAACGTAAAGTTACCACCGGATTTTATCTGATGTATTGTATCGAAAACTTTGAGTTATTATTACTACAACAAACAAATTCTTGAGTTGCCCATCACAATGCATTTCAACCAATCCGACAATCATCTACCTGCAGGTGACAACTACGACTTTGTAGATTTGTGTGTTTGCTCATGTTTGTTATTGTTGTTGATATATGTTAATGTTTGTTGTATTTACACATACATATCCATATGTTTATGTTTATTGAACAATCATCCATCGATCAATCACACTGTTTGAGGTGCGTCTGCATTGGCACATAAAATGTACATGTACACGCACAAGATATACACACACACAGACATGATGCCAATGATCATGGAAACGAAAATGAAAATCAATATATGATGTTTATGATTATAATTTAGGCTCTGTTTATGTTGAGAAAAGAAGAATATTAAATTGGGTACGTTTATCCATTTTTAATATGGATAGTTGTTAGATTCAGCATTTTTTAAACTGACAAATATCTTTTTTTTTTCGTTTTTTTTTTCCAAGTTATTTCTATTTCACATTCGGGTAACAAAGCAACAAATATAACTACTACTAAATATACGTATACACGCATGCGCATATTAAATAGAGACGATTCAATCATCATCCTTGAAGTGGGTTTGCATATGTATGTGTATGAAACTTATGAAACCGTTAATAGCAAAAAAGAGAAGAAAAAACAAAAAACAAACAAAAATAAAATACTAAAAAGAAATCAAATAAAACTGGTTGCATATTTTTTTATTCTTTATTTTCCTTTTATAATCATTGCTGATTCTATTTTTTTTATATTTTTATTCAATTTTAAAATTAAAACACATCGTATACTCAAAGCAACATATGGTCCGGTATTAAGTGGATAGTATATATTTGTATGTACATATGTAGATATGTGTATGGAAATGAAAAATAATAACGATATTCAAACTGACTAACGCTGCTACCTTTGAGCAATCATAAAAGATTGAGTAAAATGTTATAAAAACGAAATTCTATAGTCATATTTTGTTCGTTTGTTTTGTTTTACGTAGTTGAAACAAATACTGTACTATTGTAATTTGAAAAAACCTCAAAGTACAACTCATTCAACTGATAATTTTTCTTTTGTCGGCAGATGTGTAATAACACTGTTTGACACTGTTACTAGTCTACAGCTTTTTTTTTCTTCTTTTTTCATTAAAATTTTGTAGGGAAATGTGCTTCATGAGGCCATAAAATAAAAGGATAAGCCTAGGCAGATTATGATTCTACTGGTACAAATGGTAGCATATTTTTCCCCATTTTTGTCTCATAATTGCACACAATTTGAAAATCAGAAAATAGTTGTTCTGTACTCTCTTCAAAGTGTTTCAATGTTTTCTCACTGTCTTCGGAACATTTCTTAGCAACATTGTGCAATATACATAGTTGTTCTTGTCAATAAGCAACATACTGGTATTAATTTAATTTTAATATGAATATGTGAATTTCAGAAGCGTTCATAAAGAGGATTTAGGGATTTAAACACTTGTTTAATATATAAAAAAATATACCTTGATTATTTCTCTTATAATTGTCTATAAAATACCATTTACATGATTTATATTATAAAAATTGAACCATCTGTTCTATAAAATCTATTCTAAAAGCAAAGTATTGAAATCAAAAATATTTATAAATTTCACAAAAATTCCAAGGAACTATGATTGTATTTATATTCTACAATTTTCGTAGGTATGAAATGTTAATAGAGTTAAATCCAAACCCAACAATAAACCCCTCCACAGAGAAAGCGTTTTCTTAATGACTATGAATTCGAACTTGTTTACTGGCGTATTGTAGAAAAACCCAAAGAATACATATTGATTACATATATTTTCGCTGACGAGTCAATGAGAGCATTGCAATTTAAATAATAATAAAATAAAATACAACAACAACAATAAGAAAAATAATATTTAATGTACATTTTTGTGAGAGTTGGTTATTGTTATTATTTTGGCAACAAATCACAATTTTATATATACATACCATGCATCTACCATACAAGTAAATGAGTTTAAAAATTATTCAGATTTATATAAATAAATATACATTAGAGCGAATCAAAATGTTTAGATTCATTGTATAGTTTGGAACAAATGTAACCAATCAGATCATACGATTTAAAATAAATTTCATATTATTCAAGATATGACTTATTGCTTTATTTTGTGGTAAACTTCTGGTAAATTTTTGTTTACCAAATATATTGAAGTATTTTATTCCGGAGGATAAAGCATTTTTACCAAAACTTTTAGTGAAAAATCTCTTCAACTATTGTTCCAAAACTTACCCAAAAATATGACCACAACTATGACAAAAATTCTTCAAATCTAATGCACTCATTTTCGGCATATATTTTTAAAGATGCCAACGACTTTATTAGCTGATAGACATATGTACATACACATAAATATACATATATAATTAATTGGCAATGATTTCCATAAAAATTATTTATTAGCATTTAATATTTTGTACCAAAAAAGGCTCCATGAAAAAAAAATCATTAAAACATTTAGTCAATGTTTGCCTTTCGAACAATTTGGTTCATCCTAATCTATATGATTAATAAAACAGCAAGTAATATCAATTAACATAACATCATAGTCATCTCTAGCAGCAGCAGTCACAGCAGTACGATCATAATCAATATTAATACAAATATTAAGAATGTTGTTATTTTTATATACTAAACACTATAAATTTAGTATATTTATTGTAATTTTCATATTTTAATATTTAATATTTTTCTAATTGATTAATTTAAACATGGATATACCATGTTTATTGCTTTTATTATTGCAAATTACAAATATCAATGTGTAATCTTCACGATTATTGATCGATAAAGTGAACACATATCGATAATGTATATATCGTATGTATATAAACACACGTGTGTGTATAAGCACATGTGTATACGGATTGTCGCTGATGACTACGAACCGAATGAATATGATTGAAATGTAGCTCGTGCGTTATAACTTGTAGAAAAAAAACTAATACAGTATACTGCTTTACTAACTCTTCTTGTTTACCCGAATTTATTTGTAAAAAAAAAAAAATAAGATGCTCCTTAAGTCGATATTTTATTTATTGTTTATGGTAAAATAAAATAAATTCAAATAATAAAACAGATCTGATCGTAAATTTTAAATTAATGCGTTAACAAAAACAACATCAAAAAAATTTGAAAATATCAATTAAATTAAAAAAATAGAAAAATGTAAATTTCAATTTCATTTTTTTTTGTTTGTTAATATTGCTTGTTAATTATTGTACTTTTTTCGTATATTTTTTTATTTTTTTTATTTTATTTCATTCTTAAATAATTTGAAAGATAGTTACTTTTGTTTTGAGTGATTACTAACTACTGTATTTGTGTTTATTGTTGTTGATAAATTAACAAATAACGGCAAATTAACAACTATCATTAACTATTCGATTATATTGTTAGTGTAGTATACATATACATATGTCGATAAATAAGCACACAACAATAAATAAAGTAAAAATGAATAAAAATAAATATTATTAAAAAAGATTAGCCAAGCTCTGCTGAACTGAAAACAAACGTTGTCATCCTCTATAAAGTATTGATAATAAGTAAGAAGTTGACAGAAGAAGAATGACTTTTTGAAGAAGAAGAAGAAGCATTTGTTCAATCAATTTGAAACAATAAATATATTTCCTGCAATATTGAAAGCTCATATAAGCTATGTATGTATTTACTAACCGCAGAAGCAATCAGAGAGGTGAAACAGAACAAAAAAAATTGCTAATAACTCCAAGATTTAAACGCATATAGAAATCCACTGTACTCGTTAAGATAGATGACAACGGACGACCTTGAGCAATTTAAATTCGTATGCAAATTTTTAGAATCATTCGACACATAAACCTATATACGTATAATCCATTCAATACAAGCATGTGTGCGTATATGCATGTGAGAGAGTGTTGTCATTCTAAATTATTATAAACAGGGTGAGGAAAAAAGTATGTAGACAGATTGTTGGCAATTGTGAAATTAAAAATATATACTGGAATAAATAACGTTAAATGATAAAATTTTACCTATGTGTCAATACATCCATATTATTCGCTTATTTATTGATTTTTTGATTCTTCGTGGTATTTCCACAAATTGCGCCAATAGTAAATAACATTTTTAAGAGGTCAATACCTGTTCTAAGCTCACAAAAGCTTTGCTTGCCTGAAGCAATGGAATAAAAATTCATTCATTGGCAGAAATCCGTTATTATATTCAATTATTTTTTTATCACCCAGTATTTGACTATATCTTTGCTACATATATTTCATATTTAGCAAGCTTTATTATTTGTACGCGTGCGTATATGTATGCTAGTCTGCATGTGTGTGTGTGTGTGTGTATCTGAAGAATACGCAAATCAATAGCGGTAAAATTTAGCACTTTAAGCCATTAGATGTGTTAACTAGCTCTTTATACATAAATATGGTTTTGAACAAAAGAAACAAATCATGAAAATAATATGTAGGAGGGGGGGTGGGAAACAACATGTTCTCAAAACCTGCTCTCCACAAATAAGGAACTTCATTTGATTTATTTTTAGTGATTTTCTTTTATATTCGCGTGTTTGTTTTTTTTCCAGCTGATTTTATATGCAGTATTTCACAACTTCTTATTCTTTTTCAATTTTTAATTCATTTTTTTTCTAATTAATTTTTGATTGCTTCTATGCAACTGTGGGAGAGGGCGGGGGGGTTGCAGTTTATTCCTGTTTTTAGTATTGTTATTATTTTTTCATAAATAATGCAGACGACATTGAAGAGTAAATAAATTTTATAATGGTACAAGAGTAGAAAATGCATAATTGCTTAGCAATTATTAATAGTTAATAGTATTGATTTTATTCTTTAGTGCTGCTTCTTATGCTTCGTGCATTATGAGCTGATTAATCAACTCGGATTATCAAGCGGAGTTCATCGATTTTATTTAGAATGACTTGGGTACATATTATTACGATTTATTGTGTTTAATTCAATATATTATTGCAGGAAGTATATTTGATATTGGATATTGTTGATTAGATCAACTGTATTTTCCATTATGCATTGGTATATCAAAATAAATATTTAAATATTTGAAATATATTTACATATACATACATATAAATCACACTAATGAAGATTTATATTGCAATTTTAATAAAAACAGTATTTTAATCAGACATGACTTAATGATTAGCAAAGAGTGCTATTAATGCGATCAATTCGTATCAGAATTGTTAATTTATCCACAGAGTAGTTTTAAATTAACGAAATTATCATCACTTAATCATATTTATCTACATTGAATTACTCTGAATTAAAATAAAAATTTTTTTAAAATAAATAGCTTATTTTAGTGATAATTATTCACTTGTTATTTATTGTATCTATTTTAAAGTTAAAATTTTGTAGTTAAAATTCCTCAAAATATTATAACTAACAATTACACGTATTTTCCAATGCAACTAACCGCTAAAAAGTTTGCACTAAACAATGCCACTATATTGATACTTTAATGTGTGGTCAATACTAGTTAGATTTGTGGGGAAATCCCAAATTAATAATATATAGTTTACTCATACATAAAATATAGTGGCATCAGAAGAAGTATTAGGTTAACAAACTCTTCTCAACTACATATATAGATTGTTCTGTGAATAGAATAGAAGTTAAGGTTATAAGATCGATTTAGTGCTGAATAGATTATGCAACAAAAATACACTTCAACATTTGCCAAAAAAAAAATTAGCAATAAATCACTAAAAAATCATAGTAATAAATTCATTTTAAATATTTGCTAAATTTAATGAAATACTAAGTCTATTTTAATTAGTTTACAATTTGTATTTGTGTAAAGAATAAACCATAAATCAACCAAAAATGCTGGTAATGATTTGTGAGAACCCGCTGAAATTCCAATATATATTTTTCTAGCTTTAATAAAACGTAGAAATTCTTGTCTAGCAGAAGGATTAATGTACATGGAAGTAGTATTCTTGTTATCATAGAGAAATAACATTTTTTAATTTGATTGACAAATTTTTTATCAACACTAAAATCTAAAATTAATTTTTTGATGCCCATATGGTGTAGTTTCGGTAGATACCCGATAAGTAGAAGAGATCTTTTGTTTTTCTATTTTTCTATTATTGTTTTCACCTCGTCTTGTCTACACAATTAATGCAAGCTCTTCATAAAATGCACTGCATATGTATTTCGAAAAAACAGTGCCTTCTCCAGTCAAAGGCACACTCGAATGTTCATGAACAATATGTGCAATGGTTAAACATATTATAATAATGTACCTGCATAGATAATTATTAACAACAACAACAAATCGATTAAGCAATCACCAATGCGAGGGTTCATTACGCAAGTTTATGGTATTTAAAATATATTGAAGTTAGCCTTTTTTAAAATTTTGTTTGCTTGTTTGTTTGCTTATTTTGTATTTTCATGAAACAAAAATAAAACAACAACAACAATTTTCCTTCTAAATATTACAACATTAGCATGCGGACAATAATATGCTATATTCAAACACATATGGACATACATACACTCATATCTATCCACAATATTAAGCAATAATAATGTCACACTATTTTAAAAAATTTATTTGTTGTCATAAGCATGTTTAATGGATTTTTGCAAATTTTCTACAGCTAACTTTATACTGATGGTAAAATGAATTAATGAGTGGACACTCATTAGATGGATATACTATTATTATTAATTGCATCCGTTATCCATGTTACACACACACACACACACATAGAGGAAGAGTGAGAGGGTGAGAAACAATTGTCATATTGTCTTTACCATCTTGTATTATTATTGGTTAGTAAACCCGCCAAAGAGTTTGTTATATGAGTATGTGCATACATTCTTATTTAATGGCCTCATTAAATTTGCATACTTTTTGACAAAAATTTCAAGAAATAAGTTGAAAGAAATGTCGCTTAATGTCTATAAAGTATTTTTGTCGAATATTTTAACCTTTTATCTGTCATTTCGTTCATGCGTTTCTTTGTTTTTTGTTTTTTTTTTTTAAGAAATGTAGAAATTTTATAGAAATATATGAAGAGTAAATTTCCGTTGATATATCTAAAATATACACTATTCTTTTTTTGCAAATCAGCATCTTCAGCAAATTTATATTTATAATTTTTTATTAGCAGTACTGTTAAGAATTAAGCAAAAATATTTCTCAAAATCTTTATCGTATGAATGTTCAGTGCGATTAGTATGTACGTATAATGTAGTCCATGACCATTACATACTTACAAATCTTAATCTTTTTTCATGCCTTTAAAAAAATCAAGTTTTCAATACAATGTTGTTGTTGCTTTATATTTTAATTTTGATTTTTTTGGATTTTTAAAAATGTGTCATATATGAATTTCGTTAATCATCACAATGTAAAGCCACATTTATCGCATATATATGGGCATTTCCAGAAAAGTTAAACGAAAATAAAATAAATTGTTAAAATGAAATGTGAAAAAAATTATTAATTCGAAAATTTAAAAAAATTTTATTTAACTTTCGAAGTTTAACTACTTCAGTATTAACACGTTAGTTTGTATCATAAATTTTTTTTTCCAAAAACACAAAAATTGATATTATACACTCTCACTTATTTTTCATAATTTGCACGACATCCTTAGTTGCTATGACAAATTTCAACCCTATAACTTATCCCATTGCGTCAGACGCTTTACATTTTTTGCGTTTGAATATCAAGCCCGTAATCCTTGAAAGGCCCATATGTACGTTTGGTTATGTATATGTAGGTATATACATATGTATCGAAGCGCAGTAAAATTTAGTTCAGCTTTTGTACAAATTTTTTTACAACTTCATTTAATTTTATTGTTTATGCTATAAAATATAGTTTATAGATTTCATCAACCATCAACACAAAATAGCAAATGCATTAAATATTAATTTTCGCGAATAACCAACAACAACAACAATACTCTACAAGATATACATAGACCAATACACATATGTTATAAAGAGGCTAAGCTAAATGAACAACAACAACAACAGCGACAACAAGAGAAAAAACCCCAAACATAAAAGACGACTAAGATATTACCAGCATTGACCGAAAGATGGCCTTGAGTGCCATATTAAATAATCGTTGTCCAATAGCATTAGTAATACTTCTACTTTCATGACATCTAAATGCATTTGACTGCATTTAGAATATATGTGGGTACTTTACTCGGATTTTATCAAGAATACACTCATACTCATGTATTGTATTTAACAGTTTCAATGAATGGTATGAAAAATTTTGCTTTGGTTAGAATTTTATGATCATTTTTATTTATTATTATTTTCAAACGGTCTTTGTTTGATTCTCATTGAATATAACGAGTATGTAGTTAAAATTTTTTAAAATAAATACAATTAATATAATAATAGAAGATTGAGACAAAAAACACTATTTTTCTTGTAATTAAGTTTGTAACAAGCTTAAACCCTTAAGCTAATAATAAATGCAGAATAGAATTAAACGAAAAAGAATTGAATTTCAGTTATGCCACAAGCCATATAATAGCGAAATATTAATGACCACGTTTTCCAGACTTGCATGCTTAGACACGACTCTGACCTAAACTGCTATATGATCGTATTAGTTGTTCTAAATTTTCAAAAAAAACTGTAATTTTTAAATAATTATTATACTTGTATATACTCAGATTGATTGAAATCCATCTAAATTAGCATTGCAATAAAAGAAGCCACACACACAAAGAAAAAAAAAGAATAAAAATAAAATCATAATAAACAACTGAAAACATCATTAAAACAATACGATGATGTATGAACAGAAATTAATTAACAATTTTATGACTCAAACAGTTAGCTGTCATCAGTCGTTGTCGTCGTCAATGCATTACCAATATTATAGTGTTGTTGTTGTTGCTGCTGCTGCAATCCATTACCTTAACACACACTGTATGTAAAACATTTCTATCGTAAAATATTTTTTATTCAAACTTTTAAGTAAATACATAAATATCTGTGAAGAAAAAACAAAGAATACTTTTATTTTAATTAAATGCATTAGTGGCTACATTTAATTCACAGTTACTATGATATCGGCCATTATACTTATTTATATGCATACATGTGTGTATATGGCTTTGGAAAACCATCTATACTAACAAACTTAAAGTACATTAATCGTATGTATATACGAGAATTGTACTATAAAACAAACAATGCAAGCAATCACATTGAATTCATATGAGTACATACATGCATACTGAGAGATCATTCGCTCAGTCAACATTCAACAAGATCTATATACCGGCTTCATCAATATGGTACTATCTTCATATAAAGATGTGTATATGTTCATCTGTATGTCGTACGTGTATTTGCAAAAAATTAGAATGATGTTAACTGTTTATTCAGTAGTCATTATCGCTACCATTAACAATGTGATCAACATCATTATCATGATCATCACCATCAATATCATAATGATCACATGTGATGAGATCGCTTTCGGTATGTCTATCTTAATATTATATGGACACATGTATGCATACATGTATACAGTTATATAAATCTGTTAATGCTGTTGCTTATTCTTTTATTCATTGTATTTATTGTATAACTTTTACATACATTCATATATGTATATGTAGTAAATGTATATACGGTTTTAATCGTGGCTTTGATTCTATAGGTACAATATAAGTAAATTGTATAGTAAAACGGTTACTTTGATGTCATAACTATAGTGGAAACATTTGTCGGTTGGAATGGTTATTTTTCATTTTTTTTTATAATATTGAGTTTATTATTGGAGAGCTAAGGAATTTTAATGAATTTTTGTGATTATTATATCACGCACATTAACGCACAATCGATCAGAAAATATAAAAAAAAATTTCAAGACACATATTTTCTTCATATAAAACTTGGAGATCACTTAGTTACAAACACATTGGCTGGCAACAATTTGCCAAACATCAGGGAAAACAAAAATGTATCGATACACTAACGATTGAAACATGTATACATTGAGAGAATGTATTTTGAAAATCATCTCTTTAATATGGATAGGTTGAGTGGAGAAATCAAATGAAATGGTGTTTTATCGAAAAATAAAAGTAGTTAATGAATATTTGAAAAAATAAAATATCATTTTGAAATTTTCTTCTAACATTCGGCTACAGTGGAAACATCTGTCGGTTGTAATGGAATGGATGACAAGAAATTTTAATGAATTTTTGTAATTGTTATATCACACGCATTAACACACGATCGATTAAGAATATAAAAAAAAAATTTCAACGCACATAATTTCTTCATATACAACTTGGAGGTCACTTAGTTCCAAACACATTCGCTGGCAACAATTTGCCAAACATCAACGAAAACAAAAATGTTTCGATACACTAACGATTGAAACATGTTTACATTGAGAGAATGTATTTAGAAAATCACCTCTTTAATATGGAGAGGTTGAGCGGTGAAAACAAATGAAATGGTGTTTTATCGAAAAATAAAAGTAATTGATGATTATTTTGAAAATTTCTTCTAATTTTCGACTACGCTAAGATATGTATAAACGATGGACAGGTATTTTTACTTAAACTTATTGATAAAGTAGATGACATAATAGACCTATGCCTCAATAACATGAACATTAGAGATTTCAATAATTTGTATACGTTAATCACTCTTCGAAACTATGAATCTTTCCCCTATACATAACTCTACGGCTTACATTTGTATATATTTACACTGTGTTATTAGCTTATTCAAATTATTGGTAATCAATTTCTAATGCTCTATCTAACTATAGATACGAGTACACGCAAATATGACTGTATATGGTAGATGTGAGTGTATGAATCTTCTATAGTGTTTTTTTTTATACAATTTTTTATCGACCGGTTTTTTCACTTTTACTCTCATCTCATGTGAGAATTTTTAGTGCTATTGTGAGTGTTAACTGTTGCTGTTCTATGGAGGTGAATTTTTTTTTGTCGTGATTTGTGATTTGTTTTATATTTTTTTTCGCCAAAAACTATTTCATATGTCATGATTTTAATTTTGGAATATTTTGAAATTTGCTATTTTTAATTAATTTATGCCATATATATGAAAATGTTGTTAAGCCTATTTAAATAACCGGATCAATAGTAACTGTCTCTAGTGATAGATATATGTACTAGTATGATGTATAGACCAACTGTGATGTTAACTGGTCACACCGGCGCATTTCTTTATGCTGGCATGCTAACACAAATCACATTTTGCAAGGCCACACAGCTAGTACAGCTAGTATTGTACGTACATACCTATTTCAATTCCAACATTGCTCTGGACAGAAATGACCAACTCAATAATCGACTTAATACGCGCGATCAAGATCATATACATGATGATCACAGTGATCACTTGGAAAATTAGTTTCATGCGGTTATATGTATAGCTCGTTTGGCGTTTTGATGGATGGACAATTGGGTTCAAGTGATGTGATTCATTATTTGTTGCTATTGTTGCCAGTATATAAGGTAGTATGTAGATAAATATACATATTATCGAGGTATAGTATATGGTGAAGATCACAATGATCACAATTCAATCGCATCATGATGATGGCGGCAGCAATGGTGTTACTGATCGTCAATCTGTTATGTAGGTATATTGATTGCTCTCTAACAACAACAACAACAACAACAACAACAGTATCCATTGGTAATAAGTAATATGAATTTGTATTGTTCGTTGATTTAATAAAAATCGTAAAAATAAGATGATGATAAAGAAGAAGAAGAAGAAGAAACACTTGCACCATAGTTTAGCTAATTTATAGATTGGTTAAGGTGTGTTTGCATAATATGTGTGTATATACATATTTGCCTGTACATGATATTGCAAACGCGTGTTAAATGCACAACAAGGTTCTTATTTCATTTTGCTAGTTTGTTGGCGTTTACGTCTGTGTAGATCCGCATTAAAATAAGTTCGATTTTGGATTTTTTCCTCATGCAAAAGAAAAACAACCATTATAATAACATAAATCATAAACTGTGGGAATTCGCGTATGATGATGTTATGATTATTGGCTGTTCAAATTCTGTTGAACTGTCACTATACAAAGTTCAATGATAATAGAAAAATATGCAAAATTCACTTAAATCATAAATGGATAACTGGCAAATTGAAATACAATCCAAAAAAGAATGGGAGTGGCATTATGTAATTTTTTTATGGTTCTTTTATTTCATAAACATGCTATGTTTTGAATATTTTCAATTATTTATGATTAATTATTCAAAACAATAGTAGATGGGTAGATTGAAAAAAAAAGAAAATAATAGATTTATTTTATATTTCAAATTTATTAGCAACTTGCATGCAATATTTAAATATTAAAACTATTTAATTTCGCATAAAAATAATTAAAAATTCTCATTGGCAATTCAATATTACAAGAAAAAATCGCATGATTCAGAATATGTCCAAAGTTTCAAAGTACTTATCTAATGGCTCCAATACTCTGGTTGAATTTTTCGCTTATTTTTCTAAATCCTTCAGAATTTTTTGTTTGATAAATCTATTTTAAATATTTGCAATTGCCTGGTTTTCATCAAATAATCATTCTCAAGAAAAATTGAAGCATTAAATTGTGAGGAAAACAATTATTACTTAATAGTTTTAAAATTTAAATGCATTATGCGTGTTATATACGTGCGATTAGATAGATATATTTTCAATTTCTCAAACGACGCATCTTTTGCTTATTATTTTTTTTTATATAAAATTGTCATTAGCTCAAGTATGAATTTTTAATTAAAAAATTATCTACTCAATAATTACATTATTTCATGCTTTTGGCTATTTGTTTAGGCTTGAAGTCTTTGTCATTAAACAAATTATAATAAAAAATTTTTAACTTAAACACACTGCTACTTCACTAGCCATCAAGTAAAAATATATGTACATACTAGCATATTTTTTATTATTTAATTTTTTTTTTTACTGTGATATGTATTTCTATATATTGAATTTGCTAAAACTTGCTTTTCCTTTTTTTTTTTTTTTGTTTTTTGGTATGTAAATTTATTAATGAATTTCCGTAGTTTTCTTTAAAAAATATTAATTTTTTTTTTTGTTTGTTATTGTATACATACAATATAACATATATCTACAACGTCAAGTTATTTTTGCATCTATAGAGTCATAGCTATCATATAATGTTTAATAAGATATTCAGCATTATGTTAGCTTCAATATTTATATATGATTTTATTTTATTAATTTTTATGGAAATTTTTGTTTGTTTGTTTTTTTTTTATTTCTGTCTGGTAGTGGAATAATACAAAATAACAAAAAAAAAGGTTTATTTAAAATGATATTCAATTAAATATTGTACAATAATTTTAACTAAGCACAGATAATTGTTAAGTAGACAATTATACAACAAATACAAATCCAATACATATTTACAGGGTGCACAGTGTTTTGCTGTTGTACAAATTATAATCAAATAAAACTGGAAATGTAATAAAAATGAAGTACACTTGGAAATAAGAACATTTTCCCAATATATCAATATTATTTAATTGCTTTCATTCCACTCGAAAGCACGTGTCCATCTAAAAACCAAGCACCATGGGCGTCGTTTGCATGAATGCTTGAAACTTTAATATTCTATGTGTGGTGGTTCCATTGGAACCATTTAAATAAATAAAACCTTCAATTTAATGCAAAAGTAATGTATTTCTTTTTACTACACCTAATATATTTATATTGAAAAGTGACGTTTTAGATAAATCGCTGTATTACTACCAAAACAATAAGACAAAAAACGTTTAAAAATGTAATTTATTTCCCTTTCAAATTCTACATTAATCGACGTATCAAAAATTATTCCTTTACAACACCAATATAATACTGTGAAGAGCACATGTTCACCTAATAAATACTTACTTACGTGGTCTGGTGGTGTTTTCGCAAGGAAACGTGTCTAACTGCCTCAACCGGGTGGGGCTAGCGCAATTCTTGTTGAACTCATCGCAAGTCAACTCACTGGCTGTCATGTAGTTTGATCTGAGCGCTATGTGATGATACCTTAATTTGTTAATGAGGGGTAGTCATGTAGCTTGCTCTGCTTACTATGTGATGGCGCCTTCATTATTATTAATGGGGGCCCTCCACGTGGTGACTACCGGGCAACGTCCTCCTAGCACTTTAGGCGGCTAAAGTGAGTGGCACAAATCTCCTCGGTTAGAGGTTGTGCATAGGTTTTGGGACCCGCCACATAAAAAATCCCCCCAGTGAAGAAAAAAACAACACCTAATAAATACATTCCAAATTGAATTGAAATTATATACTTAATTTTTACTATTTTTGATCATCGATTAGATGCAAATAAACCACTGTGAGGCGTAGCCAAATAACGTCCTCATTTCTGAGAGACTTTTCTCAAATAATCTAACTATAATTCATAATTTCCATAACAAATGAGTTGCAGACCATAAAATCGATTACTATTACATTCACATATGCATATAGACATACCTATAGATATACTTATAATCCTATGTATACAATAAATATTATCTAATTTAATACATAATTTCATAAAAGTACATATATTAGCTATTATATCAATGATCCATTGCTGTTTCAAAATATGTATGTATGTAGATATATGTATTAATGTCTTCATGGAAAGTCTTTCCTTAGGATTAAATTCAAGCATCATATCACAAGAGACCAAAGAAATCAACCAAAATCAAAAAAAAAAAAATGCAACTAAATAACAAAGCACACTATTATGTACATATGTATGTATGTATGTATGTATGTATGTATGTATGTTTGTATGTATGTATGTATGTAGGTCGTATAAGTGACTGACCCCGGTAATATATTAGTATCATTAAACCTTTTTGGCGCCTCTTATTACTTAGGTACATTTGAATAAATCGTTTTTCATCGTTTCATTTGGCATGTTTTATGCAAATCACTGCAAACGTTCGCAATGTAAATTCTATGAGCCAAAAAGGCCAAAATGAATCAAGTCTATCTGATAACTATAAACTATCACTACCACGACTAACATCATCACTATTATTATATATATATATAGGTATATGTAGATATATATAAATACACGAGTATTACTAAAAGGCTATTATGAGGTAGTAAGTTAGGAATGATGGTAATGGTGCACGTATATATACCTCTTTAAGAGCCTAAGTACTTATATATATTGCAGTAGTATATCATAATATTTGATTACTACATCGTATAGAGGTATTTGTGTATATATGGATTAGACTTGAACAAAAAATTTAGACAATTTTTGTAAGAAAAAAATTGAATTTGCAAAAGAACTTGCATTTTTTTTTTTCAAGCAGCACCTTCCAACTCTCAAATTCTATATGCCAACGATTAATGGAAGAGATCAAAAAAACTTTGTATTGATCTAATGCAAGTACTTTTTAATAAACAACACGTCTCAAATATGCAGCGAGCGGCAGTACATCACCGTAGTGACTAACTACTATGTATTAAACATCTTTACTTAAGAGCTCTCTCTTTTTAGTCACCTAAGTACTCGTAGTTAATGCCTATACCTTGGTGAACGCGTGTAGCTCCTAAATTAAAAAGAAAGAAAACGAAAAATGTGAAACAACTCGAACCTGTCCCAACATTTAGTCCTAACATTATAATCTTTTTCTATTATTTTCTTTTTTTTTCGCATTCATTGTTGTTGTTGTTGTTGTATTGCTATATATAGCAGATACCTAAATATACCTTGTCTCACGTTTTCGCTTTCGATGCTGCCGCTGTTGTTGTTGTTATCGTCATCAAAAGCGCGGGAATAAATGTAGTTGGTGTGGTACAAATAACAAAACAGTCAATAATAATAAAAATAATAATAATAATAGCAACAACAAAGCAAGAAAAAAAAAAACAAACAAAACAATACAGCAACAACAGGAACAATAATACAGCTAACCTGACTCGAAATTGTTAACTATTGTTACCACTTTAGTGCATTGGTGAGACTGCGCTTCGAGACTTAACTCAATTATTAGGTATACATTGTAACTGCATATAGACACATAGATATACATTGGTTTTATTATTGTTGCATTATTATTTAAATCGTCTATACGATGAAGAAGAAAATCATGATGGTGATGGTAGTTGTGGCAATGGCGTCTACATAGAGTCAACTATTTAGCACGAAGAATTCCCAACAGGTTGCAAATGAATATACAACAACAACAACCACAACAATTGAAGTGAACATAAAAATGACAAAAATAATGGCAACAACAACAACAACAACGTGAATATACAAAAATCTATGTTGATCTTGCTAACCCAATGCAATGCAATGCACATACATACGTAGTAGATGCCAGGCGCAAATTGAGCCTAACCCATATATTTGTCAGTAATGCGAATAAAATTTGATTTAGCGATGAGGCAGCAACAACAACAACAAAAAGCCACAACTTTAATAATAATAATAGCAATAACAAGCAAAGACAAGATACAAAATTACCTTAGATAATGGAGTGGTAAAATTCATAAGGTGTGAGACAGAAAGAGAGAGGGAGAGAGAGAGACAAAGCAAAATATCGATAATGTTTTACATATCAAAATATTTAGGTTATGCTGATGCAGATCATAGAGGCACACATACATACATATGTACATTCAATGATAAAAGACATGCGAACACATTGTGAAAACCTTCAAATTGTGGAAGTGCAGTAGTCAAATTAAACATTTATATCGTGTATGTGTGTGTGTATTGTATATTTATATGCTAATATGATATGCGGCAAACCTATTTAATGTATGTACATACAATTATGTGCGATGTGATAGTTTGCTTTAGCTGTTTGGTTAATTTGGTATGTGCACATGGACTATGTATGAAGACACTGCCTACCGGCATGATTTGACACGGGTTTGGTATGAATTTCGTGGCATCATCTTTTCAATGCACAAATATATATATAGTATACATAGTATTGTATGTACCTATATTGGTGGTTTGTTGTTTTTTCGTGTTGTTGATGCCTTTTCCAACAAACTACTACTACTAGGTATATTATTAAATCAATAATGAAGCACACGAAGCCCGTAAGGTGTTCATCAATATAGGTATAATAGTAATAACAATAATAATACTTAGTAGCAACAACAACAACAATATCACATTTGATATCACAAGCAACACGACTGACACCATACCATCACTATAGGTATGGTATCCATGTATGGTACTATTACCAGCATCATCTACAAAGTCACACCATCGTCACCAACATCATCACCAACATCATCATCATCATCATCATCAACATCATTAATAGAGTACAACGCATCGCACACTACAGGCTAACACTACATAGTGATCGTGGAGTTCACAGAACGCACCCATAAGCCAAAGATTTGAGCTTTTGCATTTGGGTACGGTTCGATTTAGTTTGGATGGTACTATAAATGTTTAGTTGTTGTTGTTGTTGTTATTATTTCTCCTTGTATTCCATATGTATGTACTTTGATACTTCTTTTTGTTGTTTGCGATGTTCAATATTATTACTGTTGCCTTTTATGCATATACTTTATTTTGGTTTGATTATTGTTACTTATGTGCATACTCATAGTTTGCATGAGTTTGCAAGTACTTTTTTTTCATTCGTTCTTCAGCTTCATGTGCTAAATACATGTGCATTCCATGAGTTTATTCCATGCTATTTTTTAGTTTTGATGGAATTTCATTTATTTCCAATATGCAGATAGTGTATGCAGATGAATATCAATGAACCAATATATGATGTCAATACACAGCAATAACATTTATAATAAATTAACCAAAATGTGATTTAAGCAGGGTGTGAAATTAAAATTATTCATAATTTTAACATTTCCAAAAAAAATATATACACAATGAGGGATTTCTTTGCCATTGTTGAAATGAAAATGAATAATAACCACACGTTCATTGTTGTAAATACATCTATCGTCAGCCATCATAATTATTAAATTAATTAAATATATTACAAATGTATAAGCATTATTAAAATGACAGATATTTTTACGCTCCTATCAGCAGCGTTGTTTTACATCCTATGAGTATCAACGTTCATCTCTTCATTAATTAATTAATCAGCTAAACATATGAGAAATTGTTTTGTGTTTTCAAAATACATAATGCTCAGATATCGTCGATACAATAATTAAAAGATTTGAGCAAAAACTTCCTTATAAGTAAGTGTAAAATGAGGTAAATTTTCGTAAGTTGGGCTGGGTTTGATTTTTTGTTGGTGGCACAAAAAATTGGTAAATAATAATTTCAATAATATCTCAGTCGCCTTTGTGAAAAAAAAATAAAATTTGATTGCATTAACACCAAAGAAAGCTCAACTGATTTTCTTAACTACAAAAATTTTATCGAAAATCTTGTACAAAACCTCTTTAAAGCCATTAAATGTATGAAAAAATATATTTGATTGTATTAAAACTCCAAGAAATGCAAATGCTTTGCTGAATTGCAAAAATTTTATTGAAAATTAAGATCAATTAATTTTTAATTGTCAAATATTGAAACTTCACCTTTTAAGAATCAACTCTGAATTGTAGAATTTGTTTTGTTTTTTTTCCATGCAACAAAGAAAGAAATACATAATGATAGCATTTCAATTCAGTTTCAATACAGCAATATGATACTTAATGCGCATTCTTAATTTTGAATGTCTGCTTAGTCGATCAACATGTTCGATACCACTTTTTTCGAAAGTTCCACAACGCAGGTGTATGAAATATGATTTTAATAAATATTACTCATAGTGTGTTGACTAAAATATTAAGAACATCAAGGAAATCAATATGGAATATTCAAAAAATCCCATAACTATCCAATCCTACGGGCTGTCCCAATCTACGTTTCTATCCTCTATAGCTACCAATTTTTTTTGGGATCTTCATTGTTCATTTTATTTGCATACATATGGCATACATGTGCCATATTCACACGTATGCATGTAAGCTGAATAACATTACACATATGTAATTGTTATGGATGTACTTGTCCCATACTTATGGATGGCCATATATACATATATCCTGTGGTCGGTCCACAAGTCGTGACATCGTTAGACATTGCAATCAATTTGAATCTTCAATGTACCTACTACATACATATATGTATGTATGTGCAAAAAAAAAAATACAAAAATAGCAAATTTTTATATTAAAATGCCACACTAATTGTTTTAAGCTGTAAAGCAATTAAGTAATGAACAGAGATCATTGCTGCCACTTACTACTATTGCTATGTACATATAGTTACATCCATAATTGGGTAGAATGATAAATTATGGGAAGTAGCGGGAGGATGATATTTCTGCTGTTGCTGTTTTTGATCATGATGATGATGATGATGATGATGATGGTATTACACTGTCTAGTACAGCAATAATAATAGCAGCTACATGAAATTGGTTGCATCTTTAATGTCTGATAAAATAACTTCGTGCTAAAAATTTGCGTGTTTTACATACATAAACGAAATGAAATGAAAAAAAGGCAATGCAAAAATCTGCAACAGCCACAACAACAAAAAATGTAGTCGATCTGTATGTTGTTAAAGTTTGAATTTGAGTTTATTAGTTTGTTGCAATAAAATAATTATAATCTTCTATGTGAAATATGTATGTGTGTATGTATGAAAAAATTAACAAAATATTCAAACAAAAACAAAAATAAATTTAAAATTTATTGCCAATACGATACAGCATTTTATCTAAACATGTATCAGATTCATACATAATATATGGACATATTCATAATGGCACCTTACCTCAAATTAGAAATATGCTTATGGATTGTAGTCATAATAAAATAATTATATTATTATCAAATTAACCATTTTAAGCACTTCCTTTACGTACTTAGTTATTAATGCATTCATATACATATGTTTATATACATACTCGTTTATAAACATTATACAGACACATTTGTGAATGTCATCACTCATACGTAATGTTGCTGGAGTCTAAACTAGCAACACCCACGTATACGCATACACATTTATTTATTCATTTGGTGTTGCACATAATAAATTGCAACTTCAATCATATATATGAACACTTGTGGTCACAGACACATGCACGCATACTCATAAACTAATATATATGTGAACAAAAACGACAAGAGCTAATTTGTTTGAAAACCAAAAATATATTTCTTTACTAGAATGCAGCCATATATTTATAAACATATACAGCATATCATGCAACATAACACACACACACACACCCATTGCCACTAGCTCCCACATTCCGTTTAAGCATGAGTACATGAGCATATACATATGTATATACATATAGAATATATGTGCATATTTGTTGCAGTTCAAATTGCAATTCAATTGACAGCATTGTCCATTGAGTATCGTATGTTGAGTACACTATGAAGAGGCCAACAAGTGCAAGACAGAAAAAAAAACCTAATTGAAAGAGAGAAGAAAAAAAAACTACCAACAACAAGATTAATAATAACAACAACAATGACGACGACGATAACAAATTGCCGTTTTAAATTCAATTTATTGCTTATTGATTGTTGCTGTTGTTGTTGTTGTTGTTGTTTCTATAGTAATTTCATATATAAATTCCATGTAATTTTTTTTTGTCTTATTTTGGAGGTAAGAAACATCATAATAGCAACAGCCAGAAGCGATGATCAAATTTAATGAGACTTTTGTTGAGGCAACCTCTTCCACTTCTTCTTCTTCTTCTTCTGAGCACACACACGCATTGTTAATAAACAAAAAAAATTTACATACTCGCACATCCATAAATGTATGGAACGCATACAAACAAATGTGAATCCCTTGAAAACTATTTAATTTTATACAACAATAAAAAAAAATACAACAACAACAACAAAATAACTTACGAATTAAAATTATAATTAACCTATTGAGAGTTGTTGCCACATAATACTCATGCATACCTATGATCTACATTAGAATGGATCGAATTTTCTTTTAGTTAGGTAAAATTGTTTTTTCGTGGATTTTATATCTTTGACTTCCCTATTTGACAATTATTATGATAGTTAATGTTATCGCAGAATAAATGCAGACGACATTTTAAGCATTGAATCTTACTTTTTGTGATATTTTCTAAGGCAGTTCTTAGTAAAAAAAATATTAAATTAGCACAAGTTTTAAAGTTTTAAAATATTACAAAAAAAAATAATATTTTCAATTAATTTTACCATCGACGTACGTTTTAATTAGAAATATACCTTTTTCTCAAAATTTTTTGAAATTCAATGAGAAATAGATTCAAAAAATTTTTAATATTTATTTTTGTTTTGATAAATTTATGAAGGAACATAAACTTTTGTATATGTATAGATCTCAGTATAAGTCAATTTATATTGTTTTGCCATGTTACTTCTCATTGATATTGCTTTTTTTCAGCTTATTTCATAATATTTTGAATTTTATAGAGGTTTCATATTTATTTTAGACCCATAATTTTATCCCCCGCCTTTGGTGATTATATCCCTTCCTGACGATTTGACCCACTCTACCCATATACGCATATAAGCCATTAAGTATGTCCTGAATTAACGCATTATAAAATCATATAGCTTCATTTCTTCTTCTTCTTCTTCTTCTTCTATATCATCTTAATCATCTGCAATAGTAATAACGCAATTTGTCGTTTGCATTCGTAAAAATGTTAAATAAAAAAAATAAAAAAAATGTTTGAGTGAGTACCTACCATTTTTAGCATTACTACATCTCACATCATCTCTCTGTGTGTACCTCAGAGAGCTAATGTGTGTATGTGTGCGTATATGCTACTTTTACGATGATGATTCAAAAGCAGTCACACAAAAAAAAAAAAAAACAACAAATAACGATAAATTCCAGTTTCACCAAATCTTCGCAATAATAATAATAATAATTCGCATACGCTGCTGCTGCGGTCAGTGTATACTTCAATGTATGCACGTATATATTTAGTATGTACGATTTTTTAATACGCACATACTCGTATAATAACTGCAAAAATCAGTGAAGGCCATCTTGGACATATAAACTCGTCATAATACTACTAGCAGCAGTAGCACAAGCACAGTGAGCAACCCAGTGACAATGGTGTTAAATCGAAATCGCCGCAATACGAAACGAACGTATGTACGTGCGCATCAATTTTGCTTCGTCGTCTTCTTCTTCTTCTAATTCAACTTCTTGTTCGGCGCGAAATCAATTCAACGTAATCATTAAATAGGAAAACCAAAATATTCTACACTTATACTCATACATATACATAGATCCACATACAATCATATAATGGCTAGTTCATATTCAAAGCCACATTTTTCGGTTTTGTCTATTTTTATATTATAAAAATTTTTTTTTTGTTTAACTCATATTAGAATTTCAATAAAATTCTAATCGAATTGAACATAAACGAAGCATTAAAGCATATGCACAAAAAACGTGTTATTGCAAAGAAGAATGTTTAAATCTGACTCCATATCATCGTTACTATGTACATAGTAACGATGTAGTACATGTTGGCGATTGTACGATTATGAGTATCTTGTTCTTGTTTTATATAGAGCTACTATTGCAATCTGATAACTAAATTTTGAGTAGCATTGGTTTTTATAATTATGTATTTTTATTAATATTATTATTATTGTGATTATTATTTGCTTATATGATTTGATTTTATGATTATTTCTTGTATATTTTTGCTTGTTTGTTTACCTTAAGCAGCAATGTCTAACATGTGCGCGGATTAAAACGAAAAAAAAACAAAGCAGTTTACTACTTAAATTATAATGTTGCATTTTATAATTATAGATGCACGCCTAAAATTTATTTGAATTTTACGCGCTTTAACATTAATTAATACCATTATTAATTAGTTGTTATTTATTCGATAGTCTATTATTAAGATTTCATCTTTTTTCTTTAATTTCTATCGAAATTATTGCATTGCAGCTATGATCATATTTGTTTCATTCTTGTTTTTTTTTTTCTTTGTATTGTTCATTTAAAATTATTATTATTAACTAGTTTTATTTTTAACTTTCTTTCAAATATTTATTCACTATTATTAATTAATTATACTCATTGTTTTATTTTAGAAAGAGAGAAGAAAAGAAAAGAATATGTAAAGAAAAAAAACTACATAAATATGTTAACTTTAATTATATAATTAATTAATTAAATAATTAGTTGTTAAATTTTTTTTTTATTTATATTTTATTATATTATTATATTACCATATAAACATTTTTTACGTATTACTTACTAACTAATACTCGTATTTATGTCTTAATTATACAATATATATCGCACATAGATAAATTCTAAATTTCTAAATACTCGTTTTTCGATTTAATCGATTATTCATTTTACATTTTATATGAAATAAAATATATTCAAAATTTTATTGAAAGTCAAATTAATACTCTTTTGTGACATGCTTTAAATCAGGTTCAAATTAGCATGGGGTAATATGTTAGTTAGTAATCATTTTATATCGCGTAAAAGCGTAAATTTCAATGACGCGTATCAATGGTACGTATGGTACGTACGTAAATGTTGAAAAATATTTGCATTAATGTGGAATTATTTTATGGAAAAAGAATTGATCTTTATTACACAAACTATCCTAAATAAAATCCTAAATTATCCTAAATGAAATCCTTGCACATTTTTTTCGACATTATTTCAATTATTCAATTATTGAAAAATGTTTGGCTTATATAAAAATAAAAAATCTAAATTTTTGAAAATCAGTTAAAGCTTGTGATTGACTTGATTGAATCATAAACTGGGGAAGTGTTGTGTTTCAGCCACAGACCAAAGCTAATTCATGTAGCCATATTAACATAAGAATAATGAAGAAATATTGACTAACTGAATTTTGTTTAGTCTAAGATAATGTTTATTGAATTTATTGAATTGTTGAATTATTGAATAATTGAATTTATTGAATCGAATGATAGTATCCTTTAACTTGCCTTTTCAATAACAGATTTTTCTCTCTATAAAATACCATTCCAAATATGAAAATCATCTGTAATTGCATATTATTAACATTGTATTACATTTTAATTTAAATTTTTTTTTTGTTCAACTATAATTTATGATGCTTTTATAGTTTCAATTATTGATGATTTCACATTCTCCTTACCTTCTTCAGTTTTATATTAATATAAAATTATTATTTCTTTTTTTTTCTACATTGATTTATCTGCAACATTTACATTTTTATTTAATTTTTAGCTATTTTTCTTATTATGAATTTTCTGTGTTTACTTTATTTATTTATTATTATCATTATTTTTTAAATTTTTTTATTTTACCATTTTAGTATTGATTTATTAGGTGCTGATTTGCTAATAATAAATATTTAAAACACACGACTTCATATGTTTATGTATTTTAAATCGATATTCAATATTATAGTAGATACCCTGAAGGAAAAAAAACTGTACTGATTCGCTATTGACTTTATCACCAGTACTACTAAGCAATTATATCCCAAGCAATACTCTCTGCTGTAGACATTTAATATGAGCTTGTCCTTAGTGGTTCATATGGAATCACATGGAGACATTGGAACCAGTCTTTCAGTACTACACTTAATAATTTTATTAGAATTCCACAAAATTTATTGCTTTTCATTAGTCCTTTGTAATTTTTTGCTCATGATGTATTTATTTTTTTCAAATTATTTTTTCTTTACTTTTTTATCAAAACTTTAATTTTACGTGCAGCCATGTGTATTTTCAAACAAACAAAAAAAAACAAAACATTAAAAAACTAACTTAGCGACTGTCAATTGCCCTACCCATCAAAGACAAAGTATAAAGTGTAGACGTTTCGTTGACAATGTCACCAAAAAGTCACCCAAAATAGTCGACAAAAGTGGTGACTTGGAGACACATGATGCCAAGCTTCCTTCAGGGTTAATTTGGGAATTTGAGAATCAAACTTTGGCTCAAACATTGATAATTAGGTTCTTTACTGGATATAGGACACATTTGAAAATCAGTTTTTGTATTTTTATTTATTGTTATTGTAATATTTGTCGTATGATTATATACGTCAAGTACCATATAATTACATACAATAAATTAAACGTTTGTTATTTGTCTGCATAAAATGATAAATTAATAAATATTTCTTTCGACACAAAAGAAATTTACATTTGTAGTTACATACAAATATATGAGGTTTATGTGTGTTTGTGTGTGAGTGTACATATGAGTATGTTAATTTCATAGAAACATCTTGCAGCGACATTCCAAGAAATACGGTCACAGTTCAAAGCAATAAACTATCAAGTGTTCATATATGCATATATCTATTTAGGTATACATTTACTTTTATGCACATCCATATAAAATGCATACGCACCTCCAGTTATCTGTCGGTTTTTTTTTTTGCCATGACTGATTATTGCTGTTGCTGTTGTTATTATTATTATTATTATTACTATGGAGTTACATTGCAATGGAATAATAGTTGCAAAGCATTTAAAATGCAACGCATTTATAAGCGTAACCAAAAAGTTGCTGTTACTTCATAAGTAATATTGCAATTGTTGTAGCAATCAAACAACAACAACAACAATATGTATATGTATAAGTATATACTTGTATATAAATTGTTCATTTTTAGGTGTCAACTAATGTGACTGCATGCATGTGCTGCATGCAAGTGTTGTTTGTTATTTCTTCTTGCCGAAAATAATTTTTGGTTTGTCAATAAATTCAAACTTCAAATGAAACAAACATATGTATATATAATGATGTATGTAGATATAACATACAATATATAGATATGAACATAGATAAACTGTTCATATACTGTGTAACTCTTGTTGTATTGACTTTATTGAGTTGTTGTGAACGATGAATTAAGATGGAAACGTCATATGTTGCGTTTTTTTTTCATCTTTAAATGTATTTAAAAAGAATTGAGTTGTTGTTGTTGCTGTTGATATTGATGGCAGTTGACAAATATATTAATTCTTTTCAAATGTATATATATTTATAAACATATATATATGACGTACATATGTGCCATCGAACTACAAAATTTACAAAAAAAAAAAAATAAAAAACTAAATAGAATTGTCATTAAAATATTAGCGCTGCTGGTATGTAAATTACATACTAGATATACAAATGTATAAATGAAAATTGGGAATATAAAAATGAAAAAGAATTCCTTTATATTTTGCCGCACCAACAGATCCTATGAATATTTCTATTAAATATGCAAAATATGACATTATCAATCAAAATGATACCAATGGCACTACCACATTCATCATTCATATTGCACTACACCTATGCTGATGTTGCAAAATTAAATTTACAAAAAAAAAAAAAAAATTTTCTGCAACAAAAATATGTCTTTTTGATGTCAATCATTATTGTCAACATTAATGGCATTTTTATTAATTCTATTGTATTCTGATAGTTAGACATATGATTAACCCTAAAAGGTGAAGTTAACAAAATGTTTCATAATACCAATATATTGTTATGTAGATTTTTAAAATATTTCAAAGCCAATTTCAACAAAACAATATTTAGAGAAAAAGACACATTATAATAAATATAAGCAAAACTACGAGGGAATGACATTTCATCAAAATTACAAAAATTCCTTGCTAATCGATATCGCAGAAAAAATTGTTTAATATAACTTTTTAATACCATTATATAAAATTATTGTATTGACGAGTTCGCCATAGCATTATCCATTCATTCATGAATTGTTCAAATTTCATATAAAATCATAATCCAATCTAGCAAGACAGCACCTTGCCACTTTATGTATTTCCCATGTACAAATTAGACAGAAAAAATATGTTTCTCATCTAAATTCCTTTGATATTGCAATATTTGATCAATTCAGAGCAATCTTTGAGTGCATCTACATGCATCGCTCTTTGTAGTTGAAATCTTTCGAAATAAAATATATCCACATTGCAGATATTATTGTCATTATTAGCCACAATACAAATCGATGGGCATTTACATATGAGCATAATTTTAACATTTATCAATAATTTCAATCTTCTTTATATCCAGTCCAGTGCTAGTAATAAGCAATTTTTATTTGTCCATCCTCCGTACAATTTCCATTAAAATTCCATCACAAACTAGAAATATTTATGTAAATAATAAAGTACATACATTGCATAGACTCTCATACCTACTAGTACTTACATGTATAGATATTTTCATTTTCATTTTAATAATGACAATAACAACTACATGGCGATGACGACGATTAAGTGCAAGTATTACTTACATTTGATTATTTATTTATGTTAATTTTACGCTTATAAATCCAGAAGATTATGATTATTAATGCAATTGTGACTGTGACCACGTTTTGTTTTTTTTTTTCGCTTTGCAAAAATTCACAACAACTATATACTTTATCTGTGCATATAAAATAATACAAGAATGGAAAATACTGTAATAATATAACTACATACGTATATGTATATACAATAAATACCATTGATTAGAAGAAATACAAAAATACAAAGAAAAAAAAATTAATTGTATACCCAAGAGTGATATAGTAGGATATAAAATATTGGACATAGATCACAAAAATACCGAATAATAAGGTAAATGCTAGCAAGTGTATGGGATTGGTTACAATATCCACACTATAGAAATGTTGATAGAATTTCGATTTATATATGTATTTGTGTGTGTGTGTGTGTGTGTGGTTTTGTGCATAACTGCACAAGTAACTCATTTCGTCATACGGCATACTACTTAACCATTATTTCTTATTATTTTTTATTTCTTTCATCTTCTCATTATTATTATTATTATGATTAGTATTATTGGTATTATTATTATTATTATTACTATTGTTACTGTTTATAATATGCTTAATTTAAGATAATAAGCAATATTTAAATGTTATTAATATATTTATATTTTTTTTTTATAATTGAATATATAAACTAAACAATACACAGACGTAGACCATTACGGGATAATTTTTGGTATAGTACAATACATAGTATAGTGATCATGATTAATTAACATCTCTTTAATCAATTTGTTTTCTTCTTAACTCTATTTTTTTTTTTTTAATAACAATTTTACTTTTTTTTCATATTTTTAATTGAAAAGAATGAAATAGTTAGCTTTTTTTTTATTTTTCTTTTACATATTGCTTTTCTTCCATAATTTAACCATGTAAATGAGGAAAAAAAATCTTGTGTAATCTCTTATTATGAGCACTTGCAAGAGAAATACAAATATTATGACACAAAGTAATTAAGAGTTTTGTTTTTACGAAATTGTTAAAAAATTCTGTTGATTTTTTTTTTTCAAAATACATTATTTTCACTATATTTTATAATGTATTCATTGAAATTTTGCAATATTTTTGTGTAGCGTCAACAAACAAAAATTAATTATAAAAAAAAAAAATACACCGGAAATCCAATATAATTTTATTTTGGGCAAAAATCAAGAATATATTGTATAGCGTCAACGAAGAAAAATTAATTTTAAAAAAACATTTACTTCAAAGATCCAATATAATTTTATTTTCGGCAAAAATCAGGAATATGATGCCTTAATACCATTTCAACATATCTCAAATTATATACAAAAATATTTTACTTAAAAAAAAAATTAGAAACTCCATCGAAACTAATATGTCCCACAATCCCCTAGTCAATTGCAATTCAATATAATGTGAATTCTTCTCTTTATGTTCACAACATTCTAATTATGTAGGATTTTTTCAATTTGGATATTTTGAAATGTACTTATTGTTGTTGTTGTTGCTATTATCAATATACAATCAAAAAAACCAATACATATTTAAGTACATTCACCTACATATACCTGTACTATGGTTTTGTGCCTGATTTCAGACAAAAATTTATTGTAATGACTTGGGAACATGAAGATATCCTCAGCAAATTAACAACAACAACAATAATAATAACAACAACAACGAAACAATGACAGCGACACAACAAGAAATATTTTTGGGATGAAAAACACAAAATAACATATAAATAAACAAAAAAAATATTAACTAAAAAAATAACAAGAAAAAAAAACTAATTTTTATTTCAATTCATTTTAATTTTTTCCTTTTTTTTCCTTATTGTTCATCACTCTCTGTCTCACTCTCACACTCTCTCTTTCTGTCTCTCCACACTTCCTTTTTGGCCCCTCCAATTTATATATTTATTTATTTTTGTTATCGTGTCTTCTTGTTGTATTACATAATTTTGTTAATTTTTCTTGTTGTCTTTTACAAGTATTGTATATAAATATATGTATAGTTATATGAAGATAGTTACATACATATATAATAAACAATATACTATATATATATCGTTAATATATATTATTTTCATTTTGCGCTTGCAACATGCATTGTAATGCCTTAGCCAAGGTATGATGCTTTGCTTTGGTTGTCTGCCTGTTTGCCTGCGGCATCTTTGAATATGAGCCCAAGTTAGACAGTTTATTTTATTTCGGCTAAACTATAGTAACGTATAATATTTTAATGTGTATATGTGTCAGCGTGTCTATGCAATATTGCAGGTATCTATGGGGTTAGCATTGTAGTGTCTTATATCTTTTACGCCTGGTCTCAAAACCAATTCATCCAAAATTCATAATATTCATGTATGTATGTACAAATATATATATAATTTCACTTTTTTATTATAAATGCACTTCGAACTATAAGTCAGCAGTTGTGTATGTTAATGTATGCGTGCGCATGTGTCTGTGTGTGTGTATCTGTTTGTGAACAAAGTTTATCTAATAGTAATAGGAAAAAGAAGAAGACCATAATACAAATGTTGCACATAAAGGAGTTATATGATAGTTATATGATATATTCGTAGCCTCTTCAGCAGATATTTGAAACATTTTATAGCAACGCCTCTTTCATCCCATCGCGCCTGAGTATTACTAAGCACTTCTATTAACTCTTCTTAAAGTAATTCGTATTCTAACTGACTGAAATTTTGCATCGGAAGCAGAGAACTTGTACTCCTGTACATCGAATTAATGGAATATCAATTTTCATTCGACAAACTTTAATATTTTTTATATAAAATTTTCAATAATATACTTTAGAGAGATAATTTTCTACGTCTCATAACCGTAAGTCGTGAGTCCGAACTCTGATTGCGATAAATTTAAAAGCAAAAAAGTATTTATTCCTTCAAACTATGCCCACTTGTCGGCAAGGAATTGGTCATTCTTATGATAAAACTCAGAAAAAACAACGACACACACACCAAAGAGAAGCCACAGCCAAAGATGATCGATGTTGCCGATGCTAGATATTTATCACACAGCCCTCATATAATATTGTGCATAGAGAAAAGACTTAGAAGAGTAAAAGATCTGGTGGTGGTGGAAAACAATGATGATGCATCGTCGTTTTCGTCATCATCATTGTCCATTATATTATGTCGATGTTGATTTCCTTAGTCACATTGATCGATAGACATGAATTTCGATATAGATGAGCATTAATTTTATTGTATTGTATTGTTGCAATTATTTTCTGGGCAGTTTTCGTTAGTATAAATCTTAGTCTGTAGTATAGTAAATAGGATTGCATCACATTGCATCATTTCTTTACTAAACAACAACCATCGAGTGATTGAACAAAAAAGTGTGCGCACACGACGCATTGTCTATTGTCCACCAATGTTAATAATAATCATACTGTCATGATGATGATAATGATGAAGATGATGGTGACCCAAAGTGGAGTAAAATGAAAAGAAATTCCATTTAAAATAACATGAATCGTACCCAACATGCACATGCAACCGCTGTCAGACACTTTGTCAATTTGTATTGTTCCACATCACAGTTCTTCTTCATCATTATAATCGTACCTAGTTAGTGTTGTTGCTGTTGTCGTTTGAATGTTTATTTCACGAAAATTTAGCATGATATTGCACCAATGTTGCACACACACACAGAGTTGCACTATAATCATACGCAAGCCTGTCAATAAGCTATGCGCATATGTATATACATATCGTAGTTACAAGAAATTGGTTAACAAGCTAACAGACATGCTTGCAAACAAATAGGTAAGCTAGACAAGACAGTCAAGCAAGTAGTATGTAAGTATATACATACATACATATATAGCAGCTACTCATCATAGATCCATCTTGAGTTGTCGAATTTTTGTTGGTCGTGTGAAATGCATACATACGTATACATTTGTTTACTTATGAGAATATTGGCGTTGATGGTGTTGCTTCGCAATTGGCAATTCCCCAACCAATTTGAAATGTCTCTGTTGTCGGCTGTTTGGTTGGATGACTGAATGACTGACTTACTCAACTCTCAACTTATTTTTAATCATTCACATACACACAAACATCGATTCATCACAGCCACAACCAAAATTATGCCAAAACAAATGATAATGATGATGATGATGATATCGGTTTTTAGCAACCCACATTGATGATGATGATGATGAAGAGGAATGGATCATTGCTCATCCATCGACTATTACTATGCCTTTGCTATTGCAAGTGCTATGTATCATCATCATCATCATTTATTTTATATTCATTACATTTTCCAAATAAACTTCCTTCTAACTAGCTACAATACAAGAGTACTTACATTTATTTATTGGCATCTCATGAAATAGTTACGTACTTGTACGTATGCATGAATGTGCATCTATGTACTTGTCATATGCTGTTTTCTTCTTCTTCTTCTAGTAAATAATATATATAAACTTGTATAAAACATTTGCATTGCATTCGATTGAGGTAGATCTCATGTTTTATTCGTATTAACCTCTTGTAGACTTTCACTATTAATAGATGATATTAATCAAAATGCAATTCAAACGTAATGAGGATGATATTTTGCCATACAACATGCATATCGTTTCATTTATTCTTATAGTCATACATGCATACTTACATACATGTATGTAAGTATGTGTGATAATACTAAAAAAATATATATACTGATGCTGACTCTAGTGAAGATTGTAATTTAAATGATTGTGACCTCAAATTGACACTCTTATAACTTCAAATCGCACATTTAAAAGGCATTCTCTTAGAGCGATGTTAATGAGTACAATAGCCGTAGTGACATAACCTTTTTTTGTTGCTATAACTTACTCACGATAATTTTGGATATTTATATAATAATGGAGAGAAAAAAAGGATACTCATGCACAATAAATAATGATAATAATTATTAATATGCGCATACCAAAAAATAAGCATAAATTAACACCTATTAATAATAAAGGGCTGTGTGAAAAAAAAACATATTTTTTTATCACATTTTGACATGTCATTTATATTTTCCGAAGAATGTTTTATCAATTTATATCTTAAATTTAGTGATTACACCTAAGACCAATTTTTCAGCGAGAGTTAAATTACATTTAAAACTGAATTCAGATCTATCAAAATCTATGCTAAAATTACACTAGAATAATGGTTTACAATACTAACGGTTTAAAATCATACAATATACCACCTTGATCAAAAAGTTCTCGGAATAACCACCGTGTGGCGCTCCCAACGTTCCAATTTGAATTCTGTTTTTTTTTTTGTTAAGTTGGTACATCTGTTGTTGATATTCTCTCTAAATCTTAGTGTCATAGTTTGACATTTGCAAAAGTTACGTAGCGAAGTGTTCTGCCGTTCGGAACCGGCTAAAATAAGCAGGTCCATTCTAATACTGTCCAAAATTTAAGACGCACAACAGTAATGGAAGAGAAGCTCGGCCCATGAGCCCTTTGGGGCTTTAAGTGCCACATACCACTCAAATTGGGGCTTTAAGTGAGTTGTACCAACTCAAATTGGAACGATGGGTGCGCCACACGGTGGTTATTAAGGAAACTTTTTGATCAATGTGGTATTTTAGTTTTTGAAATTATTTCAAAATAGATGTTAGTTTAAAGAAATGATAGTTAATAATATCACAGCCGTCGTCACATAAACATTTATTTATTTTTCACTATATTTCTAATTTTTTTTCGAACAGTCCTTATAAAATAGTCACAGCAGCAACATATTTCCGTCGGTTTATTTCAATCAATTTGTCTCAAATCATAATGAGACTCCTTTATTTAAATAAGTAAGCATGTATGTTAGTAGGATGAAGCTGTATATGCCATTAAATATTCAATACAGTCATATTTAATTGCAACGTCGATGACGACGACAACTATGATAATGGCTATTGGCAATTGACAATTGCCAACAAAGACGTGATCAGCGCACAGTCAGAGCATATTATTACATACAATACACACACTACGGGGTTAGATACTTACTTACTCACTGTTGGCGCTGTTGTAATATCGCGTCAAGTACCAATCATGACGATCACACTTCTTTCAATCTGATATTACCAATACGACTGTTGCTGCTGCTGCTGCTGTTACAGCACCAAGTGTCATAATAAAATAGAAAATATACACAAAGTATATACCATATTGTACTTATGTATACAATAAGAAGGTGTCTGTCTCACCCCAGAGTATGAAGTACATACAAAAAATGCATTGCATTGTACTGCATGACTTTCGACTCATTCTTATTTTTGGTTTTGGTCTTTTTGCCTCGTTTTATAGTTTTTCTAATTAAGACATTCGATATGGTTATAGCAAGAGGTATTGATGCTTGCGTGCTAAACGCAATAGAGTGACAAATTTTAATTTATTTGGAGTTCAAAATTAAATCTAATATGTGGTGGATGTTTAAATGTAAATATTTATGCACTCATGTGTACATATGCATATATGTGTGTGTAGGTGTTGGTGACTAAACACTTAAATAAGTAACTCTTTACACACTGTGGCGATGATGATGATAATGATCATGATAATATTCGTATAGTAGTGTCGATTGTGGTTATACAAGTGAAGACTTCAATGAATAAATCAAAATTGAATCATGTTAAAAATGAATACATACATACACATAGAGATATTATTGCAGAACTAATAGACATTGCAGTTTTACTCCTTTTAATTTTATCTCACATAAATATTTGCACAAAAGTTCAATGAATAATGCATTTTTTTCGGGTTATTCAAGTGTTATACACGTGTTGCAAGCACACATACGAGTACCTATAATGTTTGTACAAAGTTGATTGCATAATACGAGTACTCATGTACTATAATATTAATTGCGAATATACTTGCTCACTTAACAGTTAATTAGTTAGGGAATTTCAGTTTTTCTTTTTTTCTATCTACTTCTTCTTCTTCTTCTTCTTCTTCTTCTTCTTTTTTGGCATCTTCTTTTTTGATTCTTTTTAATTTTCTGTTGAAATTTGTAGCTCTCAATATTAATTGGCGAATAATTGCTTACCACTAAGATATATTGTATGTTACTATGTGCATTTGTTAATTTGGCAATAAAACACAAATTCGCAACTAAGAAAAATATGTTTAAATGTATGTAACACTACATACTACTACTTATTAAAGCTTACGTATTTAAGCAAATTATTTATTTTTCATATTTCATATGAACGCATGTGCATTAGATTGGGTCATATGATACGAAAGGGAACAAGTTGGAAAAGTATGATACTCCTTTTTCAGGTGGATTTAAGAGTGTTTCATCAAGAATTTCTTCTAGGTCATACCCTAGGAAAACCATGAAAATTATATTGCGCCATAGTTTTAAGATTTACGTTGTCGAATACGGTTAGTACCATATCAATATGGCGTCTAACCACTTCCATTTCGAGAAATATTGCGATAATGCTGATAGAGCTTTATATGTGAAATATTCATACGAAAGCATAAGTTTGTATGGAAGGTTGGCGTATTTTTTAACCGATTGTGTAAATTTTGAGTTAATAAATAAAATTAGTAAATGTAGTAAGTGTAAGTGCCGAGTTTGAATTGCCTAACATTATATTTTCCGTGCGCAAAATGTTAAAAAAAAACACATTCGACCATATACTTTTGTATGGGAGCTAGTTGTGGTTTAGATCGGATTATGCCCATTTTCTAACACAGCAATTTGGTGCTGGAAATACATACGCTCACAGAATTTTAGTTCGATAGCTCTATATTTTCAGGTATAAAATGCGCAAAAAATCCATACGGAAGCATAAGTTTGTATGAGAGGTAGACTCGGGTTTTATCCGATTACGCCCATTTGCTGACATATCGATTTTGTGGTGAAAGTAACTTCACACACTGAATTTTAGTTTGATAGCTCTATATTTTCATGCCTAAAGTATGAAAAAACACATTTGGCAACATAATTTTTTATGGGAGCTAAATTCAGTTTTTAACGGATTATGCCCATTCCCTGGCATATAAATTTTGTGGTGAAAGCAACTTAACACACAGTTCGATAGCTATATTTCATGATCAAAGTGTGAAAAGATATATTTTGTATTTTTTGTATGGGATATAAACGTGATTCTCATCCGACCTTGCTCATTCGCAAATTCATTTATTCGCTTGTGAAAATAATCTTAAATACAAATTTTCACCATGATCGGTCGGTAATTGCGGCAATTATTGTGTTAAAAGACTGTTATCATCGACTAACAAACGGATAGATATGGCTAAATTCAGATAATTCAGATTCTGTTAAAGACGCCATCGAAGATCAACAAATTATGAGCAAAAAAATATTGTACTCTTTGATTAAACATTTTAAAATGTTAGGGCGTGCAAGAGAAACTTTATCAACTATTTCATCAATTTGTGAGCCCCTTATTATTACACTTAAGTGCATATACATTAGTGTAGGTGTTGCAGTAGTACTATAATAGCAATATAAAACGTTCTCTGCTTGCCGATATAATTACGTTACACTTATAAATATATTTCTATAGTATTGAGAGAAAAAAAAAATGTTAACATTATTAATATTAAATATAAAATTTTGTTGTTGTTCATTTTTCATATTGAGGGTGTTCTTTAAAAGCAAACATTAATTAAATAATATAAAATAAAAATTTATTAGAAAAAACAAAAAAAAAATCCACCCAAACAAGTTAGCTTATTTATAAATGCATTTAAGAAAAATACATTATTATTTAATATAATATTTTATTTATATTTATTTTTAAATTTTTATTGCATTTTATTTTATTTTAATTTTTCAATTTTTTTTTTTTTTTTGCATATACATGTATTTATATTTAAATGTGTGTTGCATGTTCAGAAACAACAGATACAACTTGTTTACCCACTTATTCATGTTGGTAGCACCAACATTAGGTTGTCTTGTATGTAATTCGAGGTGCCCATCAATTTTACGTACATAGGCACAGCTCATGTTGTAGTTGTAATTTTAATTGCTAAATTTATATTAGAGTTAAAATTAATAATATTAATACTGAGCACATACATACATTTATTTATGAAAAATTATTAAATCAGCATGTCGAATGTGAAAACCATATGGAGTTTGCAGATTACACTAGGCAACAATTAAAATATTTGAGAGATGTAACGAAATATTTAAAAAACCATTATTACAATATTCTATGTAAGAAGACGAAAAAATATCCGTAGCATAGACCATCAAGAACTCCTTAAATGCTCTTAGAATAAAAGAAAATATAAAAAAAGATATGTGCACAATTTTTTGTTGTCCTGTTTCATTAGTGCTATTAATTTTAGTGGCTTATAAGGATTATCATCGGTCCAAATCGCACCGCCAATAGAAATTTAAAAAATTTATATAAATTTTGTTTCACATAAAAATACTAAATCCAGGAATGTTATTTGGTCTAAATTTTGAATTCTTCTATGTGTGAAAGAAAGAAAATTCATACATACTTTTAAGCAACTAAAATTTAAAACATATTCACACTCATACTCATATTATAAATATGTAACTGCCAAAATGAAATGAATGTTGAAATCAGAAACCTTCACAAATGCCAACATTAAGGTAGTAGCGTTTAAATAAAAATGGTCCCCAGTGAATACGTTGATATTTACAAACATTAATTTCATTTCAAGCATGTCCAATATTATAAATTAAATGTATTCTCTATGTTCTTTGCTATTCGTTTTTTTTTTTGTTTATTCTTTTCAATTTGAATAAGTGTTGCGAATAATCATATTTAATTTCATTATTATTATTATTATTATTACAGGTACATCACCATCATCATACTGCGCAGACTCGCAACAGACAGAACGTCTAACAGCAACAAATTCAAAATTAACGGCAAGAACAACAACAACAGTAGCAGCAGTAGCAACAGCAGCAGCAACAACAACAACAACATCAACATCAACCGTTACAAGCAACAGCAGCAGCAGTAGCAGCGGCAGCAATAGAAACAACTTGACTGTACGCTCCATAACGACAACAAGCGGTACCAAATTAAAAAGTGACAAACAAGCGATTCGCATTCAAACTAGCAAACTCGATAATTCGAGATTAACAACCAGCACCACCACATCAAGCATGTTACTCTTGCAACCAAACGTAAGTTACAGTCGACATATATATAATTTATACGATTTCAGCACATAATTAGTCAATATTAGCTGCGTCAATATGAGCAAATGCAAATAAAAATTTATTTTAAATCTTTTCAGTCGGAATATTTTAAGCGATTTTCAAAATATTTATTCTACATATTGCAAATATTGTTGTTATTACTTATAACAATGGTTACTTAATTTAATTTGCATTGAAATTCACTAAATCATTTGCAATTAATAGTGTCGTTGTTATGGACTCAGCAAGCGCAACTAATTATTCTGTTAACAATCATTGACACCTTCCTCTACATGATCACAGTTATACGCATTGTGTGTGCTATATTTAAGGGTTGAAATCAATTCAACTATTATAGCAATTTCAAATATTTATACGCTATAACGTACGAGTTGAATAAATACACGTCCTTTGAGAGTTTGATAACCCATGACAAATTGAAAGAAAGTAAGGAAATTCATTTATTTCGTATGAATCGAACAGAAGCACTCATTTAATATTCATTTACCTCTACCAATCAAAAATGATGTGTGCGTGTTGTGGCGCATGTCCTTTGTAATAGGACGCCTCCTAGCTTACGAGTAGCTAAATATCGTATGAATCTAGCATAAACAATATTGCTATTAGATTTTCATATTTAGTCTTGTCTATTCAACGTTTCATTACAGAACTCTTTCGGTTCTCTTTCTCCGTTTGATAATTTTTCAACACAACAAACTCAATCTCAACCTCATCATCATCATCATCATCATTATCATCAGCAGCAGCAGCATCACCAATTTCCAAATCAACATCATCAGCAACAACAGCAGCAGCAGCAGCAGCAGCAGCAGGAACAACAGCAATCACAGCAGCCGCATTCATTAATCTCCGATGAAGATTATACAATAAATACTTTAACTGAAAATACGGTGACGACAGAACACTCAGATCTCATTGATCACACATTCAATCAGCTTTCGGATCTATTCTTTACTACCGATTCCAATAATTCACTTCTTCACTCACCCAGCATTGATCATAATCAGCAGCATCGTTACCTTGAATCGAGCCATCAACAAAATTTGCACGATTTGCACTCATCTTGTGAGACTCTGATCGGTAGCTGTGAGGATATTAGCAGTTCCATTGAAAATCTCACCAAACTCACGTGTTTGCGTGATAAACGACTTTCGTTCATACCCGAACATCATACAGTTAGTACACCCAGTTCCGAGCAGGAACATTCTTTATGCTTTGATCGCTCAACACCGCAAGAAATCGGTTTGCTCAGTTTACGTTCTAGCAGCGATCCGGCAATTGCTTTACACACTCTACAGGAACGTCAAGCTTTACAACAGCAACAGCAACAACAGCAACAACAACAGCAGCAGCAACAGCGTGATCCGTTGATCTCACCAATAGAGAGCCCGCTCTCATGTGGTAGTTCTTTGCCAAGTTTCCAGGAAATCTACTCGATCAAATATAATATTCCTGTAACTGCGGCAGTTGCAAGCACAGGCGGTTTAAATTTAAAAATGGCCGAGGATTGTTTTCAACTCTCATCTCCAGCAGAAGTAATCGATGGCCATACGCTGAATCAGCAACAACATGGCCAATTGCAAATGCATTCTCATTTGCAACAACAGCAGCAACAACAACTACAGCAACAGCAGCAGCAGCATCATCTCCATCAACGACAGCAACAAACTTCTCAAATGAGCAGCAATACCAATAACAATAGTTACTATCATGGAAATTTCAATACTACCACCACAGTATCTGCAGCAGCTTCCTCAAACTCATCACCGTCATCGTATGAATATAATAGTGGTGCTGCTTCGGGCGGTTCCTCGTCGGAACAAGCTCAAAACTTTAATCCTACCGGTGATAATTTCTATCAGCAATACCAGTTGATACAGCAACATAATGTAAGTAAATCGTTTAGCAAATATTTTTAATTAGTAAAGAAAATGAGCCGGCTAAAATAAGTAGGTCACTTTTACCGGAAGAGAAGCCTTTCTGGCATAAGTGTGTCCTCTCCTAGGAAGAGTCTCTCTAAAAGGGTGACTACAAAAAAAAAAAACTCAAGCCAACCAAAGAAAACATAGATCACATGTTGTATTCTTATATTTTTTCAGAATTATTCTGGCATCCCATCGTCTGAACGTTATTCACTTCCAACTTTTCCTATTATGTCTGAACTTCAGACAACGGCCGCTGCTGCGCCCAGTGCCGTAACACCATTGCGACGTTCCTCTCTTCCAGTTCAACGCCTAGATTCGCCCGTTAGCCATAGCCCAAAGTTACCAAAACTCATCTTGGGATCGGGCGGCACAAGTGGACTGTTGAAGCATCAGCATAATCATCACCTCCATCAACAGCAGCAGCAGCAGCAGCAGCAACAACAACTTTCAAGCGCACCCAGCTCTGCTTCGAACTCACCCAGTTGCCATCAACCATCCCATACACCCGCAGCGTCAGCAACTCTACTGCATCAGTCCGCTGATCTGTTGAACGGCCGCTCAATGCAAGGCCTCTCACAATTATGCGCAGTCTGCGGGGATACAGCAGCATGCCAACACTATGGTGTACGCACATGTGAAGGTTGTAAGGGCTTTTTCAAACGCACCGTACAAAAAGGATCCAAATACGTGTGTCTGGCGGATAAATCATGTCCTGTCGATAAACGACGACGTAATCGTTGTCAATTTTGTCGTTTTCAAAAGTGTCTAGCCGTCGGCATGGTCAAAGAAGTAGTACGCACCGATTCGCTGAAAGGGCGACGCGGACGTTTACCCTCCAAACCGAAATCGCCACAAGAATCACCACCATCACCGCCGGTGTCACTAATTACGGCGCTCGTAAGAGGACATGTGGATACCACACCGGATCCATCGTGTCTCGACTACACGCAATACAAGGAACCCACCCAAAGTGATGAGATATCACTTGCGATTAATGAAGCTGAAAAAGTGCAACAATTTTACAATCTGTTAACCACCTCAGTGGATGTGATTAAACAATTTGCTGAAAAAATACCCGGCTATTTGGATCTCTGCGCTGAGGATCAGGAATTGCTTTTTCAGTCGGCATCGCTGGAATTGTTTGCACTCCGTCTGTCATATCGTGCCCGCAGTGATGATACTAAAATGACCTTCTGTAATGGTGTCGTATTGCATCGCAATCAATGTCAGCGTTCGTTTGGCGATTGGCTCAGTGGCATTTTGGAATTCAGCAAAAGCCTGCATAATTTAGAGATTGATATATCGGCATTTGCATGCCTGTGCGCATTAACTTTGGTAACTGGTAGGTAGAAATGTAAAGAATATCTGTGCGTATAGAAATTTATTGATGATTTTTCTTTTAGAACGTCATGGTCTACGTGAGCCAAAAAAAGTCGAACAATTGCAGATGAAAATCATTGCAAGTCTGCGGGATCATGTCACCTATAATGCTGAGGCTCAAAAGAAACCACACTATTTTAGTCGGCTATTGGGAAAATTGCCCGAATTACGATCGTTGAGCGTACAAGGATTACAGAGAATATTCTATTTGAAATTGGAAGATTTAGTACCTGCACCAACATTGATTGAGAATATGTTTGTAGCCAGTTTGCCATTTTAATTGAAATACAAGATGATTTAATTTTGGTTTTTTTTTTCGCCCCCCTCCCCCTAACTCTAATAGTTACATTAGGTTTTAGGATCTGATTTCATCTCTTCCTTTCGTATAGAAATAATACGTACAATATATATATATACATACGTACTTAGAATAATAATTATCATTTAGTTATCAGAATAATAGCATTATTAGCATTTATCCAATAGAAGATGAAAAAACAAAAAAATAAACAAATAAAAGAATAATCAGAAATAAGCTAAGCACTAATGCAAGATTATTTGGAGAGTTGTAATATATTTCGTAATTAAGTTTATTTTGTATTGTTTTTAAGTATGTGGCTATTTAAAATTATTTAATTCCCCATGGCTCTCATATGGTATATTCTTCTCTAAACAGTAATGGGTAAGAATTTGATGCAAATATTGCATAAACATTTCGTTACTTTATTAGCGCAACTTGCCACTTCACAATACTGTTGTGATTATTTTTTTATATAATTTCTTAACACCGATAATTTGTTTTATTTTTATTTTTTTTTTGTTTTTCAATACACTTCCACATCCACATGCACACATATCTACCCATACATACATCTACCTACAATTCAATAAATATTTAATTGTAAAATTATATTATATTTTCTTACAATCAATTTACAATACGTACTATATTATATGTGCTGTAAAACGAATCAAAACAAAAAAATCCTTTCGTGACTTGTCAGCTAGCTATCATTGTCAAAAAGAAATTTCTACCACCAAAACTGACAACAGCACTATCAGTGGTAAAACGTCTTTGCCGAAGGTAATTTGAGTACAAGAAGAAACACGATACAAGAAAATAAAATTGTTTAGTTCTAGTTAACAACAAATACTTACTTACGATGTTAGGTCAATAAGTCCTTACAACATCTATACTATCCGAAGATTTAGCGTTTATTCACGATGAAGAATAAATAGAAGCGCATGTTTGATACGGCGAATCGGGGCTACTTAGAAGAAGGTTATTGTGAATTATGGTGTCAAGGTCGGCAATGAACTACAAATGATGAATATTATATACTATTATAAGAGTAGTTGAGGAATGAAATCAACATTTGGCTGAGTGAAAAAAAAATATTATTCCGCTAAGGTATAGTCCGGATACGTACCTTTTCAGTTTTGATGACGAAAATTCTCAAATTTAAATTCGAATTTATTGCTACATCCATCATATTCACCAACTTCGTCATCTTACTACCATCCAAATATGCGTAATTGTCCCACCAGAATAGATTTCACGCACAAAATGGAGGTCTTCCTAAAAAATAATTACTTTTAGAACCCTTCAAAGTAGCATCTACCAGGTGTACAAGCTGTTCCAAGTTTCTGAACCTTCCCCATGGCTCGTAAACGTATGGAAATGGCTTGTTGAGTAACACCTAACTGTTCGGCAAGCATTTTTTGCAATTGGGTGTCGTCCTCATCCAAAAGAGCCTCAAATCATGGTCCTCAACTTTTCTGGGTCTATTTTCACGCTTCTTGTCACTCAAGTCAAAATGGCCTACTTTGAACCGACGAAACCAGTCTTTGCAAGTGGTTTTAGATAGCGCACTGTCACCATAGGCCTCCACAAGCATTCGATGCGACTCAGCAGCAGATTTCTGCCATCTACGAGCAAACAGCGGATTTAAGCTTGTACACCTGGTAAATGGAAAAGAAGAACAATTCAAGTCATTCCCCCTTATAAAGTGTGAATGAATTCAAAAGTCGGAACTAAACTGCCAAAATTTGTATGAGAAATAGTTTACATGAATTTGTAACATAGCCCCCTTAAGAAAAGTTGGATGTCCAACGAGTCAGAGTAGTATCATTATATGGATTTTAGATAGGCTTCTTTCTAACCTCAAAATCATCATTTTTTTGCTGCTACTATTGCAGGTTTTTTGAGCGTTAGAAAGAAATCTAAAGGTTATGGTGAAAATCTGACCACGAAAGCGAACTCAGCGAACTAAAATCCATAGAACGAGACTCTCTGGTTACTGTTTGAGGGACTCTCATGAACCAAAATCCATAGAATGTAACTACATTACTCCGATAGAGATCATACTTTCTCTTATGCTGGAGCTGTGTAATTCATGCCGGAATTAATTTGATGTGCAATATTGAGACCTCGTAATCTTTGTCACGTGTGCGTCAGGGTTGTATTTACTTATAAAAAGATAATTGGATAATTATTCCATTAATTATTAATTAGCTCCGAATTATAATGAACAAATTTTGTATTTTTTTTCTATTTTTATTCAATGCATTTTTATTTTATTCCACTCTACAGTAGTGTAATTTTGATCTATTACATTATTTAGAAATTTTTGCACTTTTAGGAATACCATCAATTTTTTTATCGATTAGAAATTATTTTGCAAGGACTTATTGAACTATCCTCATATATATCACAATTGCTACTGGCTCAAATCGTTTCATTCGCTATTAACAATTTGTTGCAAACAAAGGTAATAGCAAGTTGATTTGTTTTTGTTAAAAATTGACAAGTGACGATAGGTATATAATACATACACGATGTAGTATCTACTACTATTTACGTATACTCCTATATGAAACACCTACATACTCGTGCTCAAGTACTTAATTTCAACGTTTCCTTTTCGTCCTTGTTCTTCTTATTTTTTTACATTTTTTTTTTTTTGTATTTTTTGTTATTCATCATATAATTATCATTCATTTCTCTAGTCAATTGGTATACACTTAATTATAGGATTATTTTAAAGACAAACACACACATACACAGATACCTATACAAAAAAAAAAACACAAAACTCACCATATTTATATATACTTACATATAAGAGAAGCAAGTATTTAGCATGTATTTTTTGTATATTATTTCAAGACATTTAAATGTCCAGTAATGAAGATATTCATCCATATTGTTACGTGAATAGATTTAATCACACATCTAGTTTAGTATATTATATATAGTATATAGTATAAGTATGCAAGCATGTATTTTGATTTCAATACTCTTCTTAGAGCAATGTTTTCTCAAATTTTGTTACAATACTTATTAAAAAAAAAAAAAACAAATAATAATAAGAAAATATCTTAAACTAAAATAGAAATAGAGTAAAATATTTTAAAATTAAGTGAAAATATGCATCTAATTAAAAATACGTATGTACTTAAATACTTTTGAGAGTAAATGTACCTAAAGTTTTATTGTATTGCATATAGGATAATATGCCTGCTGCAGGCATTATGCAATACAATAAATGCTACATTCTAACAGTAGAGATAGTACAAGTAGCTACATGTGTATTGAATGTATTGTAGTAATAAATGAAAAACAGAAGAAAGAAATAGAAAAAGAAAACTGCGTCTACGTCTAGTACGACTACGACTACTCCTACGACTACTCCTACTAAGTACTTATCACTTGTATTAGCATCACCTATACGTTGTATCCTATACGTTCAAGAAGAGCGAATACTTATTATCAGTGCTATGCAATTAGTAAAAGCGTCAAATGTGTGTGTGTGTACGACGATGCATACTCGTATGTCCATTTCATTAGAAATACCTTCTATATAGGTTCTACTATATGTATGTATTGTGATAGTAAACATATACATTGTAATTGATTCTCATACATTGCGTATATATACATTAAGATGCCTCACCAATGAAAATTGCAAAATTTCAAGGTGTTTCTTCATGAAAAGGCAGTCATCTTAATGCATATATGGTCGTCTATGTATATGTAGAAGATGATTATACTTTCAATATGTATGTATGTACATGTGTAATAGATAGGTTAGTAGGTTAGTATGTTTTACTTACATATACATACATATACATATACATATATATAATTGTGCAATCATAATCATTTTATTGATATTCTTAGAATGCCTTCTCAACTTAATTAATGTATCCTCGATCCGTTCGCTTACGCCCTCCCTACCTATTTCAATACAACCTTTTTTTTAATGTAGTTAGTAGTTAGATATATTATTGCAAAATTAAAGACATATGAAAAAAAAAAGAAAAATGTCTGCTATTAAGTAAGCAATAAGTATTTTTCTAAATTCATAAATGAAAGAAACAAAAAGAAAAAAAAATGTGAATTCACATCATTTCATTTCGAAATGCCAATTTAAGACTAGCGAAATTATATCAATATATACGTATATATGTATATTAACTATTATTAGCAATTTGACAATTGGCAATTGATATTGTAAGTACATAGTAATGACATAGCAAAAGCAAAAGTTAAAACATATCATGCACATATTTGCATCATATTAATATACTCGTACTTACATAAATACACTTGATTAAAATGAATGAACTCAATTTGTATCTCAAATACATATTGAATACAATAAGCTTATGGAGAAAACAAAAAAAAAACAGGAAATTTTAGTATATAAATGTAGTTAGAAATAATACACACACACACACACACATCAATACATATGTATGAGTTAGATTTTCTTAAATCATCTCTATCTTTATAATTACCAAGTAATCGAAACTATTAGAGAGATACATTTATTTTCTGCAAGTAGTAAATGATGACAAATGAGAAACAAAAAAATAGGCAAAAAAATAGATACAATAAATAAGGACGACAACCTAAAAAAACATTCTTTAACCTGATATTATTAATAAAAGAAAAAAAAATTATTAAATTATCCAATTTAATTGAATTGATAATTAAATATGAAACGAAACCATCATCACATCATCATCATCATCATGATTACACTTAAAGTACCTTAAAATGCAGTCTAACTGATAGAAATGTTTTATGAAGCTGAATGTATGCACAAGTTATACACTAAACATACATATGAGTATATCAATACATATATATATATACAAATATATAATATACATTTAGTATATGTATACAAATACTATTGAATGAGTGTATATGAATGTACTCGTATGTAGTTAGATAAATATAAAATAATGTATGCAACTGTTGACATATTCATAAATTGGCTATTTTTAAAAATGTGTTTTTGTTTTTTGCTACTATTACAATATTTTCTTTTTTTTTTTATAAATATATAAATCTTATAAAAAAATCTTATAAAAAATGTATGCGCATACATATGTAGTAGGTTGGATCAATTTGCTAAGCGATCTGTCGCAGCGAATGTTGTATTGTAGTCGTCGCAGAAATTATTGGTATATTTTCAATTTTAGCATTGCGATTTTTTCTTTTTTTTTTAATGAACTCCATCACTTATCTTAGTCCTTATATTTTACCTATATTTGTGTGCTTAGATTGGAGAAGTAAATTTACATAAACTTGGGCTACTTGATAAGCCTCAAGAATGCGCAAATTTGTGGCAAAATTAATTTTTGTTCTTCAATATACATGTACAGTGGCTCCCAGCTTATTTCGTACAGTGACAGTTTAAAAATTGCTGCAGTCGTAATTCCTAATATAGCAAAAATTTGAACAAAATATAAATGCCATTTTTGAAAGGAAGGTTTGTTTTTTATTTTCCAAAATTTACTTTTTCAAAATTTTAGTGTTTGACACTATAAAAAAATAAAATAAGAAAAAAATAGGAAAATTCATGTCACAGCTTATTTCGTACAGTCTCTTTAAGTTCAAACTAAAAACAAAGTAAGTTGATTTTAATATTTAGTATGACATCCCTTAGCGTTAATGACAGCCTGGAGTCTATTTGGCATTGAATCCACCAATTTTTGAGTGATGTCTGGTGTGATTTTTTTCCATTCCTCCATTAGTACCTTCTTTAGGTCTTGCTTATTAGAAATCTTGTGTGTTCTTATTTTATTGTCCAAAATAGACCAAAGATTTTCAATCACATTCATGTCAGATGACTGTGGTGGTGGAGACATCAAGTGTGGGCAGTTCCAAATAAGCCAAGATTGCAAATCCCAGATTTATGTTTTGGGTCATTATCTTGGTAGTACCGAAATTCTTCCCGCAAACCCAGTTTGTCTGCACTTTGAAGTAAATTGTTTTTCAGAATCTCGAGGTACTTCATTTTGTCCATTGTTCCCTCAATAAAAACCAATTCACCTACTCCGGCTGCTGACATACAGGCCCAAACCATCACGCTACCGCCACCATGCTTCACTGTGGGCTTAAGGTTCTCCTTGTTTAGCTCGGTATTCGCTTTACGCCAAACATATGACATTCCGTCCGAGCCAAAAATATTAAACTTAGACTCATCCGCGAAAATAACGGTATTCCAGAACGCAGGAGTCTTAATAATATGCTCTTTGGCGTAGTCAAGTCGGCGTTGTATATTCATTTTTGAAATGAATGGTTTCTTTCGGGCTACTCGACCGTTCAAGTCATGATTGCGCAGCACACGTCGGACAGTTTCAGCACTGGATGATTTTCCTATTTCACGCTGAACCTCTGCAGCCAACTTCGGAGTGGATAACTTTGGATTTTTCTTAATTTTTCGTACAATATAACGCTCGTCTGATGCGTTGAAAATCTTATTAGGTGCTTCTCTGCCCTTGTTCTCCAACCGATTTTCGCGAATGAAGCGTTGAATGATGTATTGGACAGTTGAGGCACTTAAATTTGTCATTTCAGCAATTTTTCGCACACTCTGACCTTTCCTAAAATGGTTAATTACCAGTTTACGCTGTTCCATCGTTGTACGACGACCCATAACGCTAAATGTTTAATTTACAGCACTTTAACTATTTAAAATAAGAATAATAAAAATTGTTATAATAGTTAAAAAGGTCCAAAAACTCATACAATTCAAAAAAACTTTGTAACTGCGCGGCAGAATGAAACTTACTTACATTGAAGTTTGTGTACGAAATAAGATGTGAGCTGAAAATCAGCTGATCAATAGTTTTTCTCTCTTGCATGACAAAAAGAACAATTTTTGGGGTTCCCCGTTTTCTTATTAGGTTTACTAAACACATACACAGACATCTACATTCAAAACTTATCGATAAGTTTTTTAGTTTCGATGTTACAGCCATTTACATAAAAATATATACACTGTACGAAATAAGCTGTGAGCCACTGTATATCTTCTAGTTCGATATACATTTTCCAGTAATGCCATCCAAATAATAGGATTTCGGAGGGTCGGTAAATTGTTTTGCCCTGAAACCATCCTTTTTGGTTTAGTTTTTGGATGTGTGAATCAATTCGTATCGTATTGATGACATAGAACCTTGTTTGTGTACTAATCGAAAGCGTTTTAGTTTGGTTTCTTCATTCAAATGGTCCAATATTGATTAATATTGTCTTATTATTTTTTGTATCCCCAACAAAACTTTCAAAAAAGTTCAGTTGATTTCTGTTGTTATTTTTCCCTTCAAAAAACAATATTTAATAATTTTTCTTGATGAAAAAAAAATATAACATACACTTATTTGCTTTAATTGACTCTTAGTATTAACCAATGAATGAATTAATATCAAATTTGGACGTTTATAAACATTATACTTTCCATTTCACTGCCTCTCGCGCCATCTCTGTGTCAGATCTAAGACTTATCACTCCTTGTAGTATAATATAATTATTTCGACTTTAAATTTAAACGAATGTTAAAATTTTTAAGCCACTTTTCTCTAAGTTAATTAAGTTTTCTTTTAAAAGAAAATCGTTAATTTTTATAATGATTCCTTACAATGTCGACAGTAACGAAAAAAACGTTAAACGAAAATATATTTTAATCACAATTTCTCTAATTTTATTATTGTTTTAATTTTCTTTTTTTCCTTCACCAAATTGCAAAGATAAAATTGAAAATAAACCAGTTCTTTCCTTGGGCAAAGATTCTTACATTTTTTTCGCTGAGAAGCGGCCCACGCTAATATTTATTTTATGTATTCAAAAAACAAACAAATTAAATAAGAAAAAAAATTAGATGGGAAAAAAAAGTATTTTTGAGATTTACAAACATATTTTTAAGCCTAATGATAAGATACATATACATGTGTTTTTACTAAGGTGGGTCGAAGAAAAATACATGCTAATGCTTCCAACATTACTTGAAAGTTTGCTTGAAAACATCTCGATAGCATTAAAATTTGTTTATTTTATGACCATCGTAATAGCAGCCAAGATGGAGTTTTTCTCATAATTTTTTCCCTGAGGTATCGTATCATTGAGCTCTGAAATCACATGCGACTAGTGAACTCAGAAACTTAAGAGTTGTACCATGCTGACTTCTAAGAGCTTTAATTTTGTGAACATAAATGCAAGTTAGAGGAATACAGCTGTGAGTTTCTTATTTCACTAAGAATATGTAGTGCTCATAGGGATATTTTCAATATTAAATGGATTAAATATTAAAGTTATGATTAATAAAAACCATTTTTTGGTTATTTTTATGATGTTAAAAAATATGTTTAATGGTGCAAGATGTTCTCACAGTAAACTTTCAGTTATGGAGTGAACAATTAAAATATCTATAAACCTACTACATACATATACTCCATTTTTTTATTTTTCTTATTCATCTAAAAAATGAGATTGTTATTTATATACAAATATTTTTGTAGTATTGATAAACAAGAAAATATATATAATATTGATAATGCATAAATGTATGTATATGTTTTGTTATCATATTAAGCTACATACTACTTATATACATAAGTGCATACAGAAAGAAAAATTTACATATATTTTTCATATTTATATACAAAAATATACATACTTTCATACATACATACAGACATGCCCAAAAGCTAAGCAAAAATACATTTTCTTGAATGTTTGTAAATGAAAATAGAAATTACTAAATTCAAATAGCCATTATATAAAATTGAATTAAATTGCATTAAATCAATGGAAATTTCTTATAAAAAAAAATATGATAAAAAAAAAAAAAAATTTAAATTAAATAAAAATACAAATACAAACAATTTGTGTGTGTGTTGTTACCTTTGCACCTAATTTTAATGTGCGTATTTAAATTATTATTATTATTATTATTATTCAATTCAAAGTTATTCAATTTACATTTTTTATTATGACGTAATTGTACCTATCTATCTATATTGTATAAGTAAGCCATATGTATGCAAGAGATTAATTCAACAATTATGCGTTACAATCTTCAAAGAAAATAAAACAATTAAATTATTATGAATAAACATAAGAAGAAGAGCTCCATAAAAATGCTAACAATAAAAATGAATTTAAAAACTGAAAAATAGTTACTCAATGTAAATTATACTTTATTATTTTTTATATACAATGCCGATTTTCTATAATTTTAATTGTCATATTTTTTACATACACATATAAACAAATAATTTGTTGTAATGAAAATTAAAAAAAAAATTATTTTAAATTATTCTATAATTATAACGCGCGCTCATCCATTGTCCTGCTGCCCTTGCCTTTATATTTAATTTTTTTTTTATCTACATACTTTATATTTTTAAATAAATTTTATACATACACTTACATATGTATACCTAAATATGAAATGAAATTATTTTTTATAAGATATGTATTATATATATACATATATATAAAAAAAAAAGAAATATTTATATGATTATCTATGTTTGTTTTAAGTCTTTTTAATTCTTGAAAATAAATGCGTTTTTCTTAAATATAAATTTGAAATATTTCATTATGGAGTAAACTATACCAACTTGCTAAGTAGAAAATCTCATCGAAACTATGACAAATAAAGAAGTCAACAAAGAGCTATAAGCAGCTCCATCTACTTTCCATCTAAGGTTCAATAATGAAATACCTAATTAGATTCAAGCAATCATTAATGAATTTTCAAGATAGAATCCATTCAGGAATTTCATCACCCAAAAATAACAAAACACTGGGTTGAATGGACCTTGGTCGACCACGTAATCGAGTGTTTCCGGGACGTAGACCCGTCCATTCTTAGGAAGCCCACCGAGTTTCTCTTCTAGTACTGTTGTGCGTGTTAAATTTGGACTGTATTAGAAGGGAACTACTTATATTAGTCGCTTCCGCTTCTTCTGAACTTTGTTGTGGTTGTTGTTGTCGCAGCAAGAATATGGAAGTGTTTTGTTTTGTTCCCGTACTAAGCATATCCGTATTCTGCTAAGTTGAATGGACCTTGGTCGACCACGTGGTCGAGTGCTTCTGGGACGAAGACCCGTCAATTCTTGGGAAGCTCAACTTTGTCGTACAACGCTTTAAGAAGCTTTTCATGACAAAGTATTACCGCCGGAAGAATTGCAAATTGGTTGTCGATAGGAGGGCACCTCAAAAAGCATCAGAAGGCCAACGCACTAACCACTGAGCTACTGGAGCCAGTTAATTATTTATTTTAATTTAACAGATTAAACATGGTATTTCAATAATTCTTTTTATTTAAAGAGACAAAAATTCAGTTTGTCGGTTTGCTTTTGAGTAGTAAAGGACAAACGAAATTTTCTTTAGCAGAATTTTTTGAATCTTTACCTGAATTTTTTACTGAAATAGAAATGGATATGAAACCAGGTCCAAGCTGTACACAAAAAAAAATTAAGCTAGCAGATTTAGATTTAATTTTTATATTTTTAATTGTTTTTTTTTTTTTGTTATATTTTTATATTACTACGAGTTATATATTTTTATGAGTTCCATGAACAAAATCTAATGAACTCGCAGAAGCGTAATGATCAGTATATGGATCAGTACGATGCAAAAACTCGCTGTTGCAACTCTCACCTATTGAAACACCAAATGACATTGTTAATCATATGCAATGCAATAAAAAAAAGTCTGTTGTTATTGATGAAAATGTTTATTCTCTTAATATATTGAGTTTTTCTGTTTAAAATATTATACATGTGCATATGTGAGAACATTGGTATTAATGCATTAGCGTGAATAAATAATTGATGGTATAATTTTATTTAGTATTACAGAGCAATTCGTTAAACGTTGCACGTAGCTGAGGGACATACGTACATCGTAAACGATAAAAGCTTATTTCACAAAAAGAAAGATGCTATCGTTAAATTTTTTTTTATTATTATTTATATTCGGTGTGTGATTCAGTATTTTATTTGAGAATTCGTAAATTGTGATTTGAATACGTTATAAATTGCGCTGTTTTCTTTTTAATACACGAAAACAAAATTTCAAAAATAAAATAATAAGAAGAATCGGATAGTAAGACTGAATGATTACTAAATGCAAAGATATAGACAAAAAAAAATTATTTACATGTAGTTTTTTTTTTCAAAATGAAAAAATATAGGAAATTTGTAATTACAAGAAATTTTCAACGAATTGTCAAAAAAAAAAATAAATAAATATACACGCTCTTGAAATAATTGATATAAATAAGTTTTCTTTAAATCTTTGCTATTCCTGTTGCGTAATTTAATGACAAATGACGCGACAACAAATGAAAATTCAAATCAAAATGAAAATCCAAACAAATAATTAAATAATAATGCAAAATTTAGATAACATTACAATATGAATGCATAGATGGACGTTACTCATAGACATACTTTCTGCTGTCGATTCTGTAATGGAAATAAAAAAGAAAACATTAGAATGAAAATCATATCTTACCTTTTTGGTTGTCAATATAGAGCAACCAGCTGCAACCAAAGAATGCACTTGGTCGTAGAATATATTGAAAAGTTGTAGTGTAGTGGTAGTGGTATATGTAATGTAGAAAGAAGATATATGAAATTGCCAAAATTGCCAAATTATTCGTGCAAACTTATAGCACAAAGTCAAGTTGATCCTTCATCAGACTGGTAATTTAGCTCACGGTGAAAATACTTAATATAAATCATTTTGTTTTTCTCTTCCTCCTCCATCTTTCTTCTCTTCTTATTTTTCACTTTCTAGTATTTCTTGTATCCACGTCGATTCCGATTAAAGCCACCGCCTCCACTGCTGCTGCTGCCGTTACGTGAACGTGAACGATTATTGCTGTTGTTACCACTGCCGCCGCCACCGTAGTTTTGTACTTTGGCTGAATATTTTCCCGATGGTGGTGAGTAGATTTTTTGATCTGATGCTGGTTTATTGCGTTTGTCATCGCCTTTTCCATTTTGATTTTTACCATCGAAAGTTATGGGAGCATGACGTTTTGTGCTCAATTTATTCTGAAAATATATCACAATTGTAAAGTTAAATTAGCACCTTAATATAGATATAGTACATACATTTTTCCGTGTAACCCATGAAAGCTGTACCTCATGTTTGAATATTGGAGGTGAATGGAAGAGATCACGTATGAGTATGCTTATATTTGATGTAGTCTTTAATGCGGTCAATTTTAATTGATTCTCCTCCGATTTAAGTTCTTCTGCTAGCTTTCCCTTAACAGCTTCCTCTAATTTCTTTATATATCTGAATGAAGAATGAATTTCAGATAAATTGTTTTCTACAGGCAGATTATGTGTTTGCATACCCTTGTGTTCCTCTGGCTAAATATTGTAATCGAGATCGAAAATCTTTCAACTTTTCCGGATCGTTTACAAATGATAAACTTTCCGGATTCTTTTTACCCAAAGTGTGTAGTGCGTATAATAGACATTCAGCATGTGAAAATTGGAATGAAGGTGGTGCGCTGTTAACATCATCATCAAGCTTTGGAAGTGGCATATATTCCTGTTGCAAATGATCAAATAAATAAATGAATATAATCTATCAAAGCAATTAACATGAAACACTTACTCTTAATACCGTATAGATATTATCTATGCGAACAGCTGCATTTTCTAATACATCACAGTAAGCACACATTTCTGCAAATACTTTTAATAGGCGCAATTGTACTTGATCTTGATGTACGGCAGTTGCAATCATGTTCCATGTACTCAACGGTAACAATTTGTCGCAAACATATACAACAAATGCAGTCGATTTAATTGTGTTCTAAAACAATACAAGTATTCAGTTGTTAAAGATGATCATTTTATGTTTTATTTATAAAATATTTACCGAAAAATATGGCATAGCATGATTAGCACATTGAATGAAACGTTCAACAATTTCATCTTCAATAGTGATAGCATCTATATCAGCACCTAGCTCCGCCTGTTCTGTAGCTAAGTTAACCAATTCTGCATGTCCGGTAATGGTTGTGCCTAGTTTTGTGGATCCCAGAATGCTCATGCACAAATGGAATTCATCTGCTGTTACATCCTTTTTTAATGTCAATGAAATGTGTTGTTTTTAATGAACTTAAATAGTTTTTCTCTGTACGAACCTGCAGAATTTTCTTGATTTCTTCAATAATAAATTCTTCAATTTCTTTTGTAACTATGGTAGAACCCATAGCAAATAATTTTGTGACAATAAATTTAAAACAACGTTCACGTGTTGTCTCATCACCAGTAGTAATCTGAGTAAATATACCAGTAAGTGCTCCTTTCGCATCCATCTGCAATAATATATAATTAAACAACATGCAATAGAATATCGCATCTACTGTCATACCTTGAGAATGGTTTGTAGCGAATTGTTAACTTGCTGTAGCTCCAATGGGTCATCCAAAACCAGCAATTGTGCTAAAGTGTCTCCTACCTTTGCAGTTGTGCCGACGGTGTCTTGACATAATTTCGGTAAATCTTTAATTGCTTGTCGACGAATCTACGGTCGAGGTACATATATAGGTGAGCTAAGATTCAATATAAACATATGAACTAAGAAAACTAACCTGCATATCATCATCTTCACACAAATCTAGTTGTGCGTCGATTGCGGTGTCTGCTAAATCGGGAAAATGTTTGAAAAACTTTCCAATAAATTGGGACGCTAGACGTTTCTCTTTCGACGAACCCTTCACAGCTTTAAGTATGTCTTTATACTCGGAAACGTGCTGAAACAATAAAATTACGTCAATTTTTGAGCACAACTACCCCAACTACACACTTTAACTTACTTCTGAAATTTTATCGCCAGCTTCCGACAATACTTCATAGCATTTATACAAATGTTCTATGTTATCCATGTTTTATGTTTCGTAGTGTCTCGTTGTTGATAATTTTCGCGACTTTTTTTATGTATCCGGCGCAATATGTAAACTTAACCCAGTACTGGACACTTCTATATTGCAATAGGTAATTTTTATCGGTGTAAAAAAAACTAAACAACTATCGTCTAATATTTTTATGGAATAAAAAAGTCAATCTTTGTCTTCTAACAACTCAAATTCTGTAATTCACAGGTATTAATATCATTTCACCAAAAAGCTGCAATAGAAAATGGTGCGGATATGGATAGTGTTGCTGTATTACACAAATGTCATTGAACGCTGCACCAAAAATTTATACATATTCGCAGCAACTCCGTTCAGTGTTGTACTTCGCAGTTCCTTTTATCGTAGCTATGCGTAGCGAATATTTTCATGCAACTATTTGCACAGCTATAACATATTGCAGTTTTCTTATATTACGCATAAAATAGAATAGAGAAATAAAATCTGTTATCAAAGTACAATTAACCCAAACGGTAGGCAGCAGAAAGTACAACAGCTGTTGCGATCTATTTTATACAAAAGCCAAAAGAGCAATTCGTCAAAAGGGATTGGCAGGCAACGTAAGGTTGGAATTTGTAGAAATTAGATTTTCAACGAAGCGTAGGTCAAAGAATCATTTCTTTGTCATTATTGATACATCCAACAACACACAACATCAGGCCTATTAAATTACACTCGTACTTAGCTACCACCAAAAAATGTATGACCACACAAAAAAAAAAGCTGTTGGCTTTACCCAGTATGACTATATTCAGTTCTTTCCAACTCCTTTCATTTTTTCTATCGCACAGAGATGTTACTTATCGATATTTATTTAAATGTCAAAATACGATTATTAAAGAGAAAAAGAAAGGAAGAACGTTGCAACAAAATTACTTCACTATTTTTTGTTACATCCAATCAGATAAATAATCAGAATTTGTTCCATTTGATTGAGTGAGGGATGGGGTGCCGGTGAACTCTTTCTCACGATGGCTACAGTAGGTCTTCCTGACTTGGTCTGCATGGTGCTTGTGTTGGTGTGAAGGTACTCCTGATGAGGTTGTTGCTGTTGATGTTGTTGGTGGTGAACGATGATGACGTCGATGTAGAAAGGGTAGTGACTAGTATACATACACTTTAACCAATGTTGTGAATATGCACAAAGAGAATCACGCGCTTTAGCAATTTATATTTAATACTTTTTTTATAATACTTTGAAAGAGCATAATAAAAAATTATAACACGGAAGTGAAGAACAGACCGTCAACAAAAGTTGAATTGCCAATTCTCTTATGTGTATAGATAAAAAATGTATGCAGGCAGTGCACGTCACGTACTCTGGCGTAGACATAATTTATATACAAAATAAAATTCAAATCACCTCTGTTTATTGTATTGACAGACAGCGAGCGAATTGTCGAATAAAACGCGACTCATATTTGCAGAACATTTCTTCAGACCTTTCTATGCAACACTGCATGCAGAAAATTTTTAAATAATCAACCGTCATACAGAAATGACGAAATCTGTCTAAGTTTTGGTAGCACTTTACCTTAATTCAAAATAGACATCGTTCAACCGGTGTAATAGACAAGTAAATAGTTTTCATAAATAAACAATTCATATATCTGCTAGAATTGTGTTTAGTTTGTTGATGCAAATAGAATGTGATATTCATAATGATTTTGTTGCAGACGGTTATTGAGTTAATGAATGTACTGCGCTCCACTTTTTTCTTCCTTTACGGTGCAAGTTATCATGTAGGCCGGCTCATATTTCTAGGCTTGATATCTACATGTGCCACTATACGCGATCTCTTCGCCGCACTTGTTATTATTGGTGAAGAATTTTACAATTTCTTCTGCGAGTTGAACGCATCGATTAATGCTTTTGGAAAGTATATGCAAAGTTCAGCCAACAACAGTGTCGAGGATGTTATTAAAGGCGTTGGAATCTTTTTACATCATATTGCTAAATTCTTTAGCAACACACGTATGCACTCTCGACTGTTAGCTTCGCGAGTTGGAAGGAGTGTATTTGCTCTTTTCGCATTAATACGTGCTGCATTGCTCCTAATCAGTGATTGTATATGCTGGTTACCGTATACAGTATTTTCTATAGCTGTCGGTATTGGAGATGGCTTCGTATTTTACATCAGTGCAATTAGTGAGATGCTTGCACGTGCAGTTATTACATTAGTTGATGATGTTTTTCGATTAACATTGGGAGTAGTTGCTCTCATCTTGATTGTGCGTCATCGACGAAATATTACATTTCTAATGCTAAAATGTTTTCATAATTTAAAAATGGTTAGTGCAGTAACTACATATTTACTTTGTCATACTTAATTTATATAACTTTATATAATTTCCAATAGGTAACATGTTTAATATTTGTTAAGATACGCATATTTTGGTATAATATTATTAATTTGCGTAGTGCGAGGCAGTTTGATGCCATAGCGAATTCAGTGAGAACTCCAAACTCAATGAGGGCGTCTAGTGAAATTCGCAGACGTGTTAATCTTGGGACACCGCAACGGCGCTCTCCTAATAGCGCTGATAAAGATTCACATCGTTGTGTTATATGCCGTGATCGGAACAAAAGTGTACTTCTTTTGCCTTGCAAACACTTATGTTTGTGTGAAGAATGTGCCGATTATATGGATGCGGCTTTGGATGAGGACAGACAGTACTGCCCGCTCTGCCGGGGTCAAATCGCGTACTCCATATCTGTTTATACGTGAACTTAGAAATCAATTAGCTTGTAAGATAATTTTACCTTTGTGAGAATATAATCACAATAATATCCTGTGCTGAATTATTGTAAAATATATAGATATAGACACCAAAACTAATGCCCCTATTGCGGTTCACCACTCAACCCAGTTTGGTCGTCTTAGAGTCGACCCGACTTCAACAAGACCAAACTATTTTTTGGTATTGTGGTACACCACTGTTTTCGGTTGAAATTGTTATGGCGTTACCAGCTTAAAATATCACTTATGACAGAAAAGTGGTCGATTAAAAGTAAAAATTAAGGAAATATACAATTGTGTTTTGCTGTGAAAATTATTTAAAATGGATATTAGTGTAGATTTGTTTTATGAAGATGAAAACGAAGACGCGAAAATTGATTTGCTACGCTTACGGAGAAAAATTCGTGATGACTCTAACCCTCTTGAACTACCTAGCGAAAAGTATAAATATTGTTCAAAATAAATAAAAGCAAATAATAAATTTTTTTATAGATTTATTAGCTATTTTCGACTGAGCAAAGAGGCATTTTGCTTTTTGCTGGATGACGTAAAAGACCATTTCAAGAAATCTGTGCGTGTCGTATCTATACCAGCAATATTGAAATTGTGTGCTGCTCTTAGATTTTTCGCTGATGGAAGCTACCAGAAGAGCAGCGGCAATGACTTCAATATAGGAGTGGCTCAATCTACAATGTCACTTGTTTTAAAAGAAGTATTAGATGTATTGGAGACGAAACAGACGCTGCAAGGAGTATCAGAAATAATATAATGCGTTCTTTCCAAGCTCAATAAATTTATCTCTTATTTATTTTTTAAATTCATTTCAGTCTCTTTGGTAAATGGAAGATAACTTAAATTATTTAAAAAAAATCTTATTTTCTTGGATTCACGTCTACTTTGTTAGCTTGGATTCTGGTCCATTAGTTGAACAAGCCTCTCAAATTGAGCTTTGGTTGTAATTTTTTAACTTCTGAAAATGTATAAAATGTTGAGAAATTACTATATGAAGCCAAGCTAATTATTACTTACGATCTCTCCATTATTTTTGGCTTTATTAGTTTAAAGTAAACTGCAACTGATGCAAACACAACTGCTTATGAGCAGTGGTGTATATTTAACGTGCTTGTCGACCAAACTGAAACAGAGTTGCAAACGGCAATACCACAAAAATAATGAACACAATCAAAAAAATCAGCCGCCAGTCGAGTTGAGAACGGCAATATGAATTTCTCGACGGCGACCAAACTGTTACAAAAGTTGTGAACCGCAATAGGGGCATAAATTCAGCTTCGATTTGAATATATGAAAATGTTTTATATACATCGCGCTTAGTTAAGGCCAGTTATAATAAAAAAAAAAAATGTAAATAAAAACTGAAACACATCATAGTTATCGCAATGGTCTTTTTTTATTTTAGTACGTTGCTATTTTTTTAGAGTATTTTAGAGTCATCTGTCAGCATCAGCACAAAGCCTTACTTTGATAGAAAAAAAAAAACGTTGATGTTTCAAAGTTTGAGTAACGACATATCAGAGGTATTTAAACACATAAAAGTTTTTATACACAGAATTTTAATAAATAGTATTCACATATTTTTAAAAACAAATAGGTGCTAAGCTTTCGTATTCATAGTTGTACGAACCCAAACATTTTATTTAAATAATATGCTTCGTAGAAATACTATATGCTTTTAAAATAGAATGGTTATACATGTAATTGCAAATAGAATGCATAATATATTGTATTTACTGGAAGGAAAAGAAAACTAATTATGCGATTAATATGTAGTATTTTTAATTAAGATGAAGGGGGAGGTTGCTGGTTACCAGAATCACCACCACTCGAATTATTCCCTTGATTGGTATTGGTACCACCCTGTGATGAATTGGCCAATTGGCTAGCAAAGGACTGGAAGAGCTGTAACATGTCATTTGGCATAGGTGGCACCGGACCGCCCACACCAGGACCTCCACCGATACCAACACCACCACCGACGCCGACACCACCACCTCCTCCTTGCATACCACTGAACATCTGCCCAATGGCATTCATTATCATTGGATTCTGTGACATATTTTGCAATTGATCCAAATCAATTTCAGCACTGCTAAACAAGTTTCTTATAGATGGATTCGACAGCATTGCATTAAGACCTTCGGTGAGCTGAGGAATAGCATTAAGTGGTGCTTGCGTGCGTGCATTGCGCGCTACTTCGAGATTATTACGGTAATCTTGATTTTCAGGTTCCAATTCGATTGCCTTAGCATATGCTTGCTGAGCCTCGTCATATTTCCCCAAATTAGAGTAAGCAATGCCAAGACGACCATATGCCTTGCTATAGTTAGTATTATATACCAATGCCGATTTGCAATCTGTAACAGCGCGTTCATTATCGCCCAATCGAATATACGCAGCGGCACGATTGCAATAAAATATCGGATTTTTGGGGTCAAAAGTAATGGCACGATTATATTGCAGTAGGGCTTCATTGTATTTGCCATCTTTCATTAGTCGGTTGCCTTCATTCTTAATCGTCTCCGCCATTTGTAAAGATTCTGGGTTACGTTCTATATATAGTGATTGGAATAGCTCAAATAAATCTATTTCACTGGCGTTGACAGTGTTCTCCGTTTTATTGGATGTAGTTGTGCCCGTGGCAGTTGCTTGCTCAGTTTGCGGCTCATCAATATCAAAAGCGGCTTGCAAACATTGTACAGCAACTTCTAAACTCTCCAATGCATCTGGAGTCATTGTTTGTGAATCCACTTGCTTTTTTAGATATCCAATAAAGGAACGTATAAATGTTTTCTGCACTTCGTCCGGCATTTTTCGAAAATTTTCACAAATATTAAAACTGACTCAGAACAACTTGCAAAATATTGTAGAAATGTGAAATTATAACCGTATCATTACCATACGGGCCTGTAATGTACAATAAACAAAGCTTAATGAACAATGTAGCTCTTCTCATAGAAAGAGATAGAAAGAGTAACCCTGTGGTAGGGTTGCTGGTGTCAAATTAATTTTTGTAGCAATTGCGTCGTCTGGTTTATATTCAATACGTTGAGTTTTTTATAATTGAGCTGCAATTTCATAGTATTAAACACATAACAATAGCAAATTGTACTTAAAACGCAATACACAAAATACATTATTTGGGGAACAATACTTACAGAGTTCACAAGGTGTTGTAAATTTGTGTGTTGTAAATGAAAGTTGTGTCGTTTTGTCAAAACTTAAAATGTCAAAGCTCTTCAGGCAGGGTCAAAATTATTAGCTCTCTGGTTGAATATTATGAATTTTTATTCTTTTATTTATTAAAGCAAAACAAGGAGCTTTTACAAATTCTAATATTTTATTTATTCTAATAATTTACAAGTTAATATAATTAGAATAAAATGAATAATAATTAAAAAATAGAAAAATTCGTTTGAGACAAGCAGGGGGTTACTGTGCTGATACAACAGTTGTAAAATGATACAACGACAAACAACACAAAACAAAAATATTTGATCAATTCAATATATTTCGTTATTTATCAAAGCAAAAAACAAAGTCACATCAAAGCCGAGTAAACCGCATAATATTTTACTCGCCTCGTAAAAGTTTACACGATGATTTCATCGTGTAAATAAGCAGATAAAATTATACGGTTTGAAAGGCAACTCTGTTGGACACGTTTTTGTTCTGCAATACTTTAAATTATAGGTAAATTTTACTTAATTTATATTACGGATAATTAATTTAATTTTTCTCAAACAGCCCAATCATTAATTTGTATTTTTTCTATTTCTGCTAATTTTCGACATTTTTATTTTGTTGCTGTTAATAATAATATACGGGTTAATTTACGATCTTTACACGATGATTTGTTTGGTGCGTTCATACAACAATGCGTGTAAAACATATAAAATTATATATGGTTATATGATTGAATGAATCACACTAATATGTACTTGCTCCAGGTTGTAGTTCAACGTCAACAATAACACTGGACAACCCTGTGCATGAATACAAAATGGTGCATTTCGCAAAAAAAAAAAATTTAATTGACATGGTGGTGAACAAAGCACTTGCAAATTATAAACGATGACAAATTCGTCCTTTTTATGCGTTAACCTTGTAACAATATTTTCTTCAAAACTTGGCACTTTAGTTCTTAGGGGTAACCTATAGCAACATTAGTATTTTTCATTTAAGAGACAATTTAGAAAATTTAGAGAATTTAGTTATAGTTACAAGGTTAAGCAGCCCACACATAGACAATATATTGCATCAATATGTTGAAAGTTTAACTTCATAGGGTGCACATGAGCGGTAAAGTGGCGACAATGCACAAAGCATTAATTACGTCCAGCTTTACTAGGCGACGAACAACGTGAAATGAAAATCGTCAACCGATCCAAAAGTGTATAGCAAAACGACTTAACTTCAACCGATTGCTTCGATTTGTTGTCTCTCCGTTGGTTGCTTAGCGTAGAAATATGACGAAAAACAAGTCAACTGTTCATTAACACTACCTTTTAAAACCACCACGCAGCAACATTTGTCCCCGGGTAACCAAAATTGTTGTTTCCTATAAAATAAATGGCGAATATGGTATTTATTGTTACCATTTCTTTCAATCAATTGCCAATTTGTTATTTATTTTCTTTTGTTTCAATTTGTTTGCTTTTTATGTTAGTTCTGCAACATTTGTTTTTTCAGTGTAATTCAACAATTATTTAAGAACTCGAACCCATTATTAACTTTAACAGACCTCAACGCTGATCATATAAAAAGCATTATTCAATTCTTAATGTGTTCCAAACTGTTTTACCATGTCTAATCGATATCTCGATTTTTTTTTACCATTGCCATCTGAAGGCTAGTGCTTCTACTGCTGTTCCTTTAAGGTAGCTAATAATTTTAATTATGTTACTTTGTAATAAATAAATAAATAAATAAATAATAAGGTGTAAGGTACCAGTTTTTATTGTTCGATTTTATTCTGTTACCCTTGAACTCGACTTTGATGAATGTAAAATTTCAAAGTGGAAAATCAAATATTTTAAAATATTCCTATTAGTTGGGGATTTTTTAATGACAGATGGCAATAGTGAGAGAAAAAGCTTACTTTTCCATATGAAGAAAAATAAAAGAAGCTCCATTCGTGTTTGGCATGTTTGCCTTGATGGTATTGTTGCGGCATTTATGTTGTGTCATATTCAGTCTTACAATATACACGTTGCAGTTGGATAAAGTTGTTTAGTTTTGGGGCGTGAAATTATTTACTATTATTATTATTGTTTGGTATATTCTAAAACAATATCAAAAATGATAAAATGCTAAAAAGCTATTTACAAACTGTTGCGTATATTTTTGTTTATTTCGATCCAGTTTTCGTTTAGTGAGTGTGTGCGCGTTGTATTCAATTAAAAGATGTTATTAAACATAACAAAGGGTGCATATTAATATGTTATTTTCTTCAATCAAGGAAACTTTTCTATTTTAATTGTCCACTTGTGCGCGTGCATCGAAGTGAATGTCTGCAGTGCATTTTTATTGTAACCAGATACACATTTCGGCTTTATGTGCTTGAAATATCATTTAGTGATTGGATAATCATGGTGCGTTTAACACGCAAAGAACGTCAGGATAAAGTGGAGTTATTGTCCAGCATCAATAAGGTTAATATTGGTGATGAGGTTGAAGCCAGTGATAATGGTTAGTAGAGAGTAGTGTCACCTGTCTAGAGGCAGATATATGTATATGATTACTTGATTTGTATCTGCATGAAAGTCTATCCATATGTTACATACATATTTATATGTAAAAATAAATGTGGGTCATTGACTTGACACTAAATATGTATATTCGATATGCTATGGTTCGATTGTTTATTCTTTTAACATGTACACGCACCAAATGTCTGCGTGAGTTAAGTGTTTTCTACTTGTTTGCTTTAAAAATGCTTATATTTACATATGTTAATATCTATGTATATAGGTGAGGTATATGTATACAAATAAAATTAGTAAATTGAATTCGTTTCCATTTCATTATTTCATTTTTAGATGCTTTCAAGCACTGCACAGATTATCGACATTTAACAGATTCTTCCGATACGGATGATATATTCCTAAAAGGACTCCTGCTGAGTAATCCATCTACGCCAAATAAAGAATTGTTGGTAAGTTGTTGTTGTTGTTCCTGCAGCTGCAGCTGTTGATTATGATTATAGCGTTTCTAATTTGATTGACCTACATTTCTTTGTAGGGAGGTGGTGTACATATATGCATGCTATTACATTTATTGACAAAATTAGATTTGGATGTAGTTTGAGAAATGCTCTGTTACATCATGTTGTTGGACACAGAGAGCATTTTATCATTCACCTCCTCCACATATATTATATGTATATCATTTGCCAACTGCAAATATCTATTAATGAAATGAGAAATTGTTTTTATTTTTTTTGGAAATTATTGAATCAATTCTATTTTTATACATATGTTATATACTCAGTTCAGTTTGATTACAAAATTGTTTTACCACCCAATACACAATCACTACACCATCAACAGTGTGTATTATATATATGTACTCCACTCAGTTCTTAATTGTTTAGATTGAGAAGAACAGCGCACACACACATACATATGTATTGTATTGATTTTTTGATTTGATTTTCTTTTGATATACAAAATATTTCATGCTCCTACATACAATAAAATTAAAATGTACAAGAAGAAATCAGTTTATAAGTTGATTTAGCTGAGAATCGCGTGCATTTGGCCATTTTTGTTAGACCGCACTTGTAGTGAAAGTAATTAAATTTGTTGATGACAATATGCAGGGAGGAAATATAGAGGTTCAATATAAATTAAGCGCGCATATACCCATTGGGCATATAGTAATTAATTATCTAATCATATATATGATACTTTGGCATTATTTAAGTGCTATATGATGTGCGCTAATAAAATGACTCAGAATGCCAGTACTATCGTATTATGTATTATTTGCAAAATGATTGCACGTCGGCGCATTACATAAATGTTGAAATAAAATGAAAAATAAATAATTTCTTATTTGCTGCGATGACGCTAAAAGTAAAAGAAGTAAAAGCAAGTTACATACATGCATAATACACCATGCATACACATACAGACATACAATATGTATACATTTGTACGAATATCGTTTTACACAAAAGATACCTTTAAAGAATAAAACCAGTTTGAACGATAACATGTTAAACGCAAGCCAACATCAATGGGTAATAATTATGCTTTAAATGTTGTGCGTCGCATATTTGAGAGAAAACGTTGCTATGGAAGAGTATCGACAATATACAGGTAAAATGCTAATAAAAAAGAGTATATGTTAAAATATTCGTTGCATGTGTAGCAGCAACAATTACGTTTGGCCTACTGAGCCCACTAAGAATTCAATGAAATATGAAACTTGCTTAAAGCTTGTTTTCAGTTCAAAGTTGTATTGTTTCATTATCTGGCGACACAATTATACTTGATAAAGTACATAATTACATAAATTAGCTTACACTTTCTATTTCTGATTGCTAAGTTGGTACATTGGTACATCTTGTACACCGTTGAGTACTTGAAAAGTTTCATGTGCGTAATAAAACGTTGTAATTATTACAAAAAAAAGGTGGGGTTACATACATACATGTCTGTAAATATTTTATTAACGCAGCTTGGCATTCATTCGCATTGCTGTTGCATTTGTTGTCTACTCATAATGTGCCAAGCTTACGTTCGAGTGTAAGTGCGGCGAGTTCTCTTTTTAAATGCTGAATTTACCTGCTTTGGAATAAATTGAATCACTCACACACACACACACACACACAGAAACTCTTCAGCTAATAACAGTTGGCTAACTTTACTTAGCCAACATAGCTAAGACGACAAAACAATATCAGCTATGGTAGCAACAGCGAGCGAGCAAGCGAGCTCATTTTGTCATTTGTATATGGAGCTATGCTTATTCATTCGTATTTGTGGGTTTGGTTCGTTCAGCGCTGAATATTTGACATCAGTTTAGATTGGTCTGTGAGTAAGGTGAGAAGGTTTTAACGTGTTGCATAGCGGCTGTGTGTTGTGTGTCGACTCTAAATTCGAACAATTGTATGTGTGTATCATAGATTTTTTAATTCGATCAAGTTAAAATGTGTATTCTTCAATAATTGTATGTGTGATTTGATTCGTGCTGTATGTGTTAACCCATCAGAATCGTATTCACTCAATTTGAATAATTATAATAAACGGTGAGAGTGTGTGTGTGTGATGTCATGAACTGCTGTTATACCAAATTGAAAAAAAAAAAATAAAAAGTATATTCACGCTCAACTTTAAGCCCACATATACAAACGTCCATCTTAAAGACGTTGCTAAATATGTATGATTTTACGCTGAAACTACAGTATCGCATCACATTGTTGTATGACTACTGAGCTGAGCTATATTTCAATTCAGTTCAATTCTCTCAATCGAGTCGTACGTTTGACTACGTTTTTTGTTTTTTGTTTCGCTAATATTCTAGTGGCGTAGTGTGTTTATCGAGTGAGTTTTTCTTCCTTTTTCTGTAAGTTCATTTAACTGGCTGCCTATTAATATTATTTTAAAATATTTAAAACGCATATATACAAGTACCTAATTAGCACAATTAGTGTTTTGTACCTTCTGTATGTGCAGGTATGTTACCTTAGTGATTCCATTCGTTATGCGGTCAACAATGAGCACAACAAGAAATAGTGAAAAAAAAAATCGAATTTAAAATTCATAATGGCAACGAAAGAAGAAATTAATATGATTATAATTTCAATTCCAATTTAAGATGTTGTTTTGCACTTTTTATATTGAAACAGCGCCCACAATCGCACATTGTGAAAACCAAATGTTAACTTCATCAACGTCAGCGACCTCAACAATAACGTTATTTGAAAAAAAAATAAAAATAAATAAAAACGAAAAAAACAAGGTGTTTTCGTACCTTGCTGCCTTGTTGCCATTACTTATCGTCTTTTATTATTTTCATTTCGATTCTCCGTTTCAGTCGTAAATTCCAGCTGAATTTCGATACGCTTGTCGCTAACATTCCAATAAGCCTGGAGTATATTTTTAACATATACATGTGTACATATGTATATTTATCATCATCATAAGCATAAACATTGTGTAATTTCAATATAAATTTCTCTTCTACTCAATGTCTCTCTCTCTCTGTTTGTCTCTCATATGCATTTGTTCACTGTATAAGGTACTTATATATGTATGTGTTAGTTATTGTTAATTTTTTTTTCTCCAAAATGACTCTGCGGTACGTGTACGGTTTACTTATTTGGGAGTGGCTCCCAGTAAAAAAAAACCCAAATTTTCAAAAAAAAAAAAAAAAAAAATTAAAAACAGAAATTTTATCAAATTCATAGAAGCAATATTATATTAATCAAATTATAGATATGTAAATTGTATATTTTTTACAAAAAAAAAATCAATTTTTAATTATGCATGCACATGCAATAATGCGCTGTCACTATTACTACTATTTCATACTACGTGCCATTAATAAATTATATTTGCTATTGTAATGATCAAACGTATAATTATCATTACATCATTATCATCATCATCATCATCATCATTAGCGTATCAGTTCATAATTGTTAATCGATAATAAAACATTTCCATTTGATTGTTAATTTCTGTGCTAATTTGTTCGACTTTTCTTCTTTTGGACGCAAAACAACTCATTGACTGGCTGTCGATATTGGTTTCGCTTATGGTTATGCTTATTATCTGTTGCACACCTCATCAGATGTTCATATTTGAATGTAAACGAAAGCGTATAAAAAGGTTAAAGCCCTTTATATCTATCTATGTACATATACGAGTACATACATATATGTATGTACTGTATGTTTATGCTGTTTTAGCAAGCCACATTATATATTGTTTGGCTTCATCGTTTGTATATTTGCATACACTCTCCGTCCATACATGGTTATACAAAAATATTATTACCACTGCAATTGTGATCATCTATCACTGTTTCGTCACGTTGTTTGTTTGTTTTTTTTTTTTTTTTAGCAAATTGATGATAAAAATGTATAAAATATTTTTCACATTTTCGGTGATGGTCTTTTACGAATTGTGCGCAGTGCATTTGCAACACCATATACTACAAGATCAGTTTGAGTTCATTTTGCAGTTTCGATTCCATTTGAATGCATCTAATTACATTAAATGATCATATTGGTAAAGGGGGTTTCAATGTGTATTATACGATGAAAAACGGCATTAATTATTCGATTAATAAAAAGTTTGATTAAACTAAAAAAAAATTTCACCGTTATTTTGCTGTGTTTTTGAAACATACTTTGGAAATATAGGTTTCAAACGAAATTTATTCTATTCGCAGTTGTGAAATGCCACCTGTCCATTTTGCATTGAAAAAATTATTATAAATATTTGGGAATATTTTATTCGAATAATTTTATTCTGATTAATAGATCATATTTCCATTTTTATTAATTGTTATTAGGAATATTTGGATTAATTTATTCGAATAATTTTATTTTCATTAATCGAATAATTTCAATTTTTGATTAATCAAAAATATGATTAAAATTTGTTATTTGATCATTCAGAATTTTTATTAATCAGATTGTTCGATTAAACGATTCGCAGCTATGGAAAATTGTATGCTCTCCTTTGTTTGGGACATATTTTGAATATTTTATTCAAAAAATTTCATATGTGATTAATAAAAAATGCCGATTAATCAGTATTTTGATTTATTTCATTGGTTGATTGAATGATTAATCACATAGCCTTAATAAATATATGCATACAGTAGTTTTTATAATTTCACAATAGCAACCCTGGCTATTCTTTTACAGCACATTGTGTTTAAATTCTATTATGACTCGCGTTCACTTATTTGACTTCGAAATCACAAATTATTGCTGGATTTGGTAATGTTAACTAATGATTTAATATTCCACCATAAAAAAATAATTTAGCGGTGTTAAATCACACGATGATGGAGGCCATATGGAAGGCCGAAGTCGTAGAATATCAAAACCAATCAATATCAAAATTTTACAGCTGATAGCTGCTTGAACTGCAAAAAACACCCTTTACTTACATGCATTATATATTCATATTTATTGTCAATTCTCAAATAACGTTGCCAATTTAAACTACGGATATGCATATGTAAATATATGCACAGAGCATACCTAGTGTAAAATAATATGGTGTCAAATTAAAAATGCTATTTTAAATCGAAATGTCATTTTAGAAAGCTTTCCAACAATAATGCAAATGCATTCACATTCGATTTTTATTCATATTACTTTCATTTTAATCATTCGTTGCTTTCCGCTTTTCATGTAAAATTTATTATTCTTTTTTCGCCTCTCATCCAATGGTACTCGTCCGTCCAATGATACACGTATAGTAAAACTCAAATTGCGCTGCGCTGTGTTTACCTTTTCTCATTGCTTTGCTGTTTACCTTTATTGGGTGGGAAAATGCATTCGATGTAGTCGTTTTTTTTTATTGCATGTCGAGCCTAGAAAGTAATTGTAGCATGTAGAGTATACTACACAAATTATAGTTCATTAACGTAAAGAAACCAACAAATTATATTTCATACGTATGTCATGATTGTTGTTGTTGTACTATGATGTAGTAGGTACGAGTATTGTGAAATCAGTTGTTATTTGACTTTCAAATGAGATGCACTTAATAAGGCTTGGCAATATGTAATATGTAAACAATTAGAAATAAAACTTTTAAAACATTTCATCAACTTATTTAGTTCAAGTTTAGCTACAAAAACAATATACAATACATTACAAATGTATGTATGTGTGTGTGAATTTGACCTTACTCTCGTCGAAAAGCATTAAACGGTCGCTTCAAAAATGTCGTTCCGTTATTAGTTGGATGTACTCGGATCACTGAGGTTAATTTGTCGTTATTTAATACTATGTGATTGCCCAAACTCAATTTACTACTTATGACTCAGTCAATTATTTAATTAATTTTACGCATACTTGTCACATGACCTACGCAATTACAACATTTAAGTCTTTGTCTTGGTCTTTATTTTTGCTTTGCTCCAATTGAATTAACCCATAAATGTCACATGTACTTAATTTTTATTTAATATTCTATTTTTTCCTTAGTTGAATCCATCTGAACCAGAGCCAGTGTCTGCTTTTTTGCCAGCCCATTTGAATAATAAGCCAATCTGTGACGATATTATAAGAAAATTTTCACCATCACGTCGTTTGGAATCTCGTGAATTAGCTAAACTTTTGGCACAACCACATTTTCGTGTATGTTATGTTCATCATGTTTTTATTGCTAACGCTAACAATCTTATTAATATCATTGACAGGCTCTGATACGTGCACATGATGAAATAGGTCATTTGTATGAGAATCGTTATAAATCTGCTGGTGGTTCACTATCGAAGCTAGAGTCGATATCCAAACGACAAAACGGCGGCGGCGGTTATCTATTCCCTTCGGAAGTATTAAATAGTAAAATGCCTGTGGAAACAATCAAAATGGTTGGTTTGCGTCGTGACGCAAATAAGCCACTCGGTTTGACAGTCGAAATCGATGAGCACAAGCAATTGCTTGTAGCTCGTATATTGGCTGGTGGTGTGATCGATAAACAGGGTCTCTTACGTCCCGGCGATGTTATACTTGAGGTGAATGGTACACCGGTGCATACACCGGAAGAGCTACAAGTGGAGGTATCTCGTGCCAAAGAGAATCTCACATTGAAAATTGGTCCGAATATAGATGAGGAAATGAAATCGGCCCGTCTTACAATGGGTGGTCAGGTAAAACAAAATGGAATCTCAAGTATTGAACTGGGCAAGAAATTGACGGTAAGTGGTGTCAGTTGTATAGAGCATGCGTTTACGTGGCTTAATCTTATAAAATGCAACACTGCTGCTTCTATTCAAATACAAAGGCAAACAACAATTACACTAACGAGATGCTGTTGATTTGAATGTGCATTCCTGCGGTGCGTTTTATAAAGTTAACCCATTTCTCATTAGGAAATATAATGTTTTTTTTTCTTTTTCAATTGCATTAACATATGAAAGACAATGATTTAATAATAATTGAATAATAATGATTTGTATTCATTGTATTTAATTTGACGTTTATTGTTAGTTTTTCATCGTTTGCACTTGAAACTTGGTTTGAGAATGAAAAATGTTTTAGATAAGTTGATTAAGAAAATATCATACTATAGTTGGAAAAATTGAATAACCGAAAAATATAAAATTTGGATTATTTCAATGAAAAAATTGATTACATATTCCCGAAGAAGTATAAATAATTTTTTATTTGTTGTTGTTGTTGTTATTATTATCATTTATAAATAAAAAACATGTCTCTCCCCCAATACACTAAAATTGTTTTTATTGGATATTTAATTTTTCCAACTAATTAGTACACTATTAGTGCATGATGAAAATTACATTATTTTTGCGATGTTCACTTTTTTCGATATGATTTTGAATTTGGCTTAATTATGTTGGCAAAATTTATATAATTATAAATATTTATAATTATTATTTGAAGTATACATACATATATATATATTTAGTATTCAAAATCGGACATTTGCAAAAGCCGATAATGTAATTATGTAAGTAAACAGAATTAAATTCATCATTGTACTCTAATCAATTTGTAATAGAAGAAAAAATACAAAAAATCAAATTTCTAAATATTAATAAAATATTAATTTTAAAAATTTTGTCCCACTCTTTCACAGTGTTATATGCGTGCTTTATACACGTATACTCCTTCAGAGGATTCTCTACTGCCATGCAAGGATATTGGTCTACCATTTAAATCTGGTGATATTTTACAGGTTTGTTTTCTTCTTTATTATTGTATATTTTTGATTTATTTATTTTCTTGTTTTTTTTTATAGATTATCAATGTAAAAGATCCAAATTGGTGGCAAGCAAAAAATCTTACAGCACAATCGGAGCAAATTGGTTTGATACCATCACAAGAACTAGAGGAACGACGTAAAGCATTTGTTGCGCCCGAAGCTGATTATGTACATAAAATTGGCATTTGTGGTACAAGGGTTAGTACAAATGTTTAACTTTTGCTTATAGATTTGTGAATAAATTGTTTAAATTTAATTTAGATTTCAAAACGTAAACGAAAAACCATGTATCGTTCTGTAGCGAATTGTGAATTTGATAAGGCAGATCTGATGCTGTATGAAGAGGTGACACGTATGCCACCTTTTCGTAGGAAAACACTTGTATTAATTGGCGTCTCCGGTGTAGGTAGACGTACGCTCAAGAATCGTTTAGTCAATAGTGATCCTGATCGTTTTGGCGTAGTTATTCCTCGTAAGTTTTTTTTATCTAATTGTTTGCTCTTTCAGAACTTCTAATGCATTTATATTCGTATGTCATACATTTAGATACTACACGTCCAAAACGCGCTCTAGAGGAGAATGGCCAAACCTATTGGTTTATGGAACGAGAAGAGATGGAAGAGGAAATTAAGCAAAATCAATTTCTCGAATATGGCGAATACAATGGCAATTTGTATGGTACACATTTGCACTCAATTAAGGATGTTATAAATAGCGGTAAGATAATTTTGGAGAATAAAATTGTCAATGTCAATGTGTTCAACTATTTCAAATCACAGGTCGTATGTGCGTATTGGATTGTGCACCAAATGCTTTAAAAATTCTACACAATAGCCAAGATTTGATGCCATTCGTTATATTTATTGGTGCACCTGGTATGGAACAATTAAAAATGATTTATGCAGAGCGACGTGCCACTGGTTCCAATAAAAATTTAGCTGTAAGATATTATTGTGGTAGTAATCATGATTAAAATAATTTAATACTTAAAATATTTTTACTTGCAGTTTGATCGTCAAAGTTCTATACGTTATAGTTCAAGACGTGCACGCACACTGGAATCTCTTGCATCGCTATATGAGGTATTTGATTATGGCTACTGATATTTGTAATATTTACTTTAGTAATTCAATTAATTGAAATTTTCTAGGATGATGATTTAATTGCCACTGTGGAGGAGAGTGCATTCGTGCAAAGAAAATATGAAAAATATTTCGATATGGTTATTGTAAATGAAGATTTCGATGAAACCTTTAGACAAGTGGTCGAAACTTTAGATCAGATGAGTCACGAAGAACAATGGGTACCGGTCAATTGGATATATTAATTTTTAAATTCAAACTACTATATATGAAAAAGAAGGAAAGCGAAAATACAAACAAACAAAAAATTTATTTCAATTCAATCGCTTTAATATCTCTGTTCTTTGCTCTCTGACGATTAAATGGCAACACAGCCGATTGTTCACCGAGTGCTATACATATATGTAGAAAATGAAGAAATCAATGAAGTGTTCTTATTTGCAATTAAGATTGATTATTGTTATTATAATGTTATACACAAACAACATAGGATGACGCATATATTGAAAAAGAATCGAATTATTTATTAATTCACTTTTTTTGTATACTTATTTTGCAATACTTTCATGCATCATCCATTTAAAAACCGTCTATAGTGCTTAATTAAATTGTGTCTTTTTGATATATGTATCTATTATTTTATTTTATTTTTTATTATTATAATTTTGATATATATTTGTTTACACAACTTGTGCGATTTAAATTTAGTAAAATGTTAAACATTTTTAAGGACAATTATTCGAATATATATTGCTTTACATATTACAATTTATTATAGTCGTGTAAATTGTAGAAACGAATCCCTCCATAAAATGTGTTTTTATTTTTTTTTTCTTCGATTAAGTACAATATTATTGTGTGTAATTAAAAAGGAAATTATTATTAATATATATTTTGTAATTATTTCATTTAATGCGTGTATATTTCAAATACATATTATACAAAATCCTAAAATATTGGAGGAAATATCATCCAATGCTACAGTAATGAAGTTGCCTTTATTTTATTTAGATAGTTACGCTTTTTATTGCATATCATTATATGTATAGATATAAATATTTTAAATCTACTACAATATCATCCACATATGCATACACATCAGAGTTGTGAAAGAATTTAATCATTTCACCAGTTTAAAAGACTTAAGTCTTATTTCTCCATTTGAGAATGTGACTTCATTGGCAATATAATAATTTAAGTCTCTTAGGATTTTATCCTCTGTATGATATAATTCTTGAGTTTAAAATGCATTTAAATATGATTCTACTTTCAATAATGATTTAGATGGATTTCATTGTAATTCAATACAAATTTAGAAAAATTAAAAAAAAAATGTAAAAAAACAACAAAATGAGCATCACAGGTTTTTGTGCCCTGTAACTTTTATGTGAAAGCCAAACATGTTCTAGCATTTCGTAATTGAAAATTATTTTCTATTAAGTCCTAAATGATTGATTACTTTTGCAGCTGTAAAAATATATGTTCGTATGCATATGTATATGCATAAGTGAACTTCGGCAAGTCAAAAAAAAAAAATCTTAGCACAGAAGCCGCAATACAATTCGTTTTAAATATCAAAAGTATTATAATGAAATGAACTACTACTCAAATTAAAATCTTATTAACATATGTATGTAATTTATTGCTGTTATTTTAAAATCTCAGCTTTCAGAAATACAAAGAAAATATTCTGCTCAAACATTCAAGCATTTCTTGTAATTTATTTGTCGATTACATGCGGTTAAATACTTTTACTGAATAAGAGGGGCAGCTTTTTAAAGCACTTAGGTTTTTTAGGTTATTATCGGGGGGAAAAATGACTTACTGTGTTTCTTGTAACGTTTTGTCAGATGAATAGTTCGAAGTTCACGCTGAAGCTGAAGTATTGTATGAGTTTAGGCTCTAAGTTAGGGATTATAATTAGCCAGAAGCAGACGAAAATTTTAGCTGAACGATGAAAAGCTACGAAAACGTTATCAAATGGAGGTGATTCTACTGAAACGAATTTGCCTTTAGATTGCTTCACATACATACTATAAAAGCGACTCGACGCAATCTTTCAACATCTAGGATTTATATTCTCCTATCAAAAGCGTTGAGGGCTATTTGAATTTCGTCGAGTTGCTTGAGACGGGGTTCAAACTTGTACAGAAAGCTAAAATCATACAATTAAATAAATACTCATATCTAGTGATAATAGAAATTTATTTAAAAAAACACTCCATTTAAATATTAATTTGCTGATGATACATTGTCTCATCCTTTATACGACATTGTTGTGTTACTATTAATTACGTTTACAAAATACCCAACTTCTTTTCCACAACTACATGTGGCTGCATCATGAATTCATGATTTTCTGGTGTACCCAGGAAATCAGAAAAGCCAATCATTTCATCTCTACCCAATAGTACATCTTCCATCATGTTACTGTAAATGTAAATTATTAACGTAAATTCTGACGTTCACATTCATAATATATGAATGTTACATACCTTGATTGGAGGAATGGTAAACGACCAATTTGTCTGGCAGCAAAAAGATCCATACCCATTCTTAATGGTGGACCCATACCTTCACGATTCCTTAGCATTTGCATAGATAAATTATAATGATGTGTATCAAAATTGTCTTCCGAATCTTTGAGACGATGTATGTGAGCCACCTGCATTAGGCAATTGGATTTACCAGGCGCAGCTACATTCGCAGAAGCGTCTAATACATTTGGAATAGTAGGTTGCACCTTAATTGATTGTTCCTATTGATGAAATATTATAAAATTTTAGAATCTATTAAATTTTATGAATTTCCGCAAACAAACCATTTCGAATATATTGAATTTTATGAAAATCAGCAAGTAATGTCAATGACAAACAGAATAAATCAACTTGAAGTTGGTTGTATTTCTGATGGCATGAGTGTTGCCATATAACAATAATTTATTTTGATTGATTTTGAATGGGTACTGAATACTAAATACGTAATCGGTATAGTAGAATATGTAATTAAACACATTCGAAGGATTTTCTTGAACTATTTTCATATATTAAATCCTACTGTTAATTGCAAATCTCCTACTGTCTTGTTATTGAAAAATGCAATAAGAATAATCAAAGAAAAATAGCCTTCTACTTAATAAAATTATTACTAGATCTAAATTATGCGTAAAATAGTAATGAATGCCGTTTGATTGACTGCCATTTAACAATATTGTTACGTTTTTATTCTGTGAGCGTTTAATTCTATTTGAATTACCTTGTTCGATCACTGGATTCTGTTAATAATAACTGCAACACTTATTTTATACAACTATATACAGCAACAATTTATTTCATAAACACTATTTACAATCAACTCTGTTTATAATCAACTATTTACAATAACACTTTAATGTACTAGCAACTTTTGCCTCTGTATCAATGTTTTCGCAATCACGTTCGGAATTAGATTGATTGTCAATACTCAACACTGGCTCTATTTATACTCTGTTGGCAACACCCCAGAATCTTCCTTTATCGAGATTCTTCTCTTCCTTTCTCGTTGGCTTGTTCTGGTTATCGCTTATTTCTTTTTGTTGACATTCGTTTCGATGCTGCCAATAGAGTCAGTCACAATAGTGATGAGTAATCAACTATCGATACTCGTTACACTGCCCTCCTCTTAACCTTGTTCGTCCCGAACAAGTTTTTATACTTCCCCTCGATATGGCGCAAGTCGCTCCAAGTGCACTACTTTAAACTTTGCTCTTTTATTCCAGGCACGTTGAATGCGATACACTACGTCATTTATCTTTGCTATAATCTCATATGGTCCTTCCCAATGAGTCTGTAGTTTAGGAGACAGGCCTTTCTTTCGTTGTGGATTATGAAGCATTACAAGCTCTCCTTCATAGAACCCTTTTGAATTTGCTTTCAAGTCATACCTGGCCTTCATCTTATCGCTTATCATCTGCGACCGCTCTCTGATGAACCGATGTACTTCATCCAACTGTTCCCGCTTTTCGCTAGTATAATTACCTTCGGCTGATCTCGTTGGTGTTACGACTCCAAATTTTAAATCAGCTGGCAGTCTTAACTCGTTTCCAAAAATTGCCATTGCCGGTGTAGTAGCCGTCGTATCATGTTGTGCGCATCGATATGCCATGAGGAACATTGGTATATGTACATCCCAGTCTCTTTGGTATTTATCTACGACTTTTCTCAAATATTCCTCCAAGGTACGGTTGAATCGTTCTACCATGCCATCAGATTGTGGATGCAAAGGTGTTGTACGAGTTTTGTATATACCCAGCATACGGCATATCTCTTGGAATACAACTGATTCGAAATTTCGACCTTGGTCTGAGTGTAACTCCATCGGTACACCAAAACGAGTAACCCATTGGTTGACGAATACATCCGCAACTGTACTAGCTTCTTGATTTGGAATGGGGTATACTTCAGGCCATTTACTGAAGTAATCTATAACCACCAGAACATACTTGTTTCCTGCGTTGCTTATTGGAAATGGCCCAGCTATGTCCATAGCAATTCGCTCAAATGGAGCACCCACGGTGTATTGGTGCATCTTACCTCGACTTTTCTTAGTGGGACCTTTGGCCATTGCACATTGCTTACATTTCCGAATCCAATCAGCGACATGGTCATGACATCCAACCCAATAAAATCGTTTCTTGATTTTCTCGACGGTTTTGGTGATTCCCAAATGCCCTCCACTGGAGGCATTGTGATACTCAGCTATCACTTCATTTATTCTTGCCTTGGGTACCACAAGCAGATCATAAGTGATTTTTCCATCTTCACTTTCCCATGTTCGGAATAAACATCCGTCTCGTAAGTGCAGGCTTTGCCACTGCGCCCAGTATGCCTTTGCTATTGGACTCTCATTAGCCATTTCTTGCCAATCTGGACGTATGCCCTGCTCCTTGTGTTCCATAATCTTTGCGAGATCTGGGTCGTTCCGTTGATCTTCTTGAACTCGTTCGGTTGTCCATGACTCTTCCGATAATACATTCGTAAGTCGTAGGTTAACAATGTGATTCTGGCTTCCTACCCGAGGACAATGTTTACTATCTACGGTGCAAGTACGATGATATGGAGTAACAGCTTTACCACGATGAATGACATCACGATCTTCCTTTCGTTGTCCTGGTGAATTCGATCTTTGTTGCTTGCGTCGTAGCCGACAATTACGCGCCATGTGTCCTCTTTGATCGCATATGAAGCACTTACCGGCAAATTTATTTTTGTGTTGATTCCTTGTTCTTCCTTTAGGCTTCATACTCGATTGATTGCAATCACGAGCTATATGCCCTCGTTTGTCGCAAATGAAGCACTTACCATTAAATTTGTTTTCACGTCGACCTGTTGTTCTTCCTTCAGGCTGCATTACTGACTTAACTGCCTGACACACTGCTTCAACCAGATCTGCTGTTTCTGTTTCTAGTTGGCGTACCCGTGGCATTGGTCTACACATCAAACTGGCGGCTTCAAATGTCAAGGCACTACTGACTGTTTCGGCATAAGTATTTCTTGGTGACATGACTAGGGCACGCTTTGTCTCTCCATCACGTATGCCATCTATGAAAGCCTCTATTTTGATTTTTTCGACGAACTCTTCCGAATTACCGGAGAACGCTAGATGACATAAGCGCTCAATATCGGAAGCGAATTCCTGAAGGCTCTCATTACTCCGTTGCACTCGCGATCTCAATTCCACACGATGTAATTGACTCTTGTATTCATTTCCATATTTCCGCTGGAGGGTGTCCATCAGTGACTGGTAGCTACCACGATCTTTCTCTGGAACCATCTGTAACACCTCGGAAGCATTACCTTTTAATGCGACTATTAAAGCAGCAGTCTTGTCGCTATCATCCCATTGATTCTTCGAAGCTGTTGTCTCGAATTGAAGCTTGAAGATATTGAATGGCGTGCTTCCGTCAAATGTTGGTGGCTTTAATTTGATTGTACTTGAATCTCTAATCACTGATGTGGCTGTTCCATTTATTTTTAGTTGATTGAGTTCGTGCTGTAATTTCTCGAACTTGTCTTCCCAGTCGTCGACATGTTCCTTCAGCTTATCATCCAACTCATCCACGTGTTCTTTCAGCTCTGTGACTTTGTCATTAATAGCTCCGGAAATTTCCTGAAATCTAAGTTCAATTCCTTTCTGTAGATTTTCGATGACGTGTTCTTGTCGAGCCGAATGTTCTTGAATTTCCATACGCAATTCACTAATAACGCCCTCTTGGCGTACCGAATGTTCTTGAAGCTTGGAGTCAATGCGAGACGCATTTCCTTGAATTTCCGTACGCAATTCAGCCGAATGTTCTTGTAACTTCGCATTAATTCCTTGCAGTTGCTGCTGCTGCTGTTGCATCATGGATTTCATAAATTCCATGAGTTGACCACTCGAATCTACCTTGCTCTCTTCCTCGGCGTGCACAACTGCATGTATATCGTCTTCCTCAAAGAACTCATGTTCTTCTACATTAATTCCCTTAGCCTCCATGGCTTTCCTCAGCCTCACCAGCAGTTCCGCCTTTGCACCTGATGACGATAGGTTCATCTCTACCAACAGCTTTTTAAGCTGGTCCACTTTTAGTTGGTCAATTTTCACCATCTTTACAGAATCCCACTTCTGACACCAATTGTTACGTTTTTATTCTGTGAGCGTTTAATTCTATTTGAATTACCTTGTTCGATCACTGGATTCTGTTAATAATAACTGCAACACTTATTTTATACAACTATATACAGCAACAATTTATTTCATAAACACTATTTACAATCAACTCTGTTTATAATCAACTATTTACAATAACACTTTAATGTACTAGCAACTTTTGCCTCTGTATCAATGTTTTCGCAATCACGTTCGGAATTAGATTGATTGTCAATACTCAACACTGGCTCTATTTATACTCTGTTGGCAACACCCCAGAATCTTCCTTTATCGAGATTCTTCTCTTCCTTTCTCGTTGGCTTGTTCTGGTTATCGCTTATTTCTTTTTGTTGACATTCGTTTCGATGCTGCCAATAGAGTCAGTCACAATAGTGATGAGTAATCAACTATCGATACTCGTTACAATATTATTATTATTATTATCGCGTGTTATAGACATGAGCGTTCAGTTAAGTAGAGATGATTCCATAAATTTCCGCATTATCCTCCACGTTGATAGAATGGCATGATGTTGGCATTTTTTACATACTAATGAAATTTAATAAATATTTTATCACTCTTACGGTCAGTTTTTCAGTACAAGTTTAAACTAAGTTTACGTAAATAGAGTTTAAATATAAGCCTCTTTTAGACCGCAGCAAGAAAATATGTACTGAAATCGCAATGAAAAACTGGCCCTAAGAAACTTAACTAAAATTAAAATTAAGGATACAAGTAAGAAAGAAATTTTAAAAAAGGAGGAAAACAAATATGAACAATTCGCTTGAGCTCGGATAGAAGCGAGTTCCATAGTCTAATACGGTTGCCGAAAAAGAAACGACTAGAATTCAGATGAGATGATAATGAGTTGAGTGGATTGGATAGATTGCAAAAATCGAATTTTTTCATATAGACACCAGAGTTTTGCAAAAAGTCATCAAATCCAGGTCCTAGAATAGATTTGTCAGTGATATGATCATAGAAAAGCAGACCAAAAGCACATCGAATCGTATTGTTGAATGTTGTGTGTAAGTTTACGTTGAACACACTTACGTTACACAATTGTTTTACAAAGTTAACTCTAACTGCAGACTGTATTCAGCTGAAAAGCGAAAGGAACGTAAAGTATAATATATTTTAGGGACGACACGTACATATTTAAAAAATTCCAATTGAAACTAGACTAGATGTTGTTGAACCATTATTAAAAAATTATAATAGCATATTTTGATAAGTTTTCAATAATATTTTTGTTGTTATGTAATGGGTAATACAGCATTAAAAATAAAATCTACTGAGCACACTGATGAAGTGGAAATTATAATTAATTTAAAATTAAAAATCTTTTAATTAATTACAATTTATGTATTTTGGAAAATAAAAAAATCTCCTTACAGTCGGCTGGGGCCGACCAAACTATACCCTGCATATGTAGATTTATATATAAAAAGTTTACTCGAATATCCAACTTTTCTTTTATTTCCACTTTTCGAGAAACAATTTTTGCATATACTACTAATTTACACCCGAAATATGGTTGACTTTGACGAAGTAAAAGGATTTTAAGATAATTCCGAGGCTTAGTATGGGAGCTATATAAAAAGTGGGCGTGGCTTACCACTTTCTAGTAAATCCAATTAATTTTTCAATGTTAATCCACACCTTAAATTTGGTGTCCTACGTTGAATAGTTTCTAAGTTATGGTGGTTAACATTTTTGTTTAATTTCCTCAACTTTGTATGGGAGCCCCAATAAGAAGTGGGCGTGGTACGCAGATTTTTCTCCAGATTATTTCCGACTACGATATTAATTTAAGTGTCAATTATGGTTATTGTAGACATAAGATTGGCTAAGTTACAGCTGTTTCAATTTAAAATTTGTATGGGGGCTACGATAAACACTGGGCGTGGTGCGCCCATTTTCTGTGAGCCTAGTTGCTCGTACAATACTAATCCATACCCTAAGTCTCGTTGTCCTAGGCTAAATGGTTTGTAAGCTATGGAGCTTAAAATTTTAGTTTAATTCACTCGACTTTGTATGGGAGACCCATGAAGGAGTGGGCGTGGCACACTGATTTTCTGCCAGATTTTTGCTGACTACGATATTAATTTAAGTGTCAATTATGGTTATTCTAGACAGAAGATTGCCGAAGTTACAGCTGTTTCTATTTAAAATTTGTATGGGGGCTACGATAAACACTGGGCGTGGTGCGCCCATTTTCTGTGAGCCTAGTTGCTCGTACAATACTAATCCACACCTTAAATCTCGTTATTCTACGCTGAATAGTTTGCAAGTTATAACCGGTAACATTTTTTTTAATTTCCGCAACTTTGTATGGGAGACCCATGAAGGAGTGGGCGTGGCACATTGATTTTCTGCCATATTATTTCTGACTGCCGTGTTAATCTAAGTGTCAATTATGGTTATTCTAGACAGAAGATTGTAGAAGTTACAGCAGTTTCAATTTAAAAGAAGTACAGACACTTTGTATGGGAGCTACGCTAGAAAGTAGGCGTGGCTCACCCACTTTTGGCGAGGTTATATAGTAGTATAATATAACTCTATGTGCAAAATATTGTTGTCCCAAGTGGTATATTATGTGAGTTATAGCAAGTTAAAGATTTTGAAAATTTCGAGGTTAGTCGCTTTGAATGCTTGGTGTGGGCGTGGTTATTGACCGATCATGCCCAATATCAATCCCCTCCGTACCCTTGGATCAGAGATTACTTATGCCAAATTTCATCGAAATAGCTCAATATTTACTCAAATTATCGTGCGAACCAGCCAGGTGACAGACAGACGGACGGACGGACGGACGGACGGACGGACATCGTTAAATCGAAAATTTAATCGACGCTGATCACGAATATATATCCATGTCTATATCTCCGGAGATTCCTTCAAGTGGACACAAACATCTGACCGAAATGAATATACCATGCATATTGCATTATGCAGGGTATAAAAATAAATATAATACTTGCAGTTTTGAATATTGAGAAGCATTTCATATAAAGTACTCGATTTGCGTCACATGGCACACCAATAATTTAAAGAACTGGTAAAAATTTCCACCACTGTACTGGTTCTAACCTAGAAATTTACTTAAGTGGATCCTTGTATATTTTTATACCCTGCATAATGCAATATGCATGGTATATTCATTTCGGTCAGATGTTTGTGTCCACTTGAAGGAATCTCCGGAGATATAGACATAGATATATATTCGTGATCTGCGTCGATTAAATTTTCGATTTAACGATGTCGGTCCGTCCGTCCGTCCGTCCGTCTGTCTGTCACCTGGCTGGTTCGCACGATAACTTGAGTAAATATTGAGCTATTTCGACGAAATTTGGCACAAGTAACCTATGATCCAAGGGTACGGAGGGGATTGATATTGGGCATGATCGCTCAATAGCCACGCCCACACCAAGCATTCAAAGCGACTAACCTCGGAATTTTTAAAATCTTTAACTTGCTATAACTCACATAATATACCACTTGGGACAACAATATTTGGAACATTGAGTTATATTATAACACTAGATAACCTCGCCAAAAGTAGGTGAGCCACCCCTACTTTCTAGCGTAGCTCTCATACAAAGTGTCTGTACTTCTTTTAAATTGAAACTGCTGTAACTTCTACAATCTTCTGTCTAGAATAACCATAATTGACACTTAGATTTACATGGCAGTGAGAAATAATATGGCAGAAAATCAGTGTGCCACGCCCACTCCTTTTTGGGTCTGCCATACAAAGTTGCGGAAATTAAAAAAAATGATACCGGTTATAACTTGCAAACTATTAAGTATAGAATAACGAGATTTAAGGTGTGGATTAGTATTGTACGAGCAACTAGGCTCACAGGATATGGGCGCACCACGCCCACTGTTTATCGTAGCCCCCATACAAATTTTAAATTGACACAGCTGTAACTTCGGCAATCTTCTGTCTAGAATAACCATAATTGACACTTAAATTAATATCGTAGTCGGTAATAATGTGGCACAAAATCAGTGTACCACGCCCACTCCTTCATGGGTCTCCCATACAAAGTCGAATGAATTAAACTAAAACTTTTAAGCTCCATAACTTACAAACCATTTAGCGTAGGACAACGAGATTTAAGGTATGTATTAGTATTGTACGAGCAACTAGGCTCATAGGAAATGGGGGCGCCATGCCCACTGTTTATTGTAGCCCCCATACAAAATGACTGAAATCCTTTAAAATTGAAACAGCCGTACCTTCGGCAATCTTCTGTCTATAATAACCATAATTGACACTTAGATTAATATCGTAGTCGGAAATAATCTGGCAAAAAATCAGCGTACCACGCCCACTTCTTATTGGGGCTCCCATACAAAGTTGAGGAAATTAAACAAAAATTTTAACCGCCATAACTTACAAACTATTCAGCGTAGAACAACCAGATTGAAGGTGTGGATTAGTATTGTAAGGGCAAATATGCCCACAAGAAAGGATGACTGAATTTCTGTTAAATTGAGATAGCTGCAGCTTCTGCAATCTTCTGTCTAGAATAATCATAATTAATACTTAGGTTAATATGGTAGTTGTACATAATCTGGCAAAAAATCAACATGCGCCCACTTCTTAATGGGGCTACCACACAAAGTTGCGAAAATTTAAAAAAATTTAAACCGCTATAACTTACGAATTATTCAACTTAGGACAAACAAATTTAAGGTGTGGATTAATATTGAAAAATTAATTGGATGTACAAGAAAGAGGTAAGCCACGCCAACTTTTTATATAGCTCCCATACTAAGTCTCAGAATTATCTTAAAAACCTCCTTTAAATTATCCCTTTTAGAACTCTCATAACATACAAAGTACTTTCTCAAAGTCAATCATATTTCGGGTGTAAATTAGTAGTATATGCAAAAATTGTTTTTCAAAAAATGGAAATAAAAGAAAAAGATGGATATTCGAGTAAACTTTTTATATATATATCTACATATGCAGGGTATAATTTGGTCGGCCCCAGCCGACTGTAAGGAGATTTTTTAAAGTATCAATGGCACGCTGGGTCAAGGAAAAAGATTGAAACTGGTAGACACCTTCGTATTTTAGTCCTATTTTGTGAATATATCAACTTTTTCGAAATGTCCTTTGAACGAGTTGTATTTAATTAAATCCGGTAACGTAATTTCGAATATTATGTGGAAAATTTGAAATGTACAATATTAAATTAAATATGGATTTAATTATGATATTTTTAGAACAGTTTTCCACACGACATTTTGAAAATTAGATTTAAAATTAGTATATTTTTTTTTTTTTTTTTGTTAGCTTATTTTTTTTTTTATTGAATCTTTCTTAAATACAAGAAACTAACAATAATTATTCAAATCTTACAAGCTAAATAAAACTATGTGATATCCCCTACGTTCCATCACAATTTGGTGAGTCGCGAGATGTAGCAATTTTACAGCATATTCAGTGTGTCTTTTCTTTTTAATCGACGATGCCCCTTGCTCAGCAACAATTGCCTAGCAAGGGGATTCGGATGACTGTGTAATTTTTGAATGTAGCTTCTGCAGGACATTGCAACTTCCTCAGAAATTGTGGATACATTTAAATCTCGATGGATGTTAACGTTCCTCATATACCAAGGCGCGTTTACAATAATTCGCAGACACTTGGATTGTATTCGCTGCAATTTTTCGATATTTGAGGGAGATGCGGTGCCCCAAAACTGAATACCATAAGTCCAGACTGGTTTCAGGATTGCTTTATATAATAGCACTTTGTATTCAAGATTCAACTTTGATCGTTTGTGTAACAGCCACCATAACTGATTCATTTTAAGCTTGATCTGAGTTTTCTTTGCCTCTATGTGATATTTCCATGTCAGCCTTCTGTCGAGGTGAATACCCAAGTACTTTGTTGAGGAACATTGTGGAACTGATTGGCCATTAATTTTAAGTGGGGGACATGTATCTAGCCTTAGCGTGAAGGTTACATGTACGCTCTTTGATTCATTGACTTTTATACGCCATTTTGCTAGCCAGATTTCGAGAGAATCGACGTGAGTCTGCAGGAGTTTAGTAGCTTCTATGGGGTTAGAGCGAGAGCACAATATTGCCGTATCATCAGCAAAGGTCGATATGAATGTATAGTTATTGTTGGGCATATCTGAAGTGTATAAGAGATACAGTAAGGGACCCAAAACGCTTCCTTGAGGAACGCCAGCGTGAATATCCAATGGATTTGTTGTGTAATCCTTGTGATGTACGAGAAATTGTCTTTTCGTGAGTATATAAAACATATTTTTTTATATCGTTAATTTTGTTATGTACTTAAATCTAAAATCTAGTAGATCTGAAAATTCTCAGTCGTTATTTTCAATAGTTTTGCATTAAATTTTGTATTGTATTTTGATGTGGCATTTTCAAAAAAGTGAAATAGTGTTTATAATAATTTTAGTAATAAATATCATAACAGAAAAACAATTTCTATGTACAAAGTGTACAAAATAATAAGAATCTACTAATAATTCCATCCGATATTGGAATGATTAGGCTAAATCTATAGTATGTAAAATATTTTCAAATGAACAAAGTTAAATGAAATGAAAAATTTATTTATTCACTTAATTGAATACAAAACAACCAGTTGTTAATATCTAAAGAAAACATTTCTATTGATTTAGACATGCACATTAGCACTTTGGTCAAATGACAATGACGGCTACGATACTACGGCAACGACAATGAATTAAAAAGTTGTGATCAAGCACTCTACGTACACATCGCCTCACATCCTGCATATGAAATATCGTGCTATATCAAATTTTAATTAAAACGTTAAATAAAATAGGAGAAAAATAAAAAATAATATTATATTAAGACATGACGTATTGTTGTTGTTGTTGACGCCCACACCTTTTAGCGTTTCATATACATACACTAATATTCCATGTATATATGTGATACAATATGAGCATAAATATCAATAGCTAATACGTTTGTATGTTTATTCACATTTATGGCATTCTTCACATTTGGGCCAAAAACTAGTAAAACAACAAAGATTAATTAGTGCGTATGCACTAATAAAATGTTGTCGCCAAATTGTGAAATGACTCGTACGTGTATATGAATTAAAATTGTATGAGTGCGCAAGAAGTGAATATCATATTGCTACCAAATATGATATTCACTTCTTGCTCAATTGAAAAAAAAAAGAAAACACTTAAATTATTAAGGCAACTAATTATTAAATTGAAATTTTAATAAAACAAGTTTGTGTATTATTTTAGTTTAAGTCAAGATAAATTATAATTAAAAATACATAAATTAATGAAAATATAAGAAATTGAACATTTAGTTAAATATACGATAAAAAAGTAAGCTGAAATTCCTAGAAAAAATATAATAGTCACTCTGAGCCGTAAAAAATATTCTTGTGTAAATTTTAGTATTAAGAACCATTTAAAAATACTTTAAAACGCTATAACAATAATTTTCATACAAAATCACCGATTATTTTTTCTTCAAAACTTAAATATTTGATCATTTTAATTGTCATTTGCAACTTTTTCGGACGTCAATATTTACGTTAAAAAACACCAACTCTATTATAAGGCGTTGAAAAAGTATTTTTACCCGAGTTATATTCGTCGAAATCGTCTAAATTAATTAATTTACTACTATTACTATTGAAATTTAATACATAAAATAATGAAGTATAAAAGTGAAGATCTTTTATGGTTGTGTGAAGCTGCTTCCAGTAGGTAGGGCGATTTAAATGGAAGAGAAAAGCAAACTTAAAATTTTTGCAACATAATTACGGTCGAATATACACTTTAGTCAATCAAAACTATTGTATTGAACACGATCAGCAGATATTGATAATTAGAGTATCACATATATAGTATACACAGTATATATTAATCTGCTTATATGTCCATATATATTTATAAATGTTGTAAATACTATATAAAATATAAATATATATATATGTATTTATTAAATATTCAACAAATAGCGTCTATGATATATAAATACATACATATTTATGTTTATATAAATATATGTATGTATGTAAATAAAAACCAGTTTATAATATTTACGACTTGTGAACTTGTTTATTGTATGTATTATACTGTTGAATTTTTTTAATAATTTTTATTATTTTATTATGTTACAATATTTTTAACAATTTTAATAAATCAATTACCTTGAAGCATTATTTTGTTTTTGAATTACATATACTAATTATATTTTACAATTAAATATTGGCATTAAGGAATTGAATGTTCTTCTACTACTCTACGAATTATCGGTGGGTAATGTTTATCGAAGGCTGTTAAAAATGTATAAGTATATATTACACTTAGGTAGATAGATAGATCTATCAATATATATTATATTTGGAGGTCTTTATTAAGGATGGCGCCTTTTTGTTGAACCCAATTTTTATGTTCAGTTCAGTAAAAATTTGAATTACAAACAATTCAAACATTTCTTCACAAAGAACCATGAAGAAATGCCTGTTTCCTGGAAGATAGAGGTATACAATAAATTATATGACTGACTTTCATTTATTTTTTCTCTGCAACATTTCTTCCAAACATACTTACTCCTATCTCTACCTCTTCACTGAAAATAGCTGACAAATAGCTCCATAGCTGTTCAGGAATCATTTTTAAAGTGGTAAAATATATGACCAACTCTCATTAATTTTTCCTCAGCAATATTTTCATCGAACTTACTTACTTCTACCCTAATATATATATTTCTTCAAATTTTTTGTAATACAGAAAACAAATTCTTTTGTAATGAATGTACTCGTAGCTACTTAAAACCTTCTAAAACTCGCATATCTACTATACATCAATTCAGATTTCATACCATTGCTTTTATAACGATTCAGTGGTTATTTTAGAAATACATTTAATAACAGAAGATATAGTGAAAAGTTCAATCTGTGAAACAGAAAAAGAAATTTTTGAAGAATAAACATATTTTAGGACTATGATTATCTTTCTATGGTTAAAAACGCTGAAGGACACATTTTGTAAATTAATGTAAACAATGTAGAAAAAAAAAAATAAATATGTGGCACTTATAAACCCCTATAAACTTATAATTTTCAGCCTTATATCTGTTTTTGGAAAAACATAAAGATTTATTGTTTTCCATAGATTTTTCGAATCTGTTGTATTTTTTAAAATAAATAAAAAATATCGGAGTAAAATGCCATTTATATGCAAACGTAACTTACTTGCATCGCATACAATGTTCTATCGAGCGTACTGTGTGAAAGGTTAAAGCCTATCCTTAACAACCTGATTCGACCTTATCGGTGTGGCTTCAGACCTAGTAAATCCACCAACGACCAGATTTTCACACTGCGCCAAATCCTGAAAAAGACCCAAGAAAAACAGATCGACCCACACATCATCTATTCGTTGATTATAAAGCCGCTTTCGACGGTCCGGTAAGAAATTATCTCTACACAACAATGTCTGAATTCAGTTCGGTTCGAAAATCGGGAAGGCCCTTTCTCGAGCAACGAAAACTACACTCTACAAGTCTTTCATCATGCATTTCCTTACATATGGCGCCGAAGTTTTGACATTTCCACCTCAGATGGGGTGCAAATGTCAAGAACGCAAGACTGGACGCAAGACTGGACCTATTTGTGTTGGTGGCGAGTATCGAATAAGGTACAACCATGACCTGTATGAGCTGTATGCTGACACTGACATAGTAAAGCGCATTAAGATTCAGCGGCTGCGAGGGTTAGGTCATGTCGAGCGAATAGAACAACACGCTTCGGCTAAGAAGATGTTATATTCGAAACTTGCTGGTGGACAACACAGAAGAGGAAGTGGAAAGATCAAGTACTGGAGAACTTGTCAGCGTTTAGAATTTCTAACTGGCGCCAACTAGCGAAGGAGAGAGCTGGCAGGCGAAGAATGCTAGATTCGGCCTAAATCGATTTTCGGTTAATGGCCACATAAGTAATTAAGAAAGTAACTTATTTGAAATTTATTACAATGTAAAGAGATAATTAGAAAAAGAAAAAAAAAGATGAAGAAGAAAATGCAGATGCGCAACGCATATATGTGAATACATAGATCAGTGGCAATTTTAAAATGTTTACATTAGAACAAAAGAGTAATCACAGTTTCCTAGTTGTTTATTATTTATAAAAAATCTACTAAAAATTTTTTTAATATCTTTAAAAAATAAAAAAAAATTTTAATATCTTTAGATGTAGAAAAACCCAAAATTAAGAACGTTTTTCGTCGAAGGACATCACGTTGTGAGTCTACATATACACTTGTGTATGTAAATGTATGTTGTGTACTTTTCTTGAAAAGTAGTAACAACAAGAAATTGCGCTAAGTTGAGAAAGAGCAAAATTAAAGGAAAAATATTAGCAACAACATACATAGTTTGTCAACATACAGTAATATCTCAATTAATTTTTTATAAATTACAAATTACACTCGTACATAGCAGTGGTTACTACATGACAAAACAACAACAAAGTGCCAGACATAGTGCAAATAAAGGGTTTTCCATTAGGGACATAACAATTTTATCTACATATTAATAAAACACAGAAATATTTGAGATATTGAGTTCAAATTGTGGATATTGTGGATATATTGCAAGCATTACATTTTATGAATGAAATTCGATTTCGGTCAAATGACCACCACGAGCCCGTTTACAGCGGTCGATTTTTTGGACCCAATTTTCCACTACTCTAACACACATTTCGACCGGAACGTTGGCAATTTCGCGTTGGATGATGTCTTTGAGCTCGTCTAAGGTTGTTGGCATAGACCAGTGACTTGATAAAGCTCCATAAAAAGAAATCCAATGGTGTTAGATCGCATGAACGAGGCGGCCATTCGACTGGACCATTTCTCGAGATAACACGTTCACCGAATTTGCCTTGCAATAAATCGATTGTGACGATTGTGACGTTCATCCAATTCTGGCCACAAATAATCTTCCAACATAGCACGATAGCGCTCTCCATTGACGGTAACATGACGGTCGTTTTCATCCACGAAAAAATACTGCCCAATCACACCTCCGGCATGAAAACCGCACCAAACAGTAACTTTTTGCGGGTGCAACGGTGTCTCAAGAAGCAGTTGTGGGTTTGTTGCTGACCAATAACGCATATTTTGCTTATTGACAAAGCCATTGAGCCAGAAATGAGTTTCAACGCTGAAGATGATTTTTCGCTCTTAAAGTTGCGACCACCGACTTAGAATTTCGCTAGTAATTATTTCCAAACGTCGCTGGTTAGTGAACTTTACCATGAGGAAAATGTTGACTTTAACTAACGTTTTGACATTGACAGTTGATTAGAAAAGTTTAAGGGTGCGTTCATATAAAGATACGAAATTGTTATGTCCCTAATGGAAAACCCTTTAGCTATATCTGTACAGAGATGTTACTTATCGATGTCTTTTTATTTAAACGCTTAAAATGTATAATTAATCTAAGAAGAAAAGTAAGTATTTTGCTACAAAATTATTTCACTATTTTTAAAATATTTTATCAACTAAATAATTAGAATCAATTTTAATTATATAATGTATAAAATAAAAAATCAAATCAACTCTGTTTAGAAAATAATAATTTGTGTCGTTTTATTGACACAAAGATGGCGTATTGTCGAAAAAAACGGCTGATTCGAAAGAAGCATGACCATTTTTTTCTTCAGTGATAGCGCTTTGTCCCATCAAGATCCCCCGGGCTTACGTTTAGAGGTTATATAATTTACACATGTCTCCAAGAATCAAAAATGTTTATATGTGCATATTTAATTTGTTTTTGAGAAAATCACAAAAAAATATTAGATCTAGAAATTTTCTGTGAAAACGTTAAATCTTTTTTTCGCGGTTTTCTTAAATTCTGATGTTTATTTTTTGTTATCTATGAAGAAGATGTGATATATGATGTGATGAAGTAATTTACTATAACAGACATTTTGATTATGTTATTATGTACCCTGTATTATTGCATGCAAAAAAAAAAAAAAACAAAATAAATATAAATCGCAATCAAAAAGCTATAAAAGAAAATAACAAAAAGCAAAAAAACAAGAAGTTGTATCTACCATTAAAAATTATATTTTTACGAGAAAACGCATTGGACTTGTATACCTTGAAAACGTCAAATGCACACCTTGAAAAAAAAGTGAAGTATGGTACAATCTGATCAATGTGATTCTATAAAAGGAAGTCAGAGTCACTGATAAAATTCATATCGGCCGTTCATCAAGTCAAGTCAAAGCAAATTTAAAGCAAAAAACCACCTGAAAAAAAAGAAGTAAAATTCATTTTCGCACCTACATGCTAAAAAAAAATTGTTACTAATACGACTCTCATACATATGTATATATTATGTGTATGTATGATATGTATATATACATAAAAAATAATTGATTACGTATTGTCTAGATATTTGTATATAAGTGTGGAGATGTGTATTTTTTTAAATGGAATTCATGCTGCATTATCTAAACCCTTTACCCTCAGCATGTGCAATGACACATAATTACATACATACATACATATGTATATACATACTGTAAGTACATACGTGAGCCGGAGGCGCGAACGTTTGTGCAATTGTTTCATTTGCCGACGCCAATGTTGTTGTTTTGTAATGATTTTTGTTAATATTTAGAATGCGGCTTGCTACTTGCTTACACAGTATGTATATTACTTGCATACTGCTAACATTAAAATACATTCTTTTTAGAGCTATTAATTTCCGGATGATGCTGAAGCATACAAGTGAAGTATAGAAGTAGACAATCACACACCCCCTGTTTATGCGTGGAATTTCTACTTCCAAAGAATTTATACATATCCTCTAAGCATTTGTTATACTTTATTCCAATCAATATAGGGGAAGTTGAGGAATAGTCGGTTATTTGGAATTATGAGGCAAGTCATTTTTGGATTTTCATGGATAAGTTGCAAATTTTGATCAATCTCTTTTTAAGTACTACATATATGTATATAGGATAAATATTACGTCTAACACTGGTTCACAGACGGGTGAAATATCAAAAATGGCATTGAAGAGGGCATAAAACAGAGTTGTATAATGCAGAGTTCTAGGCCATAAATTCCAAGATAATTCCATTGTTGGATCGTTACACATTTGACATAAAGGCTAATATTTTCTTCATTAACCAGGCAGCCCTACAAGCGTTAGAAAACCATACAATACGAATAGCAACACTCGAATACCAAAAAAAAAAAAAAATTCAACCAAATGGTCGTCAAATCAGAAGGAGAAAGCTCTTACGACCTACGTATATTCTGATGTCAAAAGTAGGAGGTAATGGAACACTTCATAGCTGGATGACAAGTATTTCAGTCGTCGAAAATGTCGATAAAATCATGGAGATTATCGAAGTAGATTGACATAATAACATTCGTACCATCAGGCAGGAGTTTTTGAAAAAAATCTCGATATTTGGGGGCCATAGAAATTGATGCAGAAACCATAATATCACGAATTTCTATCCGTGAAACCCCAAGGAAATAGAATGAAATCGACAAAAGCGACCTGATGATCAAAGCGCTGATAGGTGGCTGAAACGATGACCAAACAGGGACAAACGACCAGGAAGGTTTTGCTGTGCATTTGATGTGACTGAAAAGCAACCATGTACTATGTATTGACTAGAACGCTAAATTTAAGCCTCTACCGTTAACTATTGGACTATTTAACGTCGGCAATTGATTAGAAGTGACCATAATTAGCCAATAGTTGAGGTGTTGTGTTTCATCAGGACACCACTATATTGCGTTATTGTAGAAAAAATGAAATTAATAATGGATGTAACATTTTTCATTCACATTTTTCATTCTAATTCAATTTTTTAACCAATTTTAAAAATGTGTAAAAATGTCTAAATAAAATTATTCGACAGACAAGAGTTATGACATCCATTTTTTGAATTCCCCAACTTCCCCTAGATCATTTTCATCTTTAGCTCTTTCATCCACTTAATTTTATGTATGTTACCCTAAAATCCTTAACACAAAAGAGAGAAGTTATGTATTATAAAAAAAAGTCAAATATTTTATATGCATACACACACGTTCCTATGGATAACCCGCATACTTCAATGCATACCCAAATACTCACATACACAATGTGTGTGCATTTATTGTTGCCGCTTGTTCCATTTACTCCAAAAACTGTTGATTGCAACCATTTTGTTTCCTTTCTATTGTTGTTATTGTTGTTATACTATATTTTGTTTTATTCACATAAAATTTGATTGAATGATTTATTGAAATTTTAGAGTATTCGTCATTATTCTTCATATGTACGTATGTATGTATTTTTTTTTGTACGTTTTCTTGATTTTCTATGAAAATGTTGCAGATGCAATTGTGATCGTCAATAAAAAGTTATAATCTCTTAAAGATCGTATAAAAAATGATGAGAGCATAAGAGAATAATATAGAAAAAAAAATAGAAATTAAACTTTATGATCGGTTCGTTGTCGTTTTCTTAATTCAAACACCCTATCCTGTTGTGTGAGCGTATATGAGCCGGACGGAGTCTTTACCAAATCCATTGGTTTGAATTGTGTAGCTAGGTACGTATGTATATCAGCTGCAAATGGTATTCCAAAAACATTTGAATCGATTCCATAAAATTTATGGCAATAACAAAAAACAACAACAACAACAACAATAGCAACATTAACAATATCAATGTTTAAAACGTGCAAAGAAGGGAAGTATCGTATTTGGTATCGTATTTGAGGCTAACTTTAATATGAAGCATAGTAAAGAAGACACAACTTGTGAAATTGTATAAGAAGATGAGAATTTTGACATTAACTACACCAACAACAACGACCAAAATGTATACAAAATCGCTATTATGATATGATATCGCCAACTCCTTCTTCTCTCATTCCCACTCTTACGTTTAGATACTACGATGCCGATGGATCAATTAATCCCGCTAAGATTGTTATGTACATACAATGATGATGATGAAAACTATGATGATGATGATGATGATGATGATGGTCAAGTAACATATGTATGTCTCTATTAGTGTCGTATTGAAGAATACGCGTCTGTCAGTTGATTGATTTCACGAGTAAAAATGCAATGAAACATATGACAGAAAAAAATATATATTTTATGCATTTATTGCTGTGAAAAAACTATAAAAGAAACTATATATACTATATGTATATTTTTTTTTGTCGTTTCATTATCACACATAGACACATTACGTCCGCATACGAGAATATCTTTCTTAATTGGGCCTAACCAAGCATATATGCATACATACATATATTTGACTTTTAACCAACCATTCATTCATACACACACACATCCAATAAAGCAATAGTTCAACTATCCATCCATTTTAAAATGTGCGTTATAAATCTTTTAAAAACAGCGACTTTTTCTTGTTTGCACTATAATAAACCAAATATTATGGTTTATCGAACGAAGTATGCTCATACGAGTAAATAGCTAAGTATTCAACGACAATCAGTCATATATTTTTAAGTATGTTAATTTCTTTTCTTCTTGTTGCTGTTGTTTTTTTTTTGTGGTTTGTTATAAAGAATCTCCATTATGATATCAATAATGTATTGTATATTTATGATACGAGTATGTGTATGTATGTATGCATGCATGTATGTATGTCACAAATTTGACCATTTTCTATTTAATATGTAGTATGTTACTTATGTTTGAATTTGAAGCTTATATTATCGTGTTAAAAAGAAGGCGACGATCAAATCACTTATTGAAGTTGTTGTAAATTAATCTATAAGCTCTATGCTCTTAAAATAGTCAGGTATTCTAATATTTCAAAATATATACATCATATTATCATCATTTATGATACTACTGTTGTAAAAGTTAATAAATATATATACTTTTTTGTGTTTAATGATTAATGATTAGGTACATCGACCTAAAATAAAAGGATATTATTTATTTTGTTGAGTCAGGAGTCACCTTGTTTATTTACTTATGCCTGCATTACAACTGATAATCGATTTTGTGACGTAGAGGCCAAAATCTTACGGTTCATAGTTGTACGTTATTCGATATTTGCCGCCGATATATGCTAAGAGGTGCAAAAATCTTGCGAAATATTTTTCCATCGAAATTTCAAAAAACGTTGTCATCAATGGAATGGAGTGTTGAAGACGTTGCACCATAAATGAGGACAGACGTTATGACTGATTTGTTAAGTTAATTTTCCTGATAGGCCTAGTCCGAGACAGTAAGTACATATATTTATGAGAAAATTTACGGTCCTACGATATATGGTATAAGAGTTATAATTGCACAGTTAAACATAAAAGAAACATTTTTTTCCGGCTATTTTGCTACTTCTTTGAGATTAGAAATAAAACTGAGGGTTAGAAATAAAACTGGCGAAAATTCGACCACGGATTCGAATTGAGTATCTCAAAATTCAAATAATGTGACTACTGTGGTCCACCGAATAGCATACTTTGGCTAAAAATCAGAATATGATATCAAAGATTTGAATTCAGCTAGCTAAACACCATATAATGGTCCGTCACACATCAAACGTTCTGTGTGCCTGCGTTATTTTGAAATCTTCATCATTATCCAGAACAGTTTCGTGCAAAAAAGTAATCCTCTTCTTATAAACATTCGGGGTCTGTGCCTCCTTATATCTGTTACAGAATTTAATATTTTTTAGTGTGCTCTAAAAATCTGAACGAATTATAGTCAGACGAACTGAATACAGTCATCTTAATTGTTGACAATTAGCATAAAATATATTTTAGGACTCAGTACTTGAATTTTGAGTCAACCCCTTAATACAATATAATAACATCTAATCGTTGACAATACAACAGTAATTGCTTCTCCGGCTTTCAACAACCTGAAGTAAATTATGTCAATACAATAACACCAAATAGACAATAGTACCGTTCTCAGAGATAAGCTTGGTTTAGTTATTGGTTCTTGTTGTTGTTGTAGTAGCAAGAATACGGAACTGCTTATTTTGTTCCCGTACAAAGCACATCTGTATTCTGATGAGCTGAATGGACCTCGGTCGATCACGTTGTCGAATGCTTCCGGGACGTAGACGCGTCCATTCTTGGGTTTTTAGTAGATTAGGAGAGAGTCATTACTTTGAGCCCTTTAGTGATCAAGTTTACATCTCCGTTAATCCGTTAATGGTTCTACTACAAAATGGATCGCAAAGCGATGATACCCTTCATTGACCCGATTGACTTATATCTTATACCTTAATGCGATACTCACAATTTTTTGCCCATGAATCATTTCAATATCACGACGATAGTTGAACATGTGGAGCCAAGGCTTCTCTATAATGCTTATATACTTAATTTTCGATTAGATTCTACAGGAGATTTTAAGGTGTCTCTATCAAATTCAACTGATTGTCTACTTCGAAGCCTGTCGGAGAGCTCATAATCATCAGCAGTAAGCAGTAAACCTTCTGAACCAAAAAAGCCACTTGTTGTTTCAATACATTCCCATAAATATCGCAATTTTATTGTTGTTGTTGTTTTTTATATCTTACTTAATGATCGGAAATCAAGCAGAACTACGCGAAGAACTCGCCTTTTGAGTGCACAAGAAGTTTCTTGTTTCGGAATATGTGTATGAGATTACATTATAGAGAACGGTCGGAAAAGTATCATGTTTTGTTATTTCTATGAAGTCTTCCATTGAGTGAAATTTCCAATTATTTGTGAACCTTTTAAGTAAGGCGATTTTAGGTACATGAAGGCGTGGTTCATATTTTTGCATTTGGGTAACATTTAGAGAGTTTCAATGGCGAATATTATCAAATTTAATTAATTGTTCACACAAATGTGGATCAACTTATTTGAAATGATTTCCATCGATCACGAGACGCACTTCATGTATGGGGAAATTGTCCACTGCACGGACACAAGGGCTCGCGTCAACGACTCAATATTTGGATGTCGAGTAGAGCAAGCCATGCTATCTATTACGGACCGCAACTTGTAATTCAACGAGTTGAGGTCTGGACTACCAGCTGGCCAATCATCCATTGATATGAATGTTGTTTTTAAGCCACAGTTGAGTCGTTTTTGCCTTGAGAGCTGAACCAGAGTCTTGCAGAAAAGTCCACGGCTTGTTGGCGAATATTTATTGGTTGATAGGCTTCACAATAGGTTCCAAGACGGTCGATTGATATACTTTGGCCGATATTTTCACTCCATTCTCGCAAAAAATGGAGTTAGGTAACGCCATCGTAGCTCACTCCCCACCATACCATTACAGATGTGGGATGGTGGCCTCTTTGAAGCCTCGTGATTAGTTGGGATGCTTCTCTGTATGACGGAGCATACACACGATCGTTCTGTTTATTGAACGATTCTTCTACGGTGAAGATTTTCTCTTTAGTAAATAGAATTTGTCTATGAGGGTACCGGCTGCGTAACGCCTTCTTCGATTTTCGCTTGCGTTTTCCCTCCAATGTGGCCGTGACCCGGTGTCCATTGCGTCGCTTGTACGAGATGAGTTTCAAATCTTCTCTGATAATGCGAGACATGGATTTTTGCGAAATTTGCATTTCCCGCGACAAGGTTTTCGCAGCGGTTATCAGTCGATTCGTTTCTTCACGGCTTTGATCGCTTTCGGAGTACTCACAATGCGCGGACGGCCGGATCTTTGACGGTCTCAATATCCTCAAACAACTTCACAGCACGATACACAAAATTGCGAGTGATTACAAGCGGTCGCAACATCCGAAAGATATCTCCTTTTCCCATATTGCATTTTAGTAGCCCAACTACAACAATACGATTTTCAATGTCGCCCCAATCCATGATTGTAAACAATTGATGCCAAAAACTTTTTACGTGACAATGAAGCATAAATGTCAACTGTCAAATCGCAGTCAAGATGAAATATTGCATTCGTAATGAATGCATTTAGTTATGTATCAATATTTTTGACTTGACGAGGCAAGTATATGAAAATATCGACAATTACTTCGGCAATTTTTTAGTTGCCAAACCAATAATTAATGTAAAATGCTAAAACTTGTATTAATCTATATTTAAATAATTTATTTATATATTTTCAGCAATTTACAAAATTATACAAACTTTTAGTATAACAAATGTAATAAATAATAATGCGTGTTTATGCATGTGATTTACTATCTATTTATATATTTATTTATTTAGAAATTGTTTTAAATATAAAATATACTATTTTTTAAAATACACACAAAAATATATAGTTGTTATTGACATTACTCATAATTATTTGCATATATAAACACATATAAGCAACATGGTAGATTGCTGGAGAATTGTTAAAATATAGATGAACTATTTAGTTTTACATAAAATACATTAATATTCTATTTATATTTGCATAGATTTATTGCGTATTTTATGTCTTTATTATGATGAACAAACTTCACAACAGCATTTTGACAAGGTCATGTACATTACCATGTATTAGCTATGGTCAAAGTCAAATAATGAAATCGAAATGATCCAAATTATTCAAAAAGAAGTAAAAAAAAAACAGAAAAAACAAGTACAAGCTGTTCATTTAAAATCATCTTCTAGTGCCACCATGATACATATGGGTATAAAAATGAAAAAATGTTTTATTTAAGCAACGGTGAGCTTGCGAATACTTGCAACAAAAAACAAATAATTTTCTACTTGCAATAATATGTAGCCGCTTAAATATTAGCACATTTTAATTCCTCACTAACAATCTTTACCATACATTTGAGCTTAAATGGATGTGTAAGTGTGTGAGTAGTAGCCGTTGTGCGGATTCGTGTGTATACATAAAATAATCACCATATACTTACACTGTTATATATCTGAATTATTTCTAAAATGAAATTTTTATACATTTCCATCATATTTCTTAAAGTATACATATAAATATTTAATCCACATTTTTTTCTTTATACACAATGCTTCATGTGGAAATACAAAATTAGTTTTTATTTACAAGTTTTTTCATTTCATTTACGACTAAATAGATATCTGGTATATAAACAAAATAGTAACGAATTGCTTGTAACTAATTCATTTATTAGCACCATCATAACCATACAATTTTCGCAAAGATATAAAATTTGATTCCTATTCAAAATTCATATCATTTGTTAAAACGGTTGGTTAGTGTTTTTTCCCCACATAACTATTTGAAACACTATTGAAATATTAATAAAATCTTGATGAGTGTGTGTGTGTGTGTGTGTGTGTGTAAAAATGAATAATTTATTTTAATTGTATAACACAGGTAGTTATAGGGATTTATAAAATTATTATATTATATTAATATAGTATTAGCATATAGTATTAGTTAGTATGTTGGCCTTCTGATCTGTAGGTTGTGGGTTCAAGCCCCAGCTGAAGCATAACAAATTTCATATCGAAAAGATTTTTCTTTCGAACGGTACCCACTTGTCGGCAAGCAATTGGCAATTCTTTCGACAGCAACAATTTGCCATGGAAAAGCTTCTAAAAGAACTAGAAGTTACTGATTTATCAGAGACCAGCAACTTTGCATGAATTGCAAGCCAACATTGAGCGAACTATTGGCGAGATTAGTCTCAATTGCATGAAAACGTAATCGAAAATTTCGTTTCCAGATTACATCACATTCGAGCGACCCATGGTGGCCATATGCAAACACTAATTGCATAAAATTATCCTTACAATAAAACCAATTTTTAGTTCAGAATATAACATTTTGTATTTGTATTTTTTTCAAATTTGAAAGTGCTTAACTCTAAATACAAACACTTGGTAGTTTATTTCTATTTATTTGTTAATTGGGACATATGGTAATACGGACAATATGGTAATTTGGACATGTGGTAATTCGGACAATATGATAATACGGACAATGTAAAATATCATAAACAAAATTTCGACTTGAATTCCGTTGATGTAATTGATTTCGATTGATAGCGAAAACTATAAGGAACAAATAAATGAAAATTGATTAAAAAGTTCCATAGTTAAAATAGTCAAAATTAGAATCATTTTAAGGTTAGAATTGACTTGTTTCATATATTCCCTATATAGAAATCTGTCAAAAAGTCGTTTCTAACTTTAAGATGATTCTAACTTGATGACTATGGCTACGGACCACAATGTTTCTTTAAATTGATGCAAACATTTTATTTATATACATATAATTCTTTTTGTGTGTGTGTGTGTGTGTAGGTAATAAATATTAAGTCATCCCGTACGGCTGGAATGTTGTTATTATTTCGATAATTTTTTTTTAAATCACATATTATTTGAAAATATGTATCGAAATATAGAATACCTACGTTTGCATCTTCTAGTCTATTATTTTTTGTTTTAATTTTGTGATAAATTTACATAATGCGGTGATGGTGATATTACATACATATATAAATGTGTGTGAGTGTGGGTGTGTGTGTGTGTGTGTATAGTATTGCGTAAGTATTGTGCAAACATTTTAATTACATTTCACTAATTGTACAATCAGCGGTGGCAGTAATAACTGCATTTATTACTGCCTGCGTCTCAACCGCCGTTTCATCTGCATTGATCATGCTGAGACCAATATTTGATTCATCTACTATACAAGGTTGTCACATTGGTAATGGAGCAACACCAGCAGCTGCGGCTGCCGACATTTGTGCATGTTGTGATTGGTGAAGTTGATGTGAATGGGCGGCGGCTGCACTTACTAACGAATGATGACCATGCAACGGATGGTGATGATGCGCATGATGAGGATGAAGACCCATCGGTGGCATACTCATTGCTGCCATGGGATGTAATGCATGCTGCAGATGTAGACTATGATCAAGTTTTTGTTTCGGCTCCATTATATTGCCATATTCGTGATGTTGTGCTTGTGCAACCGCTAACATATTGCCATCCTTCTTTTGCATCTTACGCTCTTTGGCTCGACGATTTTGGAACCAGATTTTCACTTGACGCTCCGATAAGTCAAGAAAAGCGGCCATTTCACTCTTGCGACGAATGGTTATGTACCTTGATGAGCAGTATTCTTTTTCTAATTCCAAACGCTGAAAATCTGAATATACTATACGATATTTATCCTTGGTACGCGTTTTTCCTGTAAGATAAAAATGATGAAATTTTATAAGAATTGGTTTTGAAAAAATATGATTAAAACAAGCTTAATATGAAAATGTATAAAAATATACGATATAGGAAGAATACATGCAATGAGTGTGTCATCATAGAAGAGATCTATGACTTGACTCAGATTGAATTTTTCGTTAATAAAATTTGTCATAAACAAATATTTTGAATAATTTCTAGCTCGCTACCAATAAAATTTTCGATGAAAAAGCGATTACCAACATATTTGGAGTCAAATACAGAACACATTAGATATAACCTTGAGAAATATAGGGTGCTTATAGGGATATAGAACGTTAAAATTAAATAAAATACACAAAAAAATAGCATTATTCGCCAAAGTATTGACTTCATTGGAAATATAATTTTATGCCACTAGTATTTAAATATGATCTCAGCCATATGGGCACCAAGTTTGGTACAAATAACAATTGTTTTGAGCTGCTGAGTTCGTCTAAAAAATGAACAACAAAAAAATTTCCAATCGAACAAATATACAAGACATGTTTTTTTTCAAATTTATTGTTTTTTTTTACATAGTCTTCTTTTAAGTCTTCGCACAGCGATGCTTCCATCTCGCATTAGCGCATCCAAGCAAATACGGCACCCAACTCGCGGATAGCGTTCTCATGCCTAAATCTTCATTGAATATGTGGCAAACATGCTCTTTGGGTACTCATATATTCATTAAAATTTAATTCGATGTTATTCTAGCACATTTTAGACAATTTTGTTTATAGTTATTTTTTTGAAATTTTTGGATGACCTGAATGTTCATTGTCTATCAAGCTGATAGGGTTAAGGTTAGATTCAGCTGTCCAAAATTTCGACCCTGGGTTTTTTTAATTTTTATAAAAACACTCATATCGACTCAGTCTAACAATTGTTAAACCACTGGACGTCCAAAATTGTTAAAAATTGCTTTTATATTGAAGTTGTTGAGGTTGAAAACTTTTCAGATCACTCTCCAAAGCAGTCACTTATTTTGATCTATTTAATACACACTCACACGACAATATATAAGACGAAATCATTTTTTTCTAGAAGTATTTGAGGTTGTTGAATTTGAATCCGATCTTAATTTGACTCAGCTCGGGCAAGGGAAATTCTTTTAAATGTCAGAGGAGCCTCTAAGGGGACATTAAGGAAGGTAAATATGTATAGACATAATTTTGAAAAAATATGTTATTTTACAACCCTAATGTCGATTCTGGATATTTTAGTAAGCTACAATATAATAATTTTTTGAGATCAAGAACGAAATATTATGACCGATTCAAACCTAAGGACAAAACCTTTTTTTTTGTGTGTGGCTGTGATATTAATTCGATTAGTAATTATATAATTCAAATTATTGGTTTAATAAACCCGCCCCAGCCTATAAATTTGGAGAAAAATTAAAAAAGAAAACGGTTAATTTTTGATTTAAAAATCAAAACCTATCTGCAGTTCGATGAATGATTTTTCTCAAATGGATACAATAACTTACTTATGTGGCCATTGCAATCGAAAATCGATTTAAGCTGGCTGCAATAAGTGCACGATTATTTAGCAGAAGTTCTAACATAGCATGAAAACACCCTTTATTTAATATCATTTATCAAAACGCGTCGTATGAGTGATATAAGATAAATACACTTACGTACATATTTATTTCACATCTAACCAATATTTGAATTATGATACGTTGAGAGACAGGCAGGTAAAAAAAAAAACACAAGAAAAATGCGGCAAACATGAAAATTTTCAGTACGATTATTGTTTGTTTGGCAATTGCGCAATTAGTCAATTAAAAAAAAAAATTACAAACTCTACAAAACAAGTCAAATAAATATGACAACTTTTATAAACGATGTCATATGGTTACAGTTTTAACCATTTCAAAAGCGATTAAAATTTAGCAAGAAATTTCAACAATTTCTGAGTGTGACATATTATAAAATGATGCCACTAACTATGCCTATACCCTAAACACTTGATAAATATACTGATATTTTTACATCACCATCATCATCATCATCATTATCATTAGTTTTTCAGAGGATTTTGCTCTAATTTTATGTGTAGGCACAATTAAATTGTACAAACACAAATACTAATGCAAATAAACAAATATTTTCCCAGATGATGATGATAATGATCATGATGATGATGACGATGGAGATGATAATAATTTAAGACCAAGAAAAGACAAAAAAAAATAATAGGAAAATAAACTAAAGATACAATATCACGCAAACACATACATACATACATACATATATGTATGTAAGTACTCTTATGTACATATTTAGATTTAGAATAGAATTTGAATATATACACCTTATCTACTTTGCCTTTTTTTTTTTGTTCTTTATTTATTTTTTACACTTTTGTTTAGACACCATGAATTTATAATGTGACTTGGTTGTGTTGTTGTTTACCTGATTACCTTAATTCAAATGAACATATGAACTAAATTGATAGCTTCATTGCACAAGTACATATATATGTTATTTAATATGTAGAATAGAAAATTCATGAAATATGATCACCATGATCTCTTTATAAGTATCATTTTAGCTTAGAACAAAACAACAAGTAATTTCGCAATCTTCAGAGATTGAAGTACATATATGAATTTTGGTTTTCTCGTTAAGAGATTTCCATTTTTTTTTCTTGTTGTTTTTTTTTAAATCATACATATCATATGGTCTTATAGAATTTATTTAATTTAAGATTTTTTATTTGTGTTGGCGTTAGTCGTTGGCTTGGCATGATAACCAAGTTGATTGTTTGATTAGATTTGAAGGTAATTTTTTTTTGTTTTTACTATATCTATGTACGAGTATGTATTATTTGAAAAGTGGTTTCGTCAGCATTAGATTCATATAATTGTAAATGACATGGAAAATAGACAGTGATATGAAATCCATGAAATACATGAAAATATATCACAAGATGATTTCTTGAATTTCAAGGAAAATAGAAAATAGAATGTCCGACGAACCAGAATAATCAAATGCTATGAATTTTGGGCTATTGAATTCGAATCCATAGTCGGATTTCCGTTATCGTACTTAGGATTTTGCTATATTCTTTTTAACGTTACCCATTTGAGAGTCTCAAAAAAGTTGAGAGCTTCAAAAAAAAAAAAAAAAAAAATGATGCAACATAAGTTCAATTGTTCGACATCTATGTCTATGGTGCCAACTGTTATGTGGATGCAAATATTTGACATATTCCATTTTAAATCATACCAGTTTATATAGCATCATATTGGTATCCAAATGATAATTGCTTACGGAATGGAATTTCTTCTGTGAATAATAATCCATATAATACTGATGGCGCTTAATTTATGACCATTGTTTTTTTTCGTTTTTTGTTTTTATTCTGCTTTAAACTCTGCTATTATAAATTTTTACATAAAATTGTCATATAAAAATTATATATATAAATATAAATATATATTGTGTGTTAATCTCTTCAACACAAAATAAATTTAAATTTGAATGTATAAATTTGTATGTATATATTAAGGTGGGTTAAATTGTATTGAGTAAGATTTTATTTTTTTTTTTTGACAATCTGACTCAGTGAAAAATATAAAATTTCGATAATTTCAAGAATATCGTCTCAAGAAAGATCTTGATTTGGACCTGACTATAGTAGTTTCATTTACAAAACCATCAATATTATAGGGGAATCCTCTAAGAAGTAGAGATATGAGTTAAATATATTAAGTGGAAACGTTCAGAAGGAAAAATTAATGAAGGTCGTTCAAAAATGTTATTGTTTTAGAGTGGATACTTGAGCAGCTTCGGTCATTTTGTATGGGGATTTCCAGAATAAGGTAGACCGGTAAGAATGTTTTCAAGAAATATTGGGGAGATAATATTAATGAGGGCTGCCATCACTCGAGGTAGGATTCCTGAGTAGCTCAGTGAGTGTTTTCGATCATTTTGTATGGAAGAGAGATGGAGATAGAGTGTAAGTACTTTTGGAGAAAACTTTGAGGGGAGAATAGAGGGGAGCGATGGCTGGATAGTTATGGGATTATTCGTCGATTTTCAGACGTTTTGCCCCAAGTACGCTAAACAGTATCACTGATTGCTATGCAATTTTCATTCTCAATATTTTTGCGAAACATACTTGCCACATATCTTGATTTCTTAGGGAGATTCCTCTACAAAATCTATAATTTTCCAAAAAAAAAATGAAAGAAATGTCTGAGAAATGACACAAAAACTATATGTTTTCCGCTGAGTCACTGCAGCCTACCTATTATTTAACACACCTTAATATATTTACTTTAGATAGTTATGCCTACGTAATTATTCTTCTATATCTTTATATGATCTTTGTTGAAATTTAACTCTTTTTTTTTTCTTTTTGGTGTTTTTTGTCTACATTTGAAGAAATTCAACCAAATGCTCATATTTTTGATAAGATACAAATTTGGTACTTGTACCTCTAAAAGCTATAGCTCTCAACGACAGCAACCAAGATTAAATTTCGGTTAAGTAACAACACAACTTAGAACAACATAAGAGTTTTTGATTTATTTTTTTTTCTCCAAATTTTTGAGTTTTTTGTTCTTTTTAAACACAAAGCCGTTATGTAAGTGTGTGCATATGTCTAATCTAAGTACATACATAAATTTGGTATGTCATTTAGCAAATAATAGTGTTAAACAATTAAAAACAGCGAGACACACACACACACACACACACACACACGCATAAATACTTTTAACATTTCTTATCATTTTGGGATTTTCATAGTGGGGTTAGAGCGACGTTAAGTCGCGACGCAAAGAAGAATATAACTTAAGAGTGTATAAGAAGCGTATTTGAGAAATTATTTGCTAAAAAAAAAAAAAGTTTGCATTTTATTTTATGTTTTGTCTTTTGTGAATAATACTTTAATCTGAAATTTATGTGCGGTACTCGGCGTTGACACGTGTTTATTGCATAAATTTCATGGTAGAAAAGGTGTGAAATTTGTTTATTATTTTATTTATGTACATATGTACATACATAAGTAAATACAGTGTATACCTGTTATTAAGTACTTACGTATGTACATATATGCATAAACATGAATTTGGAGTATTTAAGAAGCATTTTCTTAAATATCTAAGAGAAAAAACTAACTGAACAAGTTGAAATTCATAAAACTTCGATTTAGGAATTAATATTTAATTCAAAATTCATACTTCATATATCCATGTTCTGATTGACAGTTTAAATAAAATTCATATGAAAATTACTCCACTGATGAGACCTACTATATTGAATAGTATATACGACCACAACAGACAATATGACGGCATTTAGGTATTCATTCATAAAAAAAAAAAAAATCATCCCCGACCTCCTATTAAATTACAATATAAAGGATTATATATGAACATATCGTACCACTCCTCAAATCTATGAATTATCATTGATCATACTTGATACAATTTATTTATGTAATTATTGTACATTTTGTATTTTGTATTTTTTTTGTGATATTATGATATTAAGGCCAATATGACAATTGTAAATTCATAAATATGTACATAGCGTACATATTGAGTATTATAGGTTAATGCCACTCGTCAAATAATACATACAAATGTTTCAACATGATCATTGCTAACCGCCATAATGGATTATTACACATACACATACATACGAGAATAGTTCAAATAAATTTTATTTGTTATGGAAAATGTGAAAATGTGCTTATGATAAATGAACACGTATGCATACACCATAGAAGTCATATCTAACTGATGGAAAATGTCACATTGCGACGTATCATAAGCACTCGTACAACATCAAATGCACCGCTGCATCGAACATGTTAATCCCAGTTGATGAACAAATCAACAAGAAAATACTATGTACATTACGTAAATAAATAGATAAATAGAAATGCAATAGTTGCAACATTGCACTATTTAACTTATGTCTATCAAAAATATATATACATATTTATATAGGCATTGATATAATGTGTCTACTCGTTGCATGAGGAAGGCTAAAGCTTATGAATTCGAAATAAATAAATAGCTACATGTATGGTCGTATGTTTTCAATATTACAAAGTGACTCAATATATAGGGTGTTAGAAATAGGGTGGACAGTGGTGAAATTTCAAATAAAAAGAAAAGTTTGAAAAAGCTGCTTTTTTACATTTTGCTCTTGGTGTGTGGATGTCGATGAATAATTAGTTAAATGAGAGCATTAAATTCTAACTTTAAGGTCTTCAATTAAAATCTCGTAATTCCATTACAAAAAAAAAAAGATGTATCAATTAATTTATTTTGATTTTGAATAGCTTTAGTGGATAGCTGTCCGAGAATAATATTCGAAACTTTTTCATGTTCTCGATCGCCGAATACTAATCAATACTAACTTCCCAAGAATTGACGGGTCTAGGTACCGGAAGCACAAGACCATGTAGCCGATCAAGGTCCATTCAACACAGCAGAGTACAGAAATGCTTTGTGTGGGAGCAAAACAAAGCATTTCCAACAACTAATCAATGCTTCACCTTTATTTTCAAATAGTAGCGTAACAAATAGAATATGACGAGATCGAACAGTATTCGGTTGGTACTTGCAAGTTGATTTTGTTTCTATTCACTTCGGTTACTTGTATGCTTCGAGTACCAAATATGTTTGCACAGAGTTGTATCACATAGACATTTTGCATCAAATAACCAAATGTAAAAGTCTGGACACTAATCGCATTTCGTAAATTAGTTAAAGAAGCTAATTGCAACAAATCACTGGAGTTCGTTTAGGAAAAACGAGTACTCATCTTTAGTCAAAAGAGCCAGGACTCAACAGCTAAAGTTTTGGCTGTTCATTGCTAAAAAAAAAACAGCGCTTATTATTCAATAAAGATTTTCAATATAGATTTCAAAAAAATGAAATACTTTTTTTTATTATATTGAGTTCGAAAATATTAATCAACTATACATTCTATATATAAAGGGTGTTTAAATTTGCGCCAATTTTTTTTTTAATTTGATAATACTTAAATTCTACAATTCTAAAGCAATGGAAAATATTAATCAACTATACATTCTATATATAAAGGGTGTTTAAATTTGCGCCAATTTTTTTTTTTAATTTGATAATACTTAAATTCTACAATTCTAAAGAAATGGCATTCGGGTAATTGAAAATTATTATTATTTTTATAATTTTGGTGAAAATATTAAAGACTTGTATTAGCTGTAAATATGATTTGACCAGAACTGAAAGCCTGCTAAAATACCAATAAAAAATATGACTTATGTGACCGAGGCATTTTTATACTATTCACTGGGGGGATTTTTTATATGGCTGGGACCCGCCACAAACTCTAATCGAAGAGGTTTTCATCACACACTCTAGCCGCCTCCCAGCGGGTGCCAGGAGGACGTTGCACGGTGGTCGCAACGTGGAAGACCCCCATTAATAATGAAGGTGCCATCACATAGTAAGCTACATGACTACCCCTCATTAACAAATAAAGGTGGCATCAAATAGCGCTCAGAGCTCAGCCAGTGAGTTGACTTGCGATGAGAAGAGAAAAAAAAGACATTAAATTTGAACACCCGTTCCACTCGTATGTACAATAACTCAAATGCAATGCGCCATTAATCATATTCGTACATTATAAATCTAATGCAATACATACAAGTATATGATTTATAATATTTTCATACGAACATATTTATATATCTCATTCAAATGTTACTTATTAATAGACTATATAGACCTATGTAGTATTATGATGGTTTCAAAGTGGCTTTTAAGCATTTTGCCGACAAAGTGTTATGTGCAAATAAAATAAGAAGGCTATGTACATACTCGTATGCATTTAAAGCCTTTCATCGTAGACGACGGTGTAGGTACAATGTACTATATTTTTTTTATATAAATATCTACATGTATCAACCTTTGTATAATTCAAAACGATTGTAGCCAATATTTAGGTTATTAAAAGCTTTTATGGAAGTTGATAATTACTATGATAAATGATGACAAAAATATCAATATATTTGCTATAATTTAATTCATATAAATATTGTAATATTTTTTTTTGTGTTTGGTGCAAAGTGTCAAGGTCACATTATAATGAATATCTACTGATAAAATATTTATACACATATGCGATATGGTAATCAAGTTTTTTTTTTTTGCTCATTTCGATATGCATAATTTTTCGTACTTCCCTTTATTTGAATTTTGTTTTCAAACGAATGCCCTTTTAAATACAAAAAGTGTCAACCACAAAAACCAAAAACAGCAGAGAATATTCAAGAATAAGGAAAAAAAAAAAAAAATAAATAAATATGTGTGCGTACATACCAAATAATTATAAATGCAACAAACAGTCGAATATAAAGTAACAATAGCAAAATGTAATCCCAATGGGCAAATTACTGTTTGCTGTTCACTTTGTTTTGAGTTCAAATTGTGGGCAATCCTGTCGTGTTGACATAATATTTAAACTCTTCAATAATTCTCTAAATAACAGAAACAATATCATCATAAGATACATATATGTTGTTGTTGTTGTTATGTGGCAGAACGATTTGAATTTAGTAGTTAAATTGTAGGTCGAGGTTTGTGATGAAGACGGCGGCCGAACGGACGTGCAACAAGGATGAGATAATGTAGTAAAACAAACACCATATGAATTAGATACAGTTTCGTACCGTAATAATTGCAATTTTATACTTTGTTTTCAACACATCACACACACACAGTCGAATATGAAGATGCAACATTTGTAGGTATGAGGATACATACGATTCACTGCAGTCCCATCGTATTAGGGATATCAATTTTCGTTCGTCTTGCTGATGCCGGGGGAAATTTTTTGCAATTCTCACATACAATTTTAAGATCTTGGGAAATTTTAGAATAAAAATTTAAAACTAAAATTAATTAAAAATTAAAATTAATTAAAAATTAAAATTAATTAAAAATTAATATTAATTAAAATTAAAAAATTTAAAATATAAAAGTTGAATTTTTTAAATTTCATGATGGACCAAGCTCTCAAATTCTCAATTCCAATTCAATTCATATCGAAGAACTTAATTCAACATCATCATCGGTGAACAGTTAATTTGACGCTTCGGACCGGTAAATTGGCTGCCTAGATTAAGTGATATTATACCTCTAAACCTTTTCCTTTGAAGCTATGTAGATTCAAAATTCAACATGGATATGCCGGTTAGGTTTGCAGAATTGAAAGCCATACAATTCCAACTGATCGAAGGCATAATCGGCAAATTGGAAACGCAGAATGAATAAGATAATCTTAAAAAAATAAATTTAAAGAATGATTCTTTTGTATGATTATAAAGATTAGCCGATAAAATAGATTTTTATTTATTTTTAAACAAAGGCACTTCTAAACGAATCATGGCTATATCGTCTCCCAACGTATGCTGGACCATTTTTCCTTCGAGTTTTTGATTTTCATAAATATGAATGAATTTTTCACGTAATTCGTTAAATAAATTCCAAGAATTCTGATATTGGCATTGCTGGCATTACTAATACCAATATACAATAGTTCAGAGTAGCACTGCTGCTTTTGGTGTTTTCGTGATTTTCGATGCCACAATGTATGTATGTGCATGTGTATGTGTGTGTGTACCCGCAAAATAAGAGAAATTGTTAGAAAGCAATTGCGGTGAAAGGCTCAACTCTGCGTGACAGTGATAATGGCAATGATGGTGGTAGCGGCGGCAACAGTGCTGCTTTTCATATTGACATACAAAAAGACTATGAAATTGTGTGGCAATGATGCTGTGCTCAATTATCATACAATATTTGTCAACAGTCTACTACCACTTGTTCCATGCTATCTTTGCGTTTTGAATACTGATGATAATGATGCTGACGACGACGATGATGATGACGAGCTGGTGATATTTGTTGTTGTTTGTTTGAACATAAATGTCCTGGGAAACATTTATTATTCACTACAAGTACCAAATGTACAAATGCGAGTGTGAGTGTATGATGTCGACAAGAAAGGACGCATTGAATAAAAAAAAAATCAAAAACGTAGAGCACAAAATTTAAGCATGAAAGTGATGATGAAGATTTAATTCATTCATTCCATTGTATTTACCTACATTTCAACAACTGACCACAAAAAAAATATATATTCTACTCTCTTTTACGCTTTCACAGTATGTTTTGAGGGTTTGTTTGTGGTGTTTCTAAATCACGAGTCGTAATTTCTCGAATTGCACCCTTGAGATTGGATGTACATATATATTTGTAAGAATGCTTTTTTTTTGCTCGAATATTTTTCTTTTTGTTGTTGTTGTTTTTGTTGTTGCTTTAGTTTTCTTGTTAAGCAACAGTCCAAAATTTATGTGAAGTTAGAAAACTGATATTAACCAGACTAGACAGATTCTTAGTGATTTTGTTCCACTTATGCAACATGTATGGAGAAGCGCGAGAAGAAAGAATAAATTTTATGAAATTTTTGCACCACTCCAACTATCATCATCATCATCATCATCAATGAATTCCCATTTGGACTAGAGTATATATGAACATAAGCTGTTAGCTTTCATCATACACTACTAAACCAATTCAAGTTTTTGATTGTTGTGTTCTGTTTTATTTTTTTTTTTCGCCTTTTTTTGTACAAGTTTTCATCTTAAAGTACCTATACTTTAATGTTACTCTTGTATCCATATGTATATAAATACTTGAATGTATAGCATCATAAATGTATCAGAGTCACCCGAGCGACAATATAACAATAACATTATGTTGGCATTTTGGTGTATTTTAGATGCTGTTATATCGTAAATATTTGCGCAAATTACATCATAAAATCATTTGATTCGATTTGACGTTTATTTTGGATGATTCTTGGTTGGTTGGTTGGTTAGTAGCTGGTTGGATGCCCGTTTGGTTATTTGCCCATACGTATGCATGTATATAAATGTAACTATTTTATAACTAAGTGGCATATCACTTGTTAAATATGTCGAAAGGATGTGTGTGTGTGTGTGTACATATCTCAAATGTGCAATAATAATGATGATACGGTTATATATTTAGTTTAATGTACCTATACATTGAAAATAAAGATATACATATATATGTATATATTTTGGTTACAATAACTATTAGCGTTCATGCTATTGATATGAAAAAAAAAATGTAATTAATACGTTAATTAATTATTTATATGTAGCATGCTAAGAATAATAAAATTTATGACCACACCTTAGTACAAAACTAGCTAGCTATTATATAAAAAAAATTATACTTACGAAGCCAATAAAAATTAAAGAGATAGAGAGAAAGCCCAACCCATCAATATTTATATTAAAAAAAAAATGAATAAAAAAATAAAAATAAAATGCATATACATATACTCACACCTTTACACAATGTGACAATATTGATTTCAATCATTGAAGTAGAAAGACTAACATTGTATACATTTAATACAATATAAGATAATTTATTTTTCTATGAAAATTTCCATTAAAATATTATGTCGTACATATTATACATACATAGGGGATTGTAAAGTAAGTTGGTATGGGGTTTTTTATCATTGGACCGAATTCAAAATTATTAGTTAAGCGATTGATTAAAGAATGATTTAACTAAGGTTTAACTAATACATTGTATTCACAATACTTAAACAAAGCAATGAATAAGAGGGAAGAGAGAGAAAAAAAAACTGTTAATCAAAATCCCCTTATAGCAGCCAATTTCTCAAATATTCCTTGGAAATATTTAATCCTCATATTGGTATTTATATTCTCGTTGGTAATTGCAGATATGTATCATATGTATTTTGACATTTATTGCAGAGCAATACTTGCTTCAAAAGTAAGTAAAAAGCAATGCGTGCTATTATTTACATATTTTATTAAAGTTAAGCTTTTATTGTATAAAATTAAGTTCGCAATTGCTACTGTAGTATGCCAACTAACCCCACAACGCCCTGCTTTTGGTACATATAAATGTATGATATTATAGAAAATGGCGGCTATCATGCATTTTGATATCCGTTAGCTACAGGTCATGATGGATTGTTTTATTTGATTGATATGCAACACGATATGTATGCACATTAATGCATGCATACTACACTAACACATTCATATGGAAGTATATGTGTATATTTACATATATAAGAATTAATGGAACAAAATATTATCTGATTGCGTGCACATCACAAAAAAAAAAAAGAGCAAATATAATTGCATGAAAATGGTAGAAAACGCAACAAAAAGAATTTAGAAAAAAAATTCTGAATATATGCTACACGTACGTGCTTTTCTAAAATGGTACCCTCTTATGCCATACACGTACGTACGTCACACAAAGCCATCAGCTAACGAAACAACCAACCAACCAACCAGTGAACGAATCATCATCTATTCATGCAACTAAACAGGCATATCGTCATCCAAGCAACTTGTACGCCATTGGTTGACTTATACCGGTTTTATATTTTTATTATAGCCTTAAATGCGGGCATGTTGCATGAGTTGTATCCAAGGTATTATGTGTGCGAGTGTGTGTGTGTGTACGAGTATGTAACTGGTACGCATCCATATAGTGTTGATTGTGATGGCACAATGGTGACGATGTACGACAACTAAACCCACACACACACACACACACACACGAAACGGGGAGCAAAATTAAAGAGAATGTATGAAGAAGCAGTGGAACAAAAAAAAAATATGGCTATTAAACACGCTATGCAAGAACAAAGCATACGTAACAAAGTGAATGGGTATATTCGATCGACCTAAAAGCAACACGCCATGTCGGCAAATAACACAAGTAATATTGTAACTAATAACAACAACAACAATAGTATAGGAAATGAAGAAAAATAACAATAAGAAGAAAAAAAAAAAAATTGAAAAAATATGGTAGAAATGCAATGCGGCATAATTAGTTAACTTTATTCGTTGTATGTATTATCGTTGTTGTTATTTTTCATTTCATTCATTCTGTTGTGTTGATATAAAATGTACATGCAAACGTTGCAATAAAACCATAAATTGCTTTTGGCACAACAAAATACAACAACGAAATAAGTGGACGAAAAACAACAACAACAAAGTAAATGAAAACTTAAAAAAAAAAACTATAGAAAAGAGAACGTATCAGGAAGAATGATGAAAAAATGAATTTAAATAATGTTTTGCCTTCTTTCCTTGTTGCTGTTGCTCTTACATATTGTTATTAAGAATAATTTGAATTTTATTGTATGCTCTGGGATAATAATTAATTGGCAATGGAAATGTAAACGTACATATTTCCATTATCATTTTTCCCCACTGTTATTCTTTTCCTGTGAAATTAGATATTTACACTGAAAAAAGAAGAAAATTAAATGTAATATAGTCTAAGACTACTCAGAAAAGTGTATTGAAGGTGACGTATTCAGTGTGTATGCAGGCTTAAAAAATCCACCATTTTCATAGTGCTCCAAATCCTGAAGAAGACCCAAGAAAAATAGATTCACATCCATCACTTCTTTGTCGATTATAAAGAGGTGTTTGGCAAAGAATAAATAGTTGAAATTAGTCGTGACCTCATGCACAGAATGTAAGCATATGTACTACTCAACAAAGATACCCACTTAGCAGTACCAGTCACCAGTTGTAGGGGAAATTTTAAGTGAACGAAAATAGAAAACAATGTCAAATTGATTAAGACTTTAGCTAAAATATTTTATGTAATCGCTAAAAAGGCAGAATTAATTTTCACAATTGTTTGCTGTTGTTGTATTGTGTAAATTTACATTCACTTTTATGATTTTAATATAATTTCTCTCTCTCTCTCTCTCTCTGTGTGTATTAAATAATATTCATGCATCAAAATAAAATAGATCCAAAAAGTAAACAATTCTACATAAAATCCAATACAGTTATATGGTAAGTGCGTATAAATAGTAAGCAATAAGAGCAAAGAAATAACAATGTTTCTTGCCTACCGCTTGTTTCCATAAATTCATTGAAATCTTCTAAGCTAGGTGTGTTGCAACGACCAGTATCTGCATAAGTGCCTTTAAGAGAGATGATAGCGGATTAGAAGATTTTTATTAACACGGTGTTTGTTTGTTTGTTTGTTTTTTTTTACTGCCCCCCTAACACAACAATGAAATATATGTTGTATATACATGAATGTATACATAAAACATATACATCATAATGTGTATTTAGAAATATGTAAAAAAAGATGTATGTAGGTACCTAATAATTTATGATATGTTTGTGTTGCAAGAATTTATTTGACATTTCATTTGTATAAATGCATAAGTGCCCAAGTGTATGTAAGTGTATGCATGGGCATAAATCTACAGATAATTAAACACTTTTACCTTCATTTGGATAATTTACACACTCTAGTTGTAAAACAATATAAGTACAACATTATTGAGGCTTATCTTTTCAGGTTATACGGAGGTCAGCTAATGAAAATATTTAAATAATCTTTCAAACAATTGTCGACTTCTAATATTTGCATTGAAATAAACTAAAAGCAGACAAAAAAAAAACAACGGTAAAATGATAAATAAAAAAAAAACAAATATTAATACAAGAAAATAGTTGAAAAGAATGCGGAGGTGAAAAGTACGAAAGCACATGTTGGCAATTCCATACTCTCGTGTTTTTTCAGAGGAAACCGTAAAATCGTAAAATTATCTTACTAATATTGTTGTTGTTGTTGTTGTTGTTGTTGATATTATGATTATTGCTCTCGAATTATTGCAGTTAATCTATCTTCATAAAACCATATGGCAACAAAACCAAAGTTGACACTTCTACAGCACTAATAAGAGTAATTATTATTGTTAATAATTATGATAATTTTAAGGTACACTATAACTTGAATAATGTAAGCAATATTCTGAATTTACTACTGAGTCGAATTTACATACATACGTATGCATTATATTGTGAGAAAGAAGACTTACTGGCGCTTGGATTTAGTTATAAAAACAATACGAGTGTCAATGTACTTATACTTTAAGGTTGCCAATGATGGTATCCCGTTTATGTTTCATCGTAAATGCTTGTAAATAATAAAAACTTGACTGTAATTCAACATTTATCATTACATCTTAGGCAGAAATTAATTCAGTTCTCAGTTTAAAAGCGAATGTGCCTGAACATACTCAACTTTTAAGTTTTTCAATCACATAAGTGTTGATCTTTTCGTGTAAAGGCAATTTCAGCTTTCATTAAAAATGGTGATGATTAATTAAATTAGGCAAAATTATTTCTTTTTAAATTTCTTTTTGGGAATTGCATTCCCATAATAGATTTGTCAAAGTAAACTTCGTTCGGATTCGATTCTTTATGACAAATTAGGGAATTAGGGATGTGGTTTTAGCCATGACCAAAATACACCACCAAACAATCGTTTTTTATATGAAGAATTATATTCTTTCGTAAGGTTCTGCTCTCACGAATTATGTTAATTTACCCACTTAACGTAACTGCTGACCGAAAAAAGAGCATCATCGAATAAGAAAATGTTTTTAGCAGTTGTTAAATTACAGAGTTGTATTTTTAAAACTACTAAACGGATATGCAATATTAGTTCTACTGGAAATATTAATTTTAATTTTCTTTTTCTGATGTATATGCAAAGAGCGAGGGATATATTGAGCTTGTACTGTCATTATTTATAGAGCCATCGTGCTGAAAATTCATACATACGGTTGTTTTCATTAACGACTATAATTAGTTAATAAATTGGCGAAATCGAGTAAAATTCATGACCACCTCCCATGCAAAAGTACGTTGTTGGATGTATGTTTTCAGAATTTGCAAGCAAAAATATTAAGCTACCGGATGAAAGCTTGATATAAACAAATTAATCTGATCACGGAATGGATAAACTAGAAAAAAAGTGTAATTGGATGAAAATTACACCTATCTGGCAAACATTTTGCGATCGAAAATCAACGGAATCGGATAAAAATTACACCTATCTCCCATAATAAGAAAAAGTGTTCAACTGTAGTTTGTGCACAGAAGCCCTTCACATACTATTTCAATGGTAGATTAAGTACCATAACAGAAGTGAAACTTGCCAAATTCAAAAAAATGTTTGACTCTTATTACATCTTATTTTGTGTTACTCTAGGGATTAGCAAGAGGCCAAAGTATTGACAACCCTACTACACATTTGTAATATTGTATTGTATATGCATAAATGAACAATTGAAGATTTATAAACGATTTATTGATGCATAAAAACATTTATACATAATTACCTAAGCTAACAAATAACACCAGGTCAATAGGCATATAATTGCCGATTTTTATATAAAATATGAATTCAGTCAATTCAGTTTGTTATCAATAAATTAAGGCACAATGCCTATACATACTCTCTATACAAATGTACGTATGTAAATTCTCATATTCATAAATGAATACAAAAACATATGTATATAAACAAATGTATGTACACATATAAATGTTGCCCAGGTGTAATTGTAAATTGTATATATGCATGTATGAAGGTGTTGTTTACAAAACTTCTCTACCCTCTCTAACATACGCACTAAACGTTATTTATGTACGCAAGTAGTAAGTAAATAATAAAAAACTAACAACAATAACAATAACAATAAGAGCCACAATAGAAAAATAATAACAAATAATAATAATAAAATGAAATAAGTGAAATAAAATAACAATAATAATAAACATAAATTAATTTGCAACACAACAACAACAACCACCACAAATAAAAAAATCAGTGCAGCACATTCCATTATAGCCGTATCATATAAAAGTACATATGTAGAATGTTTATGATGGGACGACAACGGCAACTCTTATTCTTAGGTATCCATATGTTTTTTTTTTTTATATATTCAATAAATATAATTTCTTTTCTCTTGCATCTTCTTCTATGTACATCGCTTTACTTAAAATTTTTTTTTTTATAATTATTGCTGCTACTTTATTGTATTGTTAAATGATTATGACTACTACTTACTCGTATGTGCGATACATTTAAGTATACCAACAATATTAGGCATACTGTTGTGATTATAGGAATTTGTTATGATTGACTTGAAAAATTACTTATTATAATTGTCATAAAAATGTACAACATCGAACAATAAATACAGTAGCCATATGGTGGAAAACGTGACAATCATAATTTAAGCGCACGTTTTAAATAATTGTACTCATCATATGGGTAGGTACTTATACGTACCATATTTTGTAGTATAATGTACTCATATGTGTTAGTCGTATTTTATTAATAAATATGACTGATATTAAAAGCTTAACGTTTCATTGGAATAATAAAAATTTGTGAAAATGTTTTCTTCATCACATCAATTATGATTTATATAACATCTTTGATATATTTATGCAAATAGGTGTTTTGTATGAATAACCAATAATTGTCATTTAGTATTTATTGATATTTTAAGCATTTTTCGTTATTTTTTATGTTGTGTTGCAAGTCTTGCTTACGAAATAAATGCTATCCAAAGGCATCAAGTAAACTTTCACAAATGCGCATACAATTCGACATTCACCACATGTACATCATTCATTCATCGTACAACATTACCTCCACAAAAACCAAAAACCCGAAATTAGTGAAAAAAAAAAAACAAATTGACTGCTTACTTGATCGCTTGTCTATTTGCTTGCCTGCTGCATGCCAGTCTGCGGTAGGGTATAGATTGTATGCTATAATGAAAAAAATATCAAATTGATAACGATCTAATTTTTTTCATACGTCTAATGTTGTTGTTATTATTGCTGTTTGTGACTTTTTTGTTGTTTGTTTGTTTTTTAGGTGTGAAGCCATTTTTGTTCTTAATTTAATGCGTTATCATTTTATATGGAAATAGTGGATACGTGTGTATATATGAACAATTGTACGCATATGTGTATGTATGTATGTATTAACTCAGTGTTGGTGATGGGTACTTATTCGTTTTCCCAGCAAATGTATATGTTATATACGAGTATATGCTCATATCAAAATTAAAAAATGGAGTTTACGTAAAGGGTATACCTTTGAGTTTGATTTTACAAGAAAACTTTAATAAGTGTTTACCCTTCTGGTTGACCTTGTGCCAATTGTGATCTTCGTCAAGAAATGGTGGCATTTGGTGGTGTAAAATTCAAAGAGCAAGCAATAATATTTAAAATTGGAAAGCAAAAACTGTGTATTACAGACAGACAGTGCATTAAAGACTCTCGAACGCGTTAGTTAAACTGTTGAAATAACCTAAATAATCTGTTAAGTGAACTCGATTCCAGAAATCAAATATGAAGATTCATCACACCAGAAAGCAGCGAAGTGTTTGGTAACGCAACCGAAACAAAAACAGCTGTTTAATAATAATGTCCGATAGGAAGAGGTTTTCTCCGCAAAAAAAAAGACATTTCGCTCATTGAAATTTGAAATTTAGAGTATATAGTTCATCATGTACTATATTTTGCCACTAAAACTTCTGTGAATATCAAAACAACTATCAGTCTACTTCCCACTCCCTATTTTCTATCATGCCTTCCCTTATTTTTGTATTAATTTTTCGTACCACAGTGAGCAAACTGATTGAAAACAGTTGAAAAAATTCAGACAACTTTAAAATTATTTCCCACTTCTTCCTTTCTATAATATATTTTCCACATATATTTCATCACTCAGACTTCTGATAAAATCAAACAACTCGGAGACCATTCCCCACTCTCTACATTTCTTTGTAGCACTGTGAGAAAATTTGTTGAAAACAGTTGAAAAAATTCGGCCAACTTTAAAATTATTCCCATTTCCTTCTTTCTAAATCGTAATATATTTCCACATTTCTTTATTAATTTTTCGTACCATAGTGAGATAATTGAGAAGTCGAGCCCTCTCTCTAGAAAAGAAAACCACACTTTCAAAGTCTCTCATCATTTATTACCTTACATATGGCGCCGAAGATAGGAAAAATTCTACCTCAGTTGAATGAGGGTTTTCGAGGGAAAAGTCCTACGCAAGATCTTTAGACGTATTTGCGTTGATGGCGAGTATCGAATAAGGTACAACTATGAGCTGTATGAGCCGTATGCTGACACCGACATAGTAAAGCGCATTAAAATTCAGCGGTTGCGCTGGCTAGGTCATGTCGAACGAATGGAAGAACATGCTCCGCCTAAGAAGGTGTTATATTCGGAATCCACTGGTGGACGACGCACAAGAGGTAGACCTAATCTCCGGTGGAAAGACTAAGTACTGGAGAACTTGACAGCTCTTGGAATCTCTAGGGTGTACCAAGGTATGTATTCTTATTTTTTCCTACTGTGCATCTATGATTCTATTGATATATTAAATCTAAATGTGTCAATTTAAATGACATGGGGCATTAATATATGTTATATGCTCGTATACATTATGAAGCCTGTCAATTTTGTGTTTATAATTTATTAAGTTTGATTTTTTTGTCAGCACTACTTGTAATCTAATAAAATCTATAGGGAGGAAAGGATTTTCTATGAAGATACAAATAAACAAAAGACATTACTACTATTAGTATTATTATTATGGCTATTATTACAAATTAAAGCAATTATTTTATAATATTTATATCGATCCTAATAAAAGCTTAAGGATGCTTTTTATTTTAATACCATTATTAATAATATTTAACCATTTATTTGATTTTATAGCACACAAGTACCTATTAATTTATTTATTAGAAAAATATTATGAGCCAACCAAAAAAATAAAAAGAATGTATATATTTTTGGCAATCAGTTGATATTAATCTAGATAATGACTTTGCTTTCAAATACAAAGTCCTTTTGGGTTATTTTTCATATCATACTTACTTATGTACTACATGTATGCTATAGTATCTATATAGTATAATTATATATGTATGTGCATGTAGATAAATTATACATTTATCGTTTCACTGTTTTTATGTAATATGAGTACATAGCTAAGTATATACATATATATATATATATATATATATATATATATATATATATATATATATATATATATATATATACATATTTGTCGCAAAGATTTCCTAAATAATAACATGTCGCATTTTTCATGGTTTTATTAAAAGTAATTCTAATTTTTATTGGTTTATTACTATCATGGCAGTGCTGTTCTTTAATACATTCGCTCTTTTATTGATATCAACAATGTCCACATATCTACTATATATATGCTATTTGATTATATCGCGCGATAATAATTGTAAGCATTTTTTAATTCAGCCATATGAATTTCATATTGGCAACCGCAAACGATTGACAGCAACAAAGAAAATAAATATACATACATATGTACATAAAAATAAAAATATTAAATAGAGTAAATTTGAACAGAAACGAGAAACAACAACAAAAAAAATAGTTAATCTAATCGCGAAAACAAAAAAATTTTATTGCCACACCTATTGACAAACTCACAATAGACAGACGAGAGCGGTGGGAAAGCAGGTAGGATATATCAACACATATGCAATTATAACGGCAATCCAAGTTTATATGAGAATAAGTACAAACATTTGTACCTATGTACATATAAAAAGTATTGTGAAGCCAGTGTATGAGACTAGTGTGAAAATATGTAAGGTGGGTTTACCTAATTGTTCATATTTTTTTTCAAATTTGAGTGAGAATATTCTAAGTGTTATGAAAGTAAAGGATAATGCATTTGTGCATTGTTTTTATTTTAAGTAGCTACATCCAAATTGCAACATTGTGTTTTTTAGCACAGCATATGCTTTACCACGTGGTAACATGCATTTTAAATAGCACGTGGTTCAGCAATATAGGATCACGTGTCTCGAATATGCTTCGCTATGTTTTATCTGAACAATAGTATTTTTAGTACAAAATAATCAACGCTGTATTGACTCTACGAAATACCTACCGATGCATATGACTGTCTGCCTAAGAATTTTATCTGCTTTTTCGCTCAACTAAAATTAAACTTGTATTAAAAGCAACAACAACTCGTGACTGTGATTGTGTGGGTAATATCCTCATTAGAGCTAGAATCCGAAGGTTCTAGGTTAGGTTAATCAGCTCTAATTAGTACAGGACATTTAGTTTTTCGTTTCAATGAACTCATATCTCATAAACAAATAATAACAGTATTGCCATTACGTTACGCTTGCCTTACGTTTTGATGCTAATAATATTGTAGTACGTTCTAATGCATTAGGCGTGATGTATATTACCGAATTATTATGAAACTATTTTAATTAAAAACTCAAGCAGATTCGATGCATAAAATAGATCAATTATGGCATGATTCTATGCAACGTATGTAGCAGCTAATGATTAGCAACACAAAAAGAGCAATAATTATTATTTATTGCGGTTCTTGTATTACCAACAAAATATTTGATCATTCTGAATCATTACATATTTGCTTGCTAAGCCTTTGTGTGTTAAAAGTGTACTAAAAATTGTCATATCATTGCACACAGTCAGTCATAAACATTTAATTGTCAGATAAGCAGAGAACAAAAAGAAGAAGAAAAACACCAAAAATCAAAATCCGTACAAATAAATGCATTATATTATTTATTCATTTATTTTAATATCCTCACAAATTTGCTTGTTGATCGTTGGATTAAAAAAATCCAAATCATAAATGTTAATTGCGCTCGAAACAGATTTTATGGACTTAATGGTTATAAATATAATAAATACAACATTGTGTATGGCAATCAGTCAATGGTAGTAGAGTGTAATATTCATATATGTGTGTGTGTGTATATATGTATGTATTATATATGTATATTGTAGGTATACCTATGCACATACATATAGTACATATTTGGCCATAAATCGATATGGTAACATTTTTTTAAGTTAAACAAGCATTAAATCCAACTATGCTAAGAGAGTGAGACTCGGCGATAAATGCTGGATAAATAAATAAATAAACAGACAGACGGACAGACAGACAGACCTACAGATATTCTTATGCACAGAGCAAGAAACAAATATAAAAACAAAAAGAAAAAACAATCAAATCGGCTATATTTGTATTCCTTCATTTTATTTTCGAAATTCTTTTCACACTTTTATGCCCTGAAATTATGTGCTTATGCATGTTGTCAAGTTACGATTTTTATAATCAAAATAAAGGAAATATTGGAAATAGGTAAGTTTTTTTTCGTTGTCGCACACGATATATCGTCGGTTCATAGGAAGAAAGACGCACGAGTGTTTTGACGGCGAAGAAGGATGCTTCGAAAAATAAGACGAAGAAAGATACGTAAACATAGTTGACGGCGAAAAAGACGCGTAATAATAATTGACGACGAAGCAAGACGCGTAAACATAATTGACGACAAAGAAAGACGCGTACATTACTATTTATTCGACCGACTGTTAATACTTATTGTATTGGTTGATGATTGGTTGAATGTATTGATAACTACAACTTCGTCGTCAATGACGTTTACGCGTCTTTTTCGCCGTCAACTATATTTACGCGTCCCTTTCGCCATCAACTATGTTCACGCGTCTTTCTTTGTCTTATTTTTTAACGCGTCTCTCTTCGTCGTCAAAACACTCGTGCGTTTTTCTTTGTATGTACTGACAATATATATGTTGCTATGCACTTCCATGAAATTCATCATAAAAATTTGGAATTCTATATGCATTCATATATAGTTTTTTACAAATGACATTCTTAAAGAAATACAGGTACGAAGAGTGAATCCAATCTGTTTGTTAGCAAGTTTTAGTGTTAAGTGATTTATGACTAAGAATTTGTCAATACACCTAAAATACCTTCGTCATATTATGTCAAATTTAGTGTAAGGAAAAGATAAAACGAACCTCACTATACTAAACTAACATTCACAATAAGTGTATTAAGAATAACTAAACAATTCCAAACATTTGGATTTATTCGCTTTAATAGAATTAGGTCGGCGATATAATGATTTTGTGTGTGAGCGCCCATAATTATATTAAGCGAATTTATGAAATTTAAAATTAATATCGGAAATTCCCTTGACTTGGTCTTAACACCGACCTACTGATTTGTGATGTAAGGAAATATTTCAAGTCAAAAAACACAAAAATATAATGAAAATTTAATCAAATAAACAAAAATTAAATTGTCATTATTTTTTATTGACAATTTGCAAAATCAGTAGCCGATTCGTTACACGGCTTTTTTATGGTACATATCTAGGCCGTATAGCGAGGTTTGAGTGTATTTGATGTAGATTAATGTTCCTTATAAACCATTATATGGCATTTCGAATACGCCAGCTTAGTAAATTTTATATATAGTGGAACTTCTTTATTACGAACTTCTGTACAACGAAGTTTTCTTTATAGCTTATTTCCTTATAGCCAATTTTTCTATACTACGATTTTTTTCTACGCCCATAACTCGAATTCTCATGCGTTTTCAATCTCCCTGTAACGAATTTTATTTCGATTTTTGTTTCATTCACAGAAAAAACGCAAAAATGTATTTAGGGGAAGTTCCGAATTATAAATTTGATGATAAAAATCAAGCTGATAGCAAGCGAAATGTTGAAGCGTAATTGCATTTTGCTGGAGCAAAAACTTTTGATTATCAGTGAAGTTGAAAAGGGCGTTAAAAAGAAAAAAAAATATCCGCGCAGTTTGGAATTCCTTCAAACAGTCTTTCAACAATTTTGAAAAACAAAGCAGAGCTTTTAAAAAAGGCAGACGTTGAACAATTGAGTTCTAAACGAAAAAGGATTCGCAACTGTCTTTACGAAGATGTTGATGAGGCCACCCTGAAATAGACAGTAGCTACACGTGAAATAAATCTTCCTCTATCCGGAACGCTTATGAGAGAAAAGGTCAAAGAATTCGCTCAAGTATTGCGACACTTAGACTTTGAGGCGAGTGTAGGATGGCTGAATATGTACACAGGGTCGAAGAAGCTTTAATTACTACGCGAGAAAGAAAAGTGAAAAGGCAAACCCAAAAAAAAATTACCAAGTATTTTCAAACAATTTAATATTACTACTATTCTATATAACGAAATTCCCTGTATAGAAGTTCGACTGTAGTTAACCATGAAATATAAATAAATAAACAAATAGAATTAAAAAAAATTCCCCTACCTGGCGCTGGTTGTGCCGGATAAGTCGGTTTTTTCATCCAATCGTAATATTGTGATTTAACCGGCGATGTCCGATTACTATTCAATGTGCTGCTGCTACTACTTGTATTTACGATCGATGATGGACTCTGCGTACCGGTCGAGTTATTTAGATGATGTCCTGCAGTGGGATGTTGTAAATGCGGTGATGATGATGCAATTGGATTATCTGGGCTAGATATATCACTACCCGACACAGTAATCGGTGGTGAAATTGGCATACCAACTACACCGGCGGTACCATTAGCGACGTTATCATTTAGATGTGTTATATGTCGAGAACTGGCACGGGGGCTAATGTTAGACACGGCGCCTGAACTATTGGCGCCGCCTCCAATAACACTACTTCCACCACTACTGCTACTGCTGCTACTACTAGCAACACCACCACCGCCAACAGTGCCAATTTGATTATTGCCAACGATGGCACCATTAATTTGATGCTGATGTTGTGCATGAGTTTGTAACATTTGGTGACCCATTGTTAAATGGTTTTGTTGGAAATTATGCACACCACTGTAGCCATTAGCTGTGGCAACCGTGGCAACTGAAGCCGCTGCTGCTGCTGCCGCTGCAGCTGAAGTTGATGGTCCATCCCATTCGATTGGTGAGCCATTTGATGTTCCCGGCTGTTGTTCCCTTAGGCCCCACATATGGTGATTATAGTAATGATGGGTATCTATCTCGCCAAGAAATTGATTACCATTCGGATGATAATTTCCATGCCATTGCCATGGCTGTGTGCCGGGATACGGTAGATTTGGAGTACCATGTTTTTGTGAATATGGTATGGAGTTATAGTAGGGTCCAATCATTTTAACATCATTCATTTTGATCAAATTAGTTTCGATAATTATAAATATGCAATTTGTTTGTTTGTTTGTTTTTAATACAATATTAATTTATGCACAAAATGTTTTTTAATTGTAATTTTTTATATTATATATTTTTTATATATTGTTTTTTTTTTTTTTGTATATAAATTTATGCACAAAATGTTTTTTAATTGAAATTTTTTTATATTATATTATTTTATATTTTTTAATTTATTTCTTCACAAAATATTCTCAGTTTTTATTATAATAGTCGTATGCACGAAAACATTCACAATAGTTTATTTATTATTTGGGTTCTGTTTATTATTCAGTTACTGTTACTAATGACGAATATTCTCACGTGGTGGCATTTCTTTTTCATTTTCGGTTCTTATGTGCGTTCTGTAATTCTGCACTATTCACATTTTATCACTAAAATGCCGCGAAACACTTAACGATCAGACGAACAAAATTACAACTAAACTGTTCTTCTCACCGTAGCGTATATGTAACTCTCTGCTTGCGAGTTTGTATACTACTAATCCTAACTGCTTGCTGTGCTATTGAAGAGACCGCGGCAATGACTGAACAACAAAATCGTGAAGAACAGCAAGCAAGGTAGATATTGTGAATATATCGGTTGTCGCATATACTTTCGACTTTCTCATTCATACGCACATACGAATTGCTATATGAATACACATAACAGTACGTATTCCATGACAAAGAACTAGCCAGTCACACAGTGCCGTACAATGGAATCAGCACTGGAAGTACGTAGTTAATACTTCAGCTGGTAATTTTCAAAAGTATCCAAGATGGCTTTCATTTTATCTTCTCTTTCACTCTATCATTGTTCGGTTGCACTGCTTGTGTACATGCAACTAAATCATTTCTAACACCGCCTTAATTTGACGTCAATGATAGCTATATTGATGCCATTACGTGTTTGGGGTTGGTTTTCAATTCGAATAGCATGATGGAGAATAATATGATTGTACGAATGTAGCTAGGTATAATTAATAAAAGTGCATAAAGGTACATTAAAGGGGCGGCTTCTAAATTGGCTTTATTAGCTTTGCTTGATAATAACCTATTATTATATATAAATATGTATATCAATTCATATGGTTATAGATATATGCATATGTGTGCTAGCGTGTACATTTATTTAGGTTTAGAAAATGTTTGCTAGCGTGCTTTCTTTTTATGATTATCTTTATTTATAATATTGTTTTTTTTTTTTTTTTTGTATAAAAGTTTTAGTTGCAGACTAATTATTTGCTAGTTATTATTATGTAATTATAGGCTATAAATTGAGTTTCTGCATGCATGTGTGTATAAATGTATGTATGCTGGCATTTGTTACATTAGGAATGTTAGCAAATTATTATGAAATTCGCATACATATACATATCTGTGTAGGTATATTTGTACATAAGTATGCATTTCTAATTATGGCTCATAATTATCGATAATGTTGTATGTACGAACTATTAAAATTATTAATAGTTAATAATGGTTAATTATTTAATATTTACGCTTTCATTAATAATTTGTCTCTTACTGAATGTTTATTAAAAACTCTATATGGTATGTGCTGCATACAAGATGAATAGTCTTCATCTTAAATACGAGAATGTATCCATGAAGTTACCTACATTAAATATCAATTTTGATTACAATTGAAGTGTATTGGTTCAGTGTCATAATCTATCGTTATAATTGAAGTACATATTACTATATTTTGGATCAACCTTGAGAAGGCGTAGAGTAGATTTTTACCACCTTGGACTACAAAGAACTATGCGGCTCCAATCTGGACGTCACTCATTAGTGACACCCAATGGCGGCATCTGTAATCCAGACAGAATACTGCACTTCGCACCATCACGGGATGCCCTAAGATGGCCACCTACAGCAAGAAATGCGTATGTTGAAAGTGCTTGAGCACAACGAACTACTTTCGGAGCAATTTCTCCTTTCTTGTCACCTACTATCACACGCCAACAACCATTTAATGCAGCTGACCCCTCCTCGGCGTAGCATCCACAGTAGCTTGCGCTCATTTGATGGGCATGTAAGTCACCTGCTCGGTGATTTGAGCATTTGTACTCACAGGGCGACACTGAATTCATTACACCAATGCGCAATGGAGGCGGCCATCGAGGGACATACTCATAATATCGGTGGTCGCCCATCGCCAATTACAGACTGCGAGCAACAATTCCCTGGGCCATTTTGGCATAACTAAGGTCTGGGTGGAAAACCTATCTGAATTGCTACATGCACCGGTTGCCTGATATCATTCCAGAGCGATGCCCGTCATCTTTTCACCTGCCCCAGAAGGCCTACCAGACTGGCCTCTTGTCACTTGTTACTGTCAGAAGAATTGCAAATTACTTTTCAGTGTTAAAGCTGTTCTTTAACCGATTATTGGCTAACCATTGAACTACGACACTCAATCATATGATATTTTTACTTAAAATTGTATCAATGTAATGAAGGTTGAAGAAAATACAAGAGCACGAATGTCCTTGTTTGAAATCATCCTTACATAGGGTAGCATTTTCGTGGAAATATGGGCGATTTTTGCATATAGCCCCAAATTGAATACGTTTCCAAATCAAAGCGATTTTGTAGTCGGCATGTGTTAATCTGTCTCCTATAGATCTTCTCCCATATTTGAACCAATTTGAATTTTTATTAATGGCTAATGCATGGATATACGATAAGGACTGATTAACTTGCGATGAAGACCTTCAGTAAAAGCTCACTTTATATGGCAAAAAATAACTTATAACTTGAGGACGTTCTCATATTATTTTTATAGCTCATTTGATTAATTTTGGGAACTTTCTGCAAGGAATATTTATGCACTGGTAATGGTAAGTCACTGTATACAGTCTTCAAAGATGACGTGAAATATTTAAAATATAATTTTCTCAATAATAGTAGATATTGAAGTATTATTCAAAAATTCCCTTTTACAATAAAATATAATAAAATAATAAAAAAAAAAAATTTGCTGTGACGTATTAATTTATTCCTCTAACGATTTTTGGTCGGAAAATGACGCATTGTTTGTATCCTTTGATAAACCGATATTCAAGTGAAGTTTGGTTAAAAGTATGATGTGTTGATAAAAAATATTAATTAATATTTTAATTCAATTGAAATTAGTTGGTAATGGTATATTTAATAATACGACTACCAAGATCTCTATCTTCTATGACTTTTCGATAATCTAAAAAAAACTACATACATACATAATTAATTGATAAATATAATACAAGTATATAAAGATAGGTTTGAAACAAATTATATAACAAAAAAGTCAATATCTACATAGATAAATCAAAGAATTAAATATGTAGGTACTCAAAATATAAAGCACATGCTTATATGTTCATACTGAAATAAATATTTTATTGACAATGCGGCTGTAATAAAAGAAAACGTAAACACACTTGTCAACAATAGCAAAAATAGTAATAAAATGTAATAAAATGTAATAAAATTGTATGAGTATATTGTATCGAATATGGACAATGGCGATAATGACGGTGATGTTTCCATATAATGTGACGACAGCAATCAACAAACCATATTAATGCATTTATATTTTTATTAAAATTTCAATACCATATCTGTATATTTATATTGCTTTGCATTTCCAGTGGCTGACATTCTTTTGTTCACAACATGACATTTGGATGTGCAAAATATGGAAATAAATTTATATAAATCAAATTGTTTTAAAGATGAGTTAAATATTAGCGCAGTAGCGCAGTACCGAATTTTGGGGTTGTAACAAATGTTAACAGTTTATTTCTAAACCTTAATATTATGATTTTTATGGAAAATATAATTGTTCTAAGTCATACAATTTCGATTGTAGAACAAAGCGAAAACAGTAAATAGAAGTGCATGCAAACGTTTTCGAGTGGACTAATTCCTGCGTGTCTTAAAAACGAAATAAAATAATCTGACGCGTTTATCCCCGGAGAGGTCAAGGCCGCTATCAAACGAGCGAAGAGCTCTAAAGCCTGACCTGATGGCCTATCATGGCTGTCCTGAAACACCTGGGCCCATTAGTTATGGGCTATTTAACTTACATTCTGAACGCCCCATTTGAAATATTAGTCATCCCCAACATCTAGAGGATGGGCAGAGTGGTGCCTCTCTTGAAGCCCTATATCGCTCCTCTCTCCAGTTGTCAAGGTTTGGGAGGCTCTTTTATTGCCTGACCTTGCAGTGCGCTTGACCTGTCAAAAACATTTGACCCTGTCAGCCATGCAGTTTTGCTTAGGGATTTATTAGTCATTGCTGCCAAATGCAACCAAGCACTGGATTGCTAATTATTTTACGAGCCGACAGTCTTTTGTTGAGTATCGAAAACGACGTTCAAAGTAAAGGAGGGTGAAGCAAGGTGTACCTCATGGTAGCGTGCTCTCATCCCTACTTTTCATTTTCTACATCTCTAAACAGCCTCAATCGCCATCACGGGTGACATTGATGTCTTATGCAGATGACTGCACTATTCTGGCCACAGATTATGACATTGTGTTACTCTGCGACAGCATTAACAGTTATATTGCCGATTTATGCCGTTTTTCCGATCGAGAAATCTTCTATTTTCATCTGAAATGTTAAATGCGACACTCTTTACAACCTAGACCAGAGAAGTGAGGACAGTGCTCAATATTATCGGAAAAGTCATACCTACTGTCAATAATCCCAAAATACTCGGGGTTGTTTCCGACAGACTTATGACATTCACTGCGCTCACCAAATATATTGCACAAAACCAACAAAACCACAACATTGTGCTGAAAGCTCTGGTAGGTAAGGATTGGGGTAAGGATAAGGAGACGCTTCTTGCCGCGTACAACGCGATTAGAAGAACAGTGTTGAACTACGCTTCCCCAGTGTGGACGGCAGCAATCGGTAATACTCAATGGCGAACGCTCCAAGCAAGACAGAATTCCGCGCTGCGAATCGTCACGGCCTGGCAGGAGATGGCACATGAGGATCATCTCCACCAAGAGACTCATATACTCAAAGCTAAGAAATGTCATCTGGCACGTCACCCTAATCACGATCTGGCGACAAGCGAGGCGCCTCCACGTAGGTTAGGTTATGTTATGTGGCTGCCCTCTCTCTGAGAGGACACACTTAGACCAAAAAGGCCCATTGTGATAGAACCGAGCTTTTCTTTCAATACTGTTGTGCGTGTTAAATTTGGACAGCATTAGAAGGGACCTACTTATATTAGCCGGTTCCGAACGGCAGTACCCTTGTGACATTACTTTAACTTACTTTTGTTACAGAGCTCTTTTAATAAGCATTTTTGACAAATTGTTACTGCCGGAAAAATTGCCAATTCTTTCCGGCAGGTGGGTACCGTTTGAAAGAAAAATCTTTTCGATATAAAACTTTGTTATGCTTCAACCGGTGATTGAACCCGGACCTACATATCAGAAGGCCTCCACGCAACATCAGCAAAGCGATGAGATCCTACAACGAATTAATCAACCAACACATCGCGGGCCTTCCTTACGAAAAACACCCCAATGATATTGTCCTCACTAGCTGCCCCCACCCATTGCCTCTCCCGAACTGAGCCTCTCTAGATGTGCCAGAACGGCGCTTTCCCAGCTGCGATCAGGATGGAGAAAAAGGCTTAACTGCTATATGCAAAAGCTCAACGACAACATCCCAGATCTCTGTCCTTACTGTGGCTGTGGCCCACATGACACCAGACATCTGTTTACATGCCCTTTTCTCTTGTTCCTTCTTCACTGTGGACGCACCCGGTGGAGGCAGTCGCCTTTTTGAACTTGAACCCTGAGCTTGATGACCTAAACTCAGACATTAACAAAAACAACGATATTAATTAAATCACACCCTGAGCTTGCTGAGCTGAGCACAGACATTAACAATAACAACGATACTAATTAAATCACACCTTACCTAGTGTGTATGTAGAATCCGTCTGCTGTTACAACAACAACAACAAAGCTTGCACCATAAAGCTATAAAAACCGCTCGCGTTCTAAGAAGCTAGGCGAGCTAGCAAAAAAGCCAAAGAGGATGTAGAGCTCGAAATTGTTTAGGTTCGCCTCGAAGTCCTTTCCAGAGTTGGAATTGATAACCGGATTCTGGGTTCTAAGTTATTCTAATACTGTCCGAAAATTTCGCAAGGTAACGTGTCAAACTGCCACAACTGGGTGGGGCTAACGCAATCCTTGTTGAACTTGTTGTCAACGCAAGTCAACTCACTGGACGTCATGTAATTTGTTCTACGCGCTATGTGATGGCACCTTCATTTTCAATGGGAGTCCTCCACGTGGCGACCACCGGGACGCGTCTTTCTGGCACACGCTGGGAGGCGGCTAAAGAGTGTGGCGAAATCACCTCGGTCAGAGGTTGTGCGTTGGGCTTGGGACCCACCATATAAAAAATTCTCTCAATGAAAAATCAAATCGCATTGTAATGGCCACATAAGTAAGTAATATGTTGTTTCGTTCTTTTTTTAAGTTTCAAGGTGCCACGTTGTTTAGTATTTTTTTTGGGAGCCATCGAGTGTTACCTCAGTGAATTTGTAAACATGAAAAAAATTGGTCACCGTTATGTAATTCAATACTTTCATTTGAAAGGTCTCAGTGCAATTAATAACAAAGCAGAACTAGATTCTACTCTGAGGGAGTCTGCTCCTTCGTTTACGACCATAAAATATTGTGTGGCTGAGTTTAAACGAGGTCGTACGAGCTCCCAAGACGAACACCGAACACAATTGGTCGACCAATTGAGGTGGCCACGCCAGAAACGGTTAGGAAAATCCACAAAATGGTATTGGATGATTACCGACTGAAGGTGCGTGAGCTAGGTGAAATAACAGCTATTTCCAAAAGTGCTATACATCGTATATTGGCCGAAAATTTGGAGATGAAAACGCAGTGTTCAAGATGGGTGCCGCGTTTGCTCACAATAGAACAAAAACAACGTCGAGAAGATGTTTCTATAGAGTGTTTGGTGATGTTTCACAGTAATAAAGCCGAGTTTTTGCGTCGATCCGTAACCATGGATGAGAATAGGATCCACCACTTCACACCTGAGACCAAGGAGCAATCAAAACAGTGGACTGAAAGTGGGGAATCGTGTCCAAAGAAGGCGAAGACAGTTCCATCTGCAGGCAAGGTTATGGCGTCTGTTTTTTGGTATGCACGTGGGATAATTTTTATTGATTATCTTCAAATTTGAAAAAATGGCTTCGTGGTAGAAGATTTGCAAACAATGAAGAGGTGCAGGCTGCGGTAGATGGCTATTTTAATGAGCTAAACAGTTCATACTATAAACAGGGTATCGAAGCCAGAGAATATCGCTGGAAAAAGTGTATGGAGCTAAAAGGAGATTATGTTGAGAAATAAAGAAAAATTTTCCCAAATTTGTTGTTTCCTTTGTAAGGTCGGGTTGTTCTGGGACCGTCCTCGTATATAGGACCATCAGTTTTGACAAAGAGATAATAAACTTTCCCTTTATTTGGCACACTTGTCTGCAGTATAACTCTGTATGACGCCTTTACGAATTTAAAATCCTTTACAATTTAAATTTTATGATACAAAAGGGATTAATGGTCTCAAAGTTATATGCAGTTGTAGGAAAACGTAAATGAAATTTTAAATGCGCACTAAAATGACTAGATAATCTATTTAAATCATATACGGATAGGATAGATGGTTGAATTCAAATGAGTTGTGGGCTTGAGCGAGATTTGTATATGTTATTATAAGCGTATATAAATATAAATATAAATATAAAATGGTTTCAAGGGTGGAATAAAGAGAAAAAAACAGTTTAAGAAGTTTAAAAAATTAAATATTTTGTTTCATTGTGTAGCTCAAAAATAATTATATACATATGTATATATGTATATATTTGCGTGTTACACTTTTAATCTAGTTAAAATATAATTTATATAAGTATAGATAAGGATTTTATTATAATAGTAGCCGGGTATTAATTAATAAATATATTTTGTAAAAAATATTTATATAGAATTCGGACAGATGGAGTGAATCCAGCATAAAATCCTATAGTCATAATCAATGTTAAGGTCATCTTAAATTTAATATCAATTAATTTCACGTAAAAATATATCAAAAGCCGATAATAAATTTTAGATGATCTTAATTTTGCCTATAACTACGTGGCATAAATTTTCCACGTGACAAAAAAAACAGAAAACCGACCGGACAATCAACCCTGCTTCCATACATATAAATGCGTGGTTTTTAAGCGACGCTGCTGATACCTTTTTACTTTGTGTTGGCGAAGGATTTCGATACGCATGTTATTAACAAAAAAGAATTTTTTCCGCGTTATTAGGATTTTTATTGTTGTCGGTATTTTCCAAGGAATTTAGAATACCTGGGATATAGATATGCGTTTACCAGCCTGTATTGTTCTATTGTAATTATTTCGCGAAAAATTTCACAATAGGATTTAGCATTTACCACGTGAAAATTTACAAAAATTGAGGATAAATTGTTTAGTGTCAATTTCGTCGTCTAGCACATACATTGTAGTATGATGTACAATCGTTGCCTATGCAAACAAATACGTTTACGGATATTAGTTAGTGTATGTACCTAAATGTGTATCTATTGTTTTTTTTTAAATTGAATTTGTTCAAAAATATATGTATGTACATATACTCGTATAGCTAGTATGCCCCTTGTCAACTATTGTATATTCTTAGTAAATCGTTGTTGTTAACATGTCTCTGTTTAAACCGTTTAATACATTAGTAAGACCATAACCTCGCATATTTGTACCTACATACATATATATGTATGTATATGCATAGGAATGGAAATGCAAAGGTACCTAGTTGCAAAATGCTGAAGGGATACTTCTTCTTAAGAATCCTCCTTAAAATTTACATTACGTTCGCATTACTTTTACAGTATATAAATATATGTCCCAAAAGTAAAGTGAATATTTCAACATTGGTCACCCCGTTAAAAATAATTCTACTAGTTTTATGCCAACTTGCATGGTTATTCGTGAAATTTGTAAACGAAATAAAAACAAAAAAGAAGCAATTCTACGGAATCTGTGGTAAATATATTCATTTATTTAAAATACATTTTTATTTGCACTTGCTTTATTTTGCTTCGTTTTGTTTATGTTTACGTCTAGTTGAAATTTCCTAAGCACATTCCAGTAGTCTATTCACAATAGTGCTGTTTTTCGATAAATAACCGATAAATAAGTGAATGTTCTTTTGTAACTCGCGTGCAAAAGAACTGCTAATCACTTCTATTAGAAAAATAAATAAATAAATAAATATCTTCGTACATATTTTATCCATCCTATTGAATAAACAATACTAAATAAAATAGTTCTTTTAATGGTAAATATGTTTAATAGGTCAGTACTCTCAAAATGTTGTATATCATGTGGTTCACTAAAAACTAATAAAAAAAAGTGACAAAGATCAGTGCATGCCTTGCCTGTGCAATAAATTCCTAATTATGGCTTTTGCTACTCAGAAGGTTTATATGGGTACATTTATGAGATGTAATTAAAAAAAAAATGGTACAATGGTGACATGCTGTTTGCCTACATTTTAAAGTGATAATTTCATTTAATATTTGCATACTTTCACTTTTATATTTAATACTACTTACATACTTTTGGGTGCAGCACATGTCTTGGGAAAATTGGATTTAAGGATAATTAGGATTAAATGATAAATTTATGTAGTGTCAAATATGGGTAAACCTATTGAAAGTGAGTTGAAGTTTTCTTTTAACATTTAAGAACTTTTGCAGATTTCGTTGCTGATTTAAAACTATTTTTTGAAAGTGAAAAAATATTTTTAAATATATTTAAGAATAACCATAAATTTATGTAGCGTCAAATTTGGGTAAACCTGTTGAAAGTGAGTTGAAGTTTTCTTTTAACACATCACTAAGAACCTCTCTGTAGCCAATAGTAAGAATTGTTTATATATAAAATGTCGAATAAATTGTAATTTTAAAATGTAAACCAATCAACAGTATTTCTAGAAATCTAGCGACAGAGCTATACAATTTCATTTTATTTAGATATAAATACATGATAGAGATTAGACAAAATATCGCATTAAAGTTTAAAAATGATTAGTTTCAAGAAAATGGAACATTGAATATTGAATTATTTCGCAGATTCACAATATCTATATTGAAGTAATTATTAAACCGCATTGATAATATTTACAAATGCGGATAAGGTGACAATCTTACACAATCTCTTTAATTTAAAAAAAAACCCTAAATGACAAAAATGAGAGAGGAGAGAAAGATAACAAAAGAGAGGTACAACGAAATAACGAGAGAGTGAGTTAGAGGGAGAGAGGGAGAGCAGAAAACTCTGATAAAGAAAAGACAGCTTCATTTTTATAGTATTGTCTGCTGCCTGTTTGTTTATCTATGAAAAACTCAAATTTCAACACTGTCGAACATCGTGAAATTTTTTTTTTATATCGACACCACTCTCTCATTGAAGAAAACTTTGTATTACATATAATGTAGCACATTGCAATGAGAACCAATAAAACCATGCTACGCCAATTACAAGAAAAAAAAAATAGAATTTGCTCGCCGGCATCACAATGGACAAATTACACTCTTATAGGTACAATTGAAATAATATACCCAATATTTATGTATTGTATTTATGGAATTTTATTCCGTAAATTGAAATTTAATACAAAAATAGTTATTTAATAATACATGCTCTCTTAAAAAGTATGTAGGTATGTATACAAAGTATATGTTTTTATATAGATAACAAACTTATCGATTAACAAAAGTATAGAAAATAGTATTAACACATCAACATTATGAATCGAGCTAAATTTATTTCAAAGATTTATTTCCTTAAAGAAATGAAAAAAAAAAAATGGAATCCTCATCCTTATCATCATCATCAGTTTGATAGTTATTGTTGTAAACAAGTCAATAGAATGAAACAAAAACTCATCATCAAATATGTAGTAGGTATGTGTGAATTTCGAAATTAAGCTAAATATCATATATATGTATGCTTCTACGTCTGCAAATGCTCAGAACCATAACAATGTGCAATGTGTAATTTTAAGTAGGATATTTTAGTTTATTTTACACTTTTGTTGTATAAAAAATATTATAGTTGCTATATATGTAGTATTTATCTCGTTCGAATTTCATTTCGTTTCATCGCTTAAGAACAAGATTGTATTAAAGATTAAAGAGAATTGAACATTTTATACTTATTTAATTACAAATGGCATTACTTAAGTATTTATGTACACATCGGAGCTATAAGTAGGTAGGTGGTGGTGGTGGTGGTAGGGGTGTTGTGAAAATGTCTGCATTGAACAAACTCATGCCGAGCCGAGCAAAGCTTCATTCGATAGCATTTCTCGTGTCGCCAATGCGCTAGGGTTAACACGTGTTCGCGATCGACTTCGACTTAATTGCGCCCGCCTCTCTGCTCCGGCCGGTCGTTGTCTACGCTGTTGTCGTTGATTGCGATTGCCAAATGCAGAACCTGTTTGTAGTGCTTCTAGCAGACTATCCATAACACCTTCCTGAGTATGTGCAGCATCCATGTCGACAAGCGCCAATTTGCGTTGCTGTCGTTCCAATTGCTCGCGCAATGATTGTTCGCGTGCTTCTTGCATTCGTCGTTTACGTTCCTCCTCCTCACGCATACGTACAATTTCTTGATGCGCTTGCAGAAAGTGATCCTTGAATGTTTTTATATCGGCGAAGAATTCTTCCATTGCGTACTTGTTCGGATCGAATGCAAAATATTCCGCCAAATCTTTAAATAATTTCTCCATTTGCACTTGCATTTTACCTGTAAGAGGAAACATTTCATTTTTTTATCTCAATACATTACATTGCACATTATCACACTCACCTAAAACATCAACTTGTTGTCGACACTCAACTGCAAACTTGCCCATCACCTCGCTAAATTTATCATCTGCGCATTGCGGAACTTTGTTATTTTGTAAATCTGTTTCCAGATTCTTTACCGCCGAATTCATTTGGCGCATAGCCTTTTGTATGGCTTCCAAATTGACACGAGACGCTTTGTCCACATGTGTCATATCGTTGTAGAATGTGAGTGCATCGGGAAACTTTCGTTCCACCAGATCGGCCAGATAGTGGAGCAGAGTTTGCTTGTTCTCCGCGTCTTTCGTATTCGACAGCTTTGTCAGATAGGACATTTCAAAACCAAAGGCGAGCTCATTTTTCGAACCAGAATTCATATAGTTTCCAAGCAATAGTATGAGTTCAAGTATTTTAGCGAATTTCTTACTATTACGCACCTCCTCACATGCAGCTGTACCAGCCACGATATCCGGTTTTATATCCTGTACTGAGTCGGCGTAGGTCAGTTTAAAGTTGAGGTTATGCAGACGTGGCGAAAGACGTTTTATTTCACCTATTAAGAGAGGAATATTGCATTAAAACTACGTCTACGGCCACTATTTCAGATCTTACCAATAGTTGCAGCAAATTGTTCGACACCCGGCAGTGGTTCTCCCTTCGCTTTGATTTCCTGCAAACGCTTGAGCTGTTCTGGCGGTGGCAGATACTGTATGAGCTGCTGCAGTACATTGGAAGACAGTATATCGGTATCACAGCGTAAGAGACAAACTTTGATTTGCTCATAGGAGAGATGCTTGAGCGAGCCACCAAGTAGAATGGCGAGATTTTGTGCAGACTTGGCATCCAGTACTCGCAAGTCGATGTTTTTCTTTGTGAGCGTAGTGGGCTTATCTACAGCGTCCTTTGTGTCCTTTTTCACCGGTTTCGATGAGAATTTCACCGAAAGTTCCGTGAGAAAATCATCCGATGCCAGTTTGTCTTCCTGAACTTTGACCCAAAAGGCCTTCTCCGACATCTTCTGCGGTATGATGGCTTTCCAATTGGCGCGCTTCATGGGATTCTTGATTTCCCATTTCTTTTTCGGCTTGAGACCGTACGGCAATACAGGAGCCATCGGAATGAGCATTGGTGGTGGTGGCGGACCACCGGGACGCATACCTGGTGGTATAGGAGGTGGTGGCGGTCCGCCCATGCCAGGCATTGGTGGTGGTGGCGGTGGTCGTGGTCCTCCCATGCCGGGCATCGGCGGTGGTGGCGGCGGTCGCGGTCCTCCCATGCCGGGCATCGGTGGTGGTGGTGGCGGTGGTGGACCGCTTCCACCCGGTGCCAGTGGTATATTGAGTTTTGGCAATTTATTCGGTGATGGTACTGCCACACCGTTCGCTTCCATCAGTTTGACTTTCTCCTCCAGATGTGCGGCCTTAGCTTCAGCCTCCTGTTTCGCAATTTCCAGTTCTTCGATCTTCTTTTCAAACTCTTCGGATCGTTTGATCTCTTTCGCCTTGACCTTTTCCACAATATCGTCGAGCAGCAGTGATGTGTCAATGTTGAAATTGCGATTGTCAAAATTCGGATCACAGTAGCCCTTGTGGAATACAATTTGTGATATGCACTCTTCAATCAATTGATAATACGCAGGTCGAAAATACACATCATCACGTATGTAGAGCAGGTGTTGCAGTATTGATAGGAAGTATGGCTCCGAATTGGTATCCGTGACGAGATTTTTCAACACTTCGAAACAATCGGACACATCGTCCATGTTGAAGCTGACATTGTCGAAGCGTTGTACGAACTCTTCGAAATCATCCTCACGTATTTCGTTGAAAATTTTAAAATGCTGTTGCAGTGCATCGTTGTTACTTGACTCGACGATTTCCTTGAATTGATCCAATTTCTCGTACAAGCCCATACGCATGATCTCACAACGCAAGTGTAGACGGAAATTCAGATCGCTCGGTGTGTTTGTTAATGTGTTTATAAAAATTAAACTATGACACGCCAGTTCGTGTTTCGTATCGTGTTTTTCCTGTGCGAAAAGTGCATCGACTATGGGGCGGAAGCGTTCACTCGATTTGTACGTGGCCGATGCGGCAGTGGTAATGGCACGTAGCACCTTCTCATAACCATTTCGTTCTGGTACAATACAAAAAGATGCCAACAATTTGACAGCTTCACACATTGTATTCGGTTTGCGTGGATCCAGAGACTGCGCCAACAGCAACACAACCGCATGCTGATCGGGCGTCAATACCAAATTGAGACCCCATGTATTATTCATGATCGCTTTCAAACAGCGCACACATTCGAATTCGATACGATCGAAATTGCGCTCCTTCTTACAACGTCGCAGCAAATTGATAATCTCATCGATGCCATCTTCGCCAAATTCCCTAATCCATGAGATGGGATTACTCGTGAGTGCAACACGTAAACTTTCAACACATTGATAGATCTTATTCTCACTGTGCTCGCCATTCTGCAGATATTCAATATAGTCTAGGGGCTTTTCGAATCGAGAATTTGCACGATGCTCCAATGAATTTTTACCTGAGAATAAAGTAAATATAGAAGACGTGAATGCATGTATATTACGTATATATTGCCATAGTGTATGCTTTATCTTATTATAAACTCCACATATAGTGTACTACAACATAATTTTGATATGAAACGCTTGACTGTTCTTATCAGTGTTGAAACGTTCCAGTTTAGAGAAATTTCTTAATATTGTAGTACACAATGGAAAGGAATTTCGTATACGACCTTGACTACGATGAAAATATAAATTTATTACGTTGAAAATAAAAACTGTTTGCAAGTATAATAACGAATATGAATTCCACTTTCAATCAAAATTAATTCGATAAGTTATCGATAAATGTAAAATGGATGAAAACAAAAACTGTCATACAGAATGACATGTAGTGTTGTGTACAATATTTGTAACTTTATTGGAATTTTTTAAAAACACGAAAAAGAGAAAAAAATAAACAAATGCATTTCTTATGATTGACTTCTATAGAATATATTTGAGAATTTTGTTTCCATGTAGTTAATAAAATCGAAAGTAATTGAAAGTAAAATTGAAATTGTACTACACAAACTATGTAGGTAATATAGAAAGAAAGCAATCAACTTACGATCAGAGGTAGCTTTCCATTGGCAATGTATGTATGTCGTAAGTAGTTGAAAAATTTATAAATATTATGCAATTACAATTACTATGAAGGTCTAATAAAAGTAACAAGTAAATAAATATGGATACATGTTAAACTAAAAGTCATGGTACTTAAAAATAATTTTCTATTTTAATGTGTTGCGACAAAAGTAATATACTATGTATGTATAAGCAAATAGAATAAACGAAGAACAAAATGCACAGCAACAACAACAACAGCAAATAAAAATTATATACTAAACATTGAAACGAAAATAATAAGAATTCTAAAAATATGAATAATAATGAATGTATATTGACACGAAGCAAGGCTAACAATCACTTGGAAGATATGCATATGTACATTTGTAAGTATACATACATACATATGTATACTACGTATGAATTCAAATTTAAATGACGAATAGCAAAGATATATGTACGGTTGAGTTTCGCTTTTTGGAACATAATGATATAAATTAACAAAAATATTTTATTACACTCACATAATCGAGTGCCTCCTATACAACTATTACCGGCTGATCTTTTATAATTCTTCACTCTAAATACAATATGCGAAATTAATTGCTTTTTGTAGGCGTGCAATGTCATTTAAGAAAATGTCAAACAACAAATGAGCAAATACGTTGTTTTTATAACTGCAATAATACTTAGAGTAATAATCATCACCTACTAGATGCAACCACAATATTTTATCACTTATCAATTGTTATTTTATAGCAATTGCACCCAGTGCCATGAACCTCAATGCACAAAAATGTACCTTCATGCAACTATACCTTAATGTGCTGCGTTTCGACACAGTTCGTAAATCTCAACCACACAAATAAACAATAAATATAGTTGTTGTTGTTGTTGCTGCTACTACTGCTGCTGTTTTTATATCTTCATCATAAAATAATACCTTTTAAATGCATATATATCATTGTGCGTCTCTCCTCAATTGGCTTTGATAATAATGGTGCACGTTTATCTTTTGGTATATTCATATCTTCCAGTATTTCCATAAATTTAGCATCGACCTCCGAATTGGTGAGACTTTTGATTTTACGATCCAGTTCTTGTAAATCGAATCCTTCGGTTTCCGCTGAATTGGGACGACCAGATATTGTACCACTATTGTATGTATTGTTTTTGGTTTTCGGTCGGCCAAACCAACTTTCGAGCAGGCCGCCCGATTTATTACGTTCATGTTTAGACATACTAGAAAAGAAATGGATATTTTTTAATACATATAAATTAGGCAAAATCTACAAAAACAAAATGTGTAATGTTAAAACCACCTCATTTTTAACTGTTTTCTGTCAACTTTTTGTTTTTTAGAAATATTTTACGCTATATTTTTGTTGCTGTGTTGCTATTGTCTGGCATTTGTATCACTGAATAATATCGTATTGATGTTTTTGTTTGAATTTTAATTTCGCACTCTTTACGGCATGCGCATTCCGGTACACACCTCGTACAAAATTCTAAAAGAAAATGATAGGAGAGCAAAATATGTACTCTATACACTCCATATCGTATAGGTAGATACTCCTAGTTAGGCAAACTATGTCAACAGTAATGTGAATTATATGAAGTGTGCATGTATGTGCATATGATAGCGTGTAATATTTGTATTGAGAGTTAAAAATCACATTCAAAACATACAAACGAACATATTCGATGAAAGCCAAAATGATTGGTAATGAAATAAGACAATTTAAATGCACATTGTAAGAAATTGCATTAGTTAAAAACAAATATTTTATTCATGATCATAATTCGACGAATGCCATCAACCTTATAAGCAAAAACAGTGCATGCCAAATATGTATACAGCTAAAGGTCACGATTATACAATTAACAAAGTGTTAAATAACTGACTTATATTTTAAAAATAACTTATTACATGTACACCAGCAGTAACCAAAAAACACATTAGCTTCTAACATTTTAAAACAATGAATCACAGCAATAATGAATTGCAATCGATACACAATATAGGTAGATACTAATACAAAAGTATAAACTTGCTAACTGGTTTTAGACATGTCTGTCTACAAAGCATAACAAGCTAATTGCGAGAAATCTTCATAACGCACAACCAGCTAGTCAGCTAAGATCTTCTATTCTCTAATTATAATTTGTGGAACGGGAGTACAGCACAAAAAAATGGTTTTAATACTAAATGACCATAAGTAATCGGCTTGTCTTCGCCGTTGAGTGCATCCGTTAATGTTTTTGTTTACTCTATAAAGCATACAGCATGTATGCCACATACACTGAATAGCTAGCTAGCTTGCAAGGTATTGTCAGACATACGCCCTACGTTATGTTATTACTCGTATCTGCCACAGTAGTAGCAGCGAGTAAACAAAAGCCAGTCAGGCAATCAGCAAACTAGCGATCAATGGACTATGAGCAATGTTGATATTTATGATAATGGATTTAATTATAATATAATAGAGTAAGAACGTATTCAAATGTTTATTGCTGCTCCAAAGCTTGTACAAGCGCAAGCAAATATTCCCAATTAAACAGAACTACATACATAAATATGTATAAGCGAATGTTTTTCAACGTTTCTTACCTTCGTATAGGCTCGAGGGTTTACGTCATAGACAATAATAACCAGTAACGTACATACGCCGTAAAGTAGCAAAGAGGTATTTATGTTGCTAAAGTACGCTGCGCAAGGTAATCGACAATCAGCAATTCCAGTTGATGAGGGAAAAATTAAAATCTTATCGTTCCTTCAACTCACTTTTAGGCAAAAAGTGAATTGAAAATAAATTTTTCTTTTCTATACAGCAAATTATCACGTATTTTCTTTTTTTTGTAGTACAGAAAATTTTGAAATCGCACCACTTGTTGCTAAATGTACTCGTACTGTTTTCGACTATGACTGCATTGAATTAAAATAAAACAAAACAAAAATTAAATCAAACACGATCAGCAAAAATTTTATCGTTCTTATTCGTTTGAAGCTTCTTATTCCTTTTCAATTATATTTTTCAAATGTCAGTTGACGAATGTCACAAACAAACAAAAAGGCGCAAAATGTTGAAAATATTCACAATAACTTAAGACAAGCAACAGAATAATACAGAAGTGAAAACAGATGAATACACTACTGTAATTGTTCAGCCCGAGATAATACCGGTATTATTATTGTGAACCATATTGTGAAAAGGTCGTGATATACTAGTTGACATTAGGACAAATGTTTACCCCGCGCATGAAAGAATAAGCATATAACAAATGAAGTAAACATTTTTGAATAAAAAAAAAATAAATATGTGGCACTTAAAGCCCCAAAGGGCTCATTGGCCGAGCTTCGATTACTGTTGTGCGTCTTAAATTTCGACAGTATTAGAAGGGACCTACTTATTTTAGCCGGTTCCGAATGGCAGAACACTTGTGACATCACTTTTTCTGAGCTTTGTCACAGAGTTCTTTAAGAAGCTTTTTTGAATATTTCATCAAATTTTTGGACAATATTTTCGTTTTCTGCTAACTAATCCGTCATGTATAAAATGACAGCTGCGTTCAAATATATGATTTGTATGATCGATGATAACCATCTTTTATCTATAGATTACCCCACGGCAAATACAGTTGCTTTTTAAAAATAGCAATTATAATCAAGTGAGAAAATATTATATTGAATTAAATGGATGTTCGAAATGGTGTATACATATATTTCATTGAAATAAAATACAAGATTGATTGACCTTTTATGATTGGCCTAAAGTATTTATTACAGCTGTTGTCACAATTTCCCTACCATATAACTTATAGCAGATCCCTGTACATATTCCGAAGGACAACAAAGTGGTCGTTGGCAGAGTTGCCAGAGATTCAAACAATCGAATCTTTCGTTGTTGAAATTTCTGTGGCAAAGAACTATATCAATTTAAATGACTAAAAAATATCACTCTTCAGCTCCAACTTAATTTTGAAGAATTTGAGTTGCACTGTTTGAGTTTTACATTCTGTTAACATTTTAACAAGCAAATTCTGTTGTAAATTCTTTTCTTACTATGAATTGTAATTATAATGTTCTCAGCACTACACATAAATTTTTTGTTTACTCAATTGTAGAAATAAGGTCTCATGCACTCTATGCACAAATGGAAGGTGTTCATAACTTAAATCGTTCTAGAATGTACTTAAATTATCATTGATTATTAGCATATTTTTCATAATATTCTATATTCTAGACGGGCGCGCTAAAAAATTTCCATATGTCCAAATGTTCATATAAAAATATATTTGAAAGTGGACACAACTTTATTGTATATTATATTGTTACGTTTTTATTCTGTGAGCGTTTAATTCTATTTGAATTACCTTGTTCGATCACTGGATTCTGTTAATGATAACTGCAACACTTATTTTATACAACTATATACAGCAACAATTTATTTAATAATCTCTATTTACAATCAACACTGTTTACAATCAACTATTTACTATAACACTTAAATGTACTTGCAACTTTTGCCTCTGTATCAATGTTTTCGCAATCACGTTCGGAAGTAGATTTATTGTCAATTCTCAACACTGGCTCTATTTATACTCTGTTGGCAACACCCCAGAATCTTCCTTTATCGAGATTCTTCTCTTCCTTTCTCGTTGGCTTGTTCTGGTTATCGCTTATTTCTTTTTGTTGACATTCGTTTCGATGCTGCCAATAGAGTCAGTCACAATAGTGATGAGTAATCAACTATCGATACTCGTTACACTGCCCTCCTCTTAACCTTGTTCGTCCCGAACAAGTTTTTATACTTCCCCTCGATATGGCGCAAGTCGCTCCAAGTGCACTACTTTAAACTTTGCTCTTTTATTCCAGGCACGTTGAATGCGATACACTACGTCATTTATCTTTGCTATAATCTCATATGGTCCTTCCCAATGAGTCTGTAGTTTAGGAGACAGGCCTTTCTTTCGTTGTGGATTATGAAGCATTACAAGCTCTCCTTCATAGAACCCTTTTGAATTTGCTTTCAAGTCATACCTGGCCTTCATCTTATCGCTTATCATCTGCGACCGCTCTCTGATGAACCGATGTACTTCATCCAACTGTTCCCGCTTTTCGCTAGTATAATTACCTTCGGTTGATCTCGTTGGTGTTACGACTCCAAATTTTAAATCAGCTGGCAGTCTTAACTCGTTTCCAAAAATTGCCATTGCCGGTGTAGTAGCCGTCGTATCATGTTGTGCGCATCGATATGCCATGAGGAACATTGGTATATGTACATCCCAGTCTCTTTGGTATTTATCTACGACTTTTCTCAAATATTCCTCCAAGGTACGGTTAAATCGTTCTACCATGCCATCAGATTGTGGATGCAAAGGTGTTGTACGAGTTTTGTATATACCCAGCATACGGCATATCTCTTGGAATACAACTGATTCGAAATTTCGACCTTGGTCTGAGTGTAACTCCATCGGTACACCAAAACGAGTAACCCATTGGTTGACGAATACATCCGCAACTGTACTAGCTTCCTGATTTGGAATGGGGTATACTTCAGGCCATTTACTGAAGTAATCTATAACCACCAGAACATACTTGTTTCCTGCGTTGCTTATTGGAAATGGCCCAGCTATGTCCATAGCAATTCGCTCAAATGGAGCACCCACGGTGTATTGGTGCATCTTACCTCGACTTTTCTTAGTGGGACCTTTGGCCATTGCACATTGCTTACATTTCCGAATCCAATCAGCGACATGGTCATGACATCCAACCCAATAAAATCGGTTCTTTATTTTCTCGACGGTTTTGGTGATTCCCAAATGCCCTCCACTGGAGGCATTGTGATACTCAGCTATCACTTCATTTATTCTCGCCTTGGGTACCACTAGAAGATCATTAGTGATTTTTCCATCCACACTTTCCCATGCTCGGAATAAACATCCGTCTCGTAAGTGCAGGCTTTGCCACTGCGCCCAGTATGCCTTTGCTATTGGACTCTCATTAGCCATTTCTTGCCAATCTGGACGTATGCCCTGCTTCTTGTATTCCATAATCTTTACGAGATCTGGGTCGTTCCGCTGATCTACTTGCACTCGTTCGGTGGTCCATGACTCCTCCGGCAATATATTTGTAAGTCGTACGTCGACAATGTGCTCCTTGCTTTCCACTCGAGAACAATGTTTACATTCCATTTTGCAAGGACGACGAGATAGAGCATCCGCGTTGCCGTGATGTCCTCCTTTACGATGTTCGATGGTAAAATGATAACTCTGCAGCCTTTCAATCCAGCGCGCCAATTGTCCTTCTGGGTTTTTAAATTGCAATAACCACCTTAGCGCTGAGTGGTCAGTTCGTAGATGAAATGACTGACCGTACAAGTATTTATGGAAATACTTTACACATTCCAGTATTGCGAGCAACTCTCTTCGTGTGACACAGTAATTTCTTTCTGGCTTCGACAGGATTTTACTGTAGTAAGCTATTACTTTTTCTTGCCCATCTATGATCTGAGAGAGCACACCACCTATTCCATAGCCACTCGCATCTGTGTCCAACACAAACTTTTGACCAGGTACTGGATACGCTAATATTGGTGCTGAACAGAGTTTTTCTTTCAGCTGTTCGAATGCTTTCTGTTGGTCCTCGCCCCACACAAATGGTTTGTTCTTTCTTGTTAACTCATGCAGACTGCTGGCTATGTTTGCAAATCCAGGAACAAATCGTCTATAGTAGGTGCATAAGCCTAGGAAGCTTCTTAACTCGTGAAGATTCGACGGAATAGGCCATTCTTGTACTGCTGCTACTTTCTCCTCGTCGGTATGTACCCCTTCTGTTGTTACTTTATGACCAAGATATTTAACTTCTTGCCTGAAGAGTGAACACTTTTTCGTATTCAGTTTAAGCCCTGCTGATTGTATACGCTCAAATACTTCTTTCAACTTTTCCAGGTGGTCGTTAAAATCTTTTCCCATCACAATAATGTCATCGAGGTACACCAAGCACGTTTTCCAGTGTAGTCCTCTGAGTACACGCTCCATCAAACGTTCGAAAGTAGCTGGCGCATTGCATAAACCAAATGGCATGACTGTAAATTGCCATAGACCATCGCCAATACTGAAAGCTGTTTTCTCTTTGTCTTCCTTACCAAGTTCCACTTGCCAGTAGCCACTTTGCAAATCAAGAGTTGAGAACCACTTCGCACCAGATAGTGTGTCCAGAGTGTCATCGATTCTTGGCAGTGGATAGCTGTCTTTTTTCGTAATATCATTTAGCTTTCTGTAATCCACACAGAATCTAGTACTTCCATCCTTCTTCTTTACCAGCACAACTGGTGAACTCCATGGACTCGCTGATGGTTCAATAACACCTTGTTTCTGCATATCGGAAATCAGCTTAATGGCTTCGTCTCTTTTGGCCAATGGAACTCGTCGTGGTGTTTGACGAATTGGTCTAGAATCACCGGTGTCAATGTGATGCTTCACGATGGTTGTTCGTCCTTCAGTTTTTCCATTTGAAGAAAAGATTGAACTGTACTTCTCCAATAGTTGTAAAGCCTTTTCTTTTTGCTGTTTTGTAAGCACACCTGCCCATTCCTCCATCTGTGCTTCTATTTCCGCTCTGACAGTTCCTGATCTTCCACTTTTTATCGACGAACCCTTTTCGCAGTCTACTACGGCAGTAACTTCCTGGCAATGACCAATCACCATTCCTTTCTTCACAACTGTAGATGTATTAGTTGGATTTAATATTCGCACCGGTACTATTCCATTTTCTTTAGGTTCTACTAACGTCCTACCAAGTATGATGTTTTTATTCGTTATTTCTTTGTCTGCTTCCACCAGCCACAACTTGCCTGTCCCATCATCCACATTCATCTGTGCCCATATCACCGCTTCTGATTTTGCTGGAACCTCTTGGCGTTGACATGCCAGTACTCGTTTGATGTTCCCACCACGCTTGTAACCGATGTTCAATGGTAGTTCGACATTTGCATAGCGCAGTATCCGTTGATTTAAATCTAACGTAAATCCGTTGTCAATCATAAAATCAACACCAATTATTACGTCATCGATGATGTCAGCCACAATGAATTCATGTTCCCATGTACAATTTCCAATAGATACTAGTTTCTTTATCTTACCCAGAATTTGTGCATCCTCACCCGTTGCTGTACGCAATTTTATTCCCATTAAAGGCTCAAACCTCTTTACCAAATCGCTCTTGATTATAGAATGTGATGCACCAGTGTCCAGGGTTAACATGAATTCCATATTGTCCAATTTTCCATCAATAGTCAAGCTGCTTGGCACACGCTGTAGTTGTGAAATGTGAATGATGGGGCCACCCACTGTTGGAGTCAGTTCACGCCCCGCTGAACTGACTCGATTTAGTTTAACGATGGACTTGTGTTAGTGGAGCGATCGCTATCCACCTTATTCTCCTTCTTTTGTCTTCCTGGAGAATTGGATCTTGATCGCTTTCGTCGTAGACGACAGTCACGCGCCATGTGTCCTGGTTTGTCGCAAATAAAGCACTTACCAGTAAATTTGTTTTCGCGTCGACCTGTTGTTCTTCCTTCAGGCTGCACTACAGATTTGAATGCCTGACACACTGCTTCAACCAGATCTGCTGTTTCTGTTTCTAGTTGGCGTACCCGTGGCATTGGTCGACACATCAAACTGGCGGCTTCATATGTCAAGGCACTACTGACTGTTTCGGCATAAGTATTCCTTGGTGACATGACTAGGGCACGCTTTGTCTCTCCATCACGTATGCCATCTATGAATGCCTCTATTTTTATTTTTTCGACGAACTCTTCCGAATTACCGGAGAACGCTAGATGACATAAGCGCTCAATATCGGAAGCGAATTCCTGAAGGCTCTCATTACTCCGTTGCACTCGCGATCTCAATTCCACTCGATGTAATTGACTCTTGTATTCATTTCCATATTTTCGCTGGAGTGTGTCCATCAGTGACTGATAGCTACCACGATCTTTCTCTGGAATCATCTGTAACACCTCGGAAGCATTACCTTTTAATGCGACTATTAAAGCAGCAGTCTTGTCACTATCATCCCATTGATTCTTCGAAGCTGTTGTCTCGAATTGAAGCTTGAAGATATTGAATGGCGTGCTTCCGTCAAATGTTGGTGACTTTAGTTTGATTGTACTTGAATCTCTAATCACTGATGTGGCTGGCCCATTTATTTTTAGTTGGTTGAGATCGTGTTGTAATTTCTCGAACTTATCTTCCAAATCATCTACATGTTCCTTCAGATCTGTAACTTTTTCATTAATGGCTCCGGAAATTTCATCTACATGTTCTTTTAGTTCTGCAACTTTCTCATTAATAGCCCCAGAAATTTCTTGTAGTTTGTAGTTAATTGTCTTCTGGAATTCTCCAATGAAGTTTTCTTGGCGAGACGAACCTTCTTGAATTTCCATACGCAATTCAGCCGAATGTTCTTGAAGCTTGGAGTCAATGCGAGACGCATTTCCTTGAATTTCCGTACGTAATTCAGCCGAATGTTCTTGTAACTTCGCATTAATTCCTTGCAGTTGCTGCTGCTGCTGTTGCATCATGGATTTCATAAATTCCATGAGTTGACCACTCGAATCTACCTTGCTCTCTTCCTCGGCGTGCACAACTGCATGTATATCGTCTTCCTCAAAGAACTCATGTTCTTCTACATTAATTCCCTTAGCCTTCATGGCTTTCCTCAGCCTCACCAGCAGTTCCGCCTTTGCACCTGATGACGATAGATTCATCTCTACCAACAGCTTTTTAAGCTGGTCCACTTTTGGTTGGTCAATTTTCACCATCTTTACAGAATCCCACTTCTGACACCAATTGTTACGTTTTTATTCTGTGAGCGTTTAATTCTATTTGAATTACCTTGTTCGATCACTGGATTCTGTTAATGATAACTGCAACACTTATTTTATACAACTATATACAGCAACAATTTATTTAATAATCTCTATTTACGATCAACACTGTTTACAATCAACTATTTACTATAACACTTAAATGTACTTGCAACTTTTGCCTCTGTATCAATGTTTTCGCAATCACGTTCGGAAGTAGATTTATTGTCAATTCTCAACACTGGCTCTATTTATACTCTGTTGGCAACACCCCAGAATCTTCCTTTATCGAGATTCTTCTCTTCCTTTCTCGTTGGCTTGTTCTGGTTATCGCTTATTTCTTTTTGTTGACATTCGTTTCGATGCTGCCAATAGAGTCAGTCACAATAGTGATGAGTAATCAACTATCGATACTCGTTACAATATATTGACTAAAGTTTGTTGCTAATTCATCATGGGCCTTTTGTAATTATATTACGTATTAAACCATTAACATAATTTGTTCTAAATCATATGCAAAACTGCACTGCCGTGATGGTAGTGGAAATCCGAGCTATTGCTGAAATCACTCGAATAAATTAATAATACTTTCTTTAGAAAAACCAAATTTACTATTTGTTGTCGGGAAGCAATAATATTGCCATAGCTAAGTTTCTTAGTGTATTGGGTTCGAAATCCGGCTGCGGAAAATTTTTAGAATATTGTAATAATAGAAAACGTGATCATTCTTTCAGCGCATTTTAATTTAGTTGTGCCAAAACTCCGAAACTGTATAATTCTTGAATGTCGAATTAGAATTGAACGCACAAAAGTTTTTTAAAAATTTTTTCATATATTGAAGTATATACAAGTAAGTATTTCTTAATGCAATTTGTTCTTTCCGCTTTGGATTTAAATTAATACAAAATTTTTCTTAGAAACACTGATTAATTTGGCATCCCTATTGCGATATGTATTTTGAAGGTTTTTGTGTTTTTGTATTGTGGAATTTAGGTATTCACAATAGTTTTCAAGAATCAGAATTAGGATGATAGATATCTGAGAGAATGTCATAATTGATTCGGGTATATAATTCTTAGTTTTAAATATTAATATACATAATAAAAATTTCAATTAAATAAGCTTAAAATCAATATACTAAAATAAAATTAATCAAAACAGGAAACCCGCTAAATTTGTTGTTATTGCTTCTATTGTGATTTATCATTTCTTAATTTCTTCTTTCATTTTGGCTATTCCGTTGTAATCCATTTTCGTAACAAAATTGTAGATGGTTATATTTCTCCACATCTGAGCTATAACCAGACACGTTTTTATTTCATTGAATGGAGCGTAATAGTAGAGGTCGACCAAGCCGTCCCGCTGGATTGCGTGGACGTGAAATTGGCATGTATTATAAGAATCTATCGCAGAAAAAGAAACAGGAGCAGAATGAATCTGGTGTTGTGCGTCTGGGTGTAAATGTGAGTGTACCTCCGAATATATTGGCCCGCGTCGATGATTGCTTGCATAAATTCACCCAGAATGTCGATGACAAGATGGTATCCAGTGAATTTGAAACACATTTTCGCCATTTGCTCAGCATTAATTTTGATGAATTTATTGCTGAAGCAAATACAAAAAATAATGATTTATTGGAAAATAATGACGGTTTAAATCAAAGATTCATATCAGATATGTTGGCAAAAGAGACGTCTGATGAGTTTCGACGACGCTTTGAGCAACGTCAAAAACTACCAACAATGATACAACAGGATCGCATTTTGGATGTTGTACGTAAGAATCAAGTGATATTAATTGTTGGTAGTACAGGCTGTGGCAAGACAACGCAAGTACCACAAATATTGCTCGATCAATTCATCTATAATCATCATGGTTCTCAATGTCGTATCGTATGCACACAGCCACGACGTATCTCAGCGGTATCGGTAGCGGAGCGTGTGGCTTACGAGCGTTGTGAGGCATTAGGATCATCTGTGGGCTATCAAATACGTTTGGAAAGGTTAGTGTGCTTGATTACATACATTATCTGTAATTATTTCCTAACGTAATTTGTCTACTCTGACAGTAAAATGCCTCGAGTTCATGGTTCCATACTGTATTGTACTACTGGAATATTATTGCAGAATATGCAAACTAATCCCTTGCTGAAAGGCTTATCTGTGGTCATACTTGATGAAATACACGAACGCAGTGTAGAAACTGATTTGTTGATGGCCCTGATTAAAAAAGTAATATACATAAGTTGAACTAAACGCTCTACAGCTCTATAATGTATGCCAATTTTGTATTAATCTATAGATTTTACCATATCGACTAGATTTGAAAGTGATTCTAATGAGCGCTACCGTATCGGAACAAGATTTTTGTGATTACTTTGATAATTGTTGTACGTTGCGAATAGAGGGAACACTTTTCCCCGTTAAAGTACTTTATCTCGAAGAAATTATACAGGAAGTTGGCTTTACTAGATTTCAAAATGGTCCACGCACCACATCAAAACATGGCCGTCAACATAAACAACAACGCCAGCAAGCTGAACGATATTTTCAATACAGTGCGCTAATAGAGCCCTACCTCAGACAAATAAGAGATACATATAACGCACAAATAATAGAAGCGTTACGTTGCTCCGACTCCGAGGGCTGTGAGAATATACAATTTCTTGAACATCTTATTTTTTACATATGCGAACATAAGCCACCTGGAGCTATATTGGTTTTCCTGCCGGGTTACGATCGAATTTCAAAATTGCATGCTGTACTACAGAAGCCCACCTGTGCCACGGGCCAACGATTTCGGTCGAAAATTCAAGTGTATCCATTGCATTCAATGATGCCTACAGTTAATCAACAAAGTGTATTCCTTCCGCCCCCAACGGGAGTTCGAAAAGTCATATTATCGACAATTATTGCCGAGACTTCGGTGACCATTGATGATGTGGTCTACGTGATTAATACGGGTCGCACGAAAACGAGTAGTTATAATGTCGAAGCAAATTTGCAGACATTGGAAGAGACTTGGGTTACGAAAGCTAACTCACAACAGCGAAAAGGGCGAGCTGGACGCGTACAACCAGGCATTTGCTATAATTTGTTCACAAAGTAATTATCGTATGATAATAAATTTTCCGTAAATACAATATCTATTATTTGTAGAGCACGGGAACGCACCATGGCTGATGTACCGACACCGGAAATATTGCGTTGTAAATTGGAATCTATAATACTCAATTTAAAATTATTGCATGTCACTGATGTATTTGAATTTCTAAATACACTCATTAACGCTCCAGATCCAAATGCTATACACAATGGCATAAAATTACTCAAACGGTAAGTTAAATGCTTCACATTATCATATATATTTGATATTATTCATATAATTTCTCAATAGCATTGATGCTTTGGATGAAAATAACAAACTCACACCGTTGGGCGTGCATTTAGCACGTTTGCCCATTGATCCACAAATGGCTAAGATGATTTTGATGGGTGCTCTCTTTCGTTGTTTGGATCCCATTACTTCAGTGGCAGCTGGTCTATCATTCAAAAGTCCCTTTTACACTCCGCTAGGACAAGAGCAAAAAGTTGATAGTGTTAAGCGTGAATTATCAGCTAATACAAAAAGCGATCATCTACTCATTGATAATGTCATATTGAATTATCGTGATGCATTAAAAGATGCTTCTGAACGAAATTTTTGCTATGTGAATTTTCTTAGTTCATCCATTCTTCAGCAGTTGGAAAATATGAAGCAGCAATTTGCTGATTTGTTACGGGCAGCTAGGTAAGTATCCTATGCTCATACACGTGTATAGAAACTTGAAGTGATTACATTGAATACTTTCAGTTTTATAGAATCTTCACAGAAAGGTGATAAACAATCGAATGCGAATTCGGATAATATTTCATTGTTGCGTGCAATTATTGCTGCTGGCTTATATCCAAATATTGCACATTTGCGGTAAGTATACAAATTATACATGTATTTGAATTTGTAATTGAATTGTATTGTATTGAAATTTTTAGAAAAGCACATCAAATTAAAAATCGCGTACATGCCATACATTCTATGTCTACCCCAGAGGATAGGCGAATTAATTTTCATCCTTCATCGATTAATTGTGGACAACCATCATTTGAATCAAAGTGAGTGATGATTGTATACTTATTTGTCGTTCCTCTATTACGATTGATTATTTTGTTAGTTACTTTGTTTATTTCCAAAAACAACGTTCAACTGCATTATACATTTTGGATGCCACAATGGTATTTCCAATGGCTCTGCTGATATTTGGTGATGGCGTTGAGACTGGTATTACATCCGATCATACATTTTACATATCGGTGGCAAAGACTTATTTGTAAGTTTTGAATTGCTGGTTTCCAACTTTGTTGTTTATATCATATATTTACAGCTTTAAATGTGATAAGGCAACTGCTGATACTATACTCGATTTACGTGGACGCTTAGAATGGCTCTTGCAGAAAAAAGCTCTATATCCATCACCTATATCAATCAATAGTGGTGAGGAATATCTTATAAAGTAAGAATGCGTTTCTATCTATTTTTGTATTATGATTTTACAGCATGAATTTTATTTAATTAATTTCGTTTTATATTTCACAGAGCAATTGAAATGTTATTATCACTGGATGAGCCGTGCGATTATGAAGAACAATATGCCTCATCGGACGATGATATAAAATAGGGACAATAATTTATTACTATACCTATTACTATGATTATTGTGTATTAGCTAAATTTGTAAAACTGTATGTACCAAATTTTAATCGTCATGTATAAAATTTAAATATCATCTTCTAATAGAGCAAATGCGTTTTTAGTTTTAAGTGAGGCTGCGCTATGAACGTCGTCCTGTGCATCATCTTCTTCGCTACTATAACCTGTAATATTTTATAATTTAAATTACAAACATTTAAATTGGGTGGAAATATTTACTTTCTGAATTATCAACATTATTATCATCGATATTTTGATACTTTTTCACTTCTTCCACTTCTGGATGTAAATGCCATTTTTCTATAATTAAATAAATTATTTCAATTGGGATATGATTTATTGAAAAACAATTTTTTTGCATACCTTTATTCTCATGATAATTGGGCGGATAGAATTGCAATATAATCTGCTGTTGGCCAGCAAGGCACATACGCAAAAGATGATTTGCAGCGCGGGCACGATCTGGTCTAGCTGCTTTGGCTGTGACAAAACCACGTTTCAATGCCCATGCATCTGAAATAACAGTTGCCGACCACCCTTCACAATCTTCTGGCAGTTGCATTTTCAAGACTTGTGGCAAATTGATATGTTCAGCTAGAAATTTCAATGAACGATATGGTACTTGTAATTGTGATATTGGATAACTACCTATAATTCAAGAATATGTGAAATCGAAATTGAAAATTTTGGATAAAAATGGAGTATTAAAAGTAAAACTTGCCGAGTAAAACTTGTAAATGCTTTGGTGCCGATGATGGAAACACAAGACCGGGACAATCACAGAGACGTACTATCTTGGTGAGGAAAATCGTCTGAAAATGTTTCGTATGACCTGGTGTACGACTAACGCTCACTACTTTACGTCCTTTGAGTGCATTAATTAGAGACGATTTTCCAACATTCGGAAAACCAATGCAACCTATTGTTAGTATACCATCACGGAACATGACATGTTGTTGTCCGTCCGAATGTGATGTTAAGTCTGCACTAATATTCTCTACTTGATCGACATCGTCACTATGGATATTCTCGGTATTCATATCTTCTAGAATTTTTTGTTCCCACGTTGAGAGATCAACTTCGGTTTGGACAATTTTTTTACATTCCTTATAAATGTTATAAACGCCATCCATACTACGTTTATGACCAATACGTCCACGTGCAGAGCCTACAAATTATTGGAGATTTTACTATTTATTATGAACATTGAACAAATTATTTACTACAACCTTTAATTGCCTTTGTGGAATAGGAAGCAAATAACACCACAGGTAGACCTGGATATTTATCTTGAAAGTAATGCCGCCATGCTACAACCGCTTCTGGAGAGACTAAATCCACTTTATTGAGCACAAGTATAGCGTGTTTTTTAAGTGTGGTCACAATGTGATGGTATAATGACGGAGGGAACATTAGGGTCTACATAACAAATAATAATAATGAGTACTTCACAACATATCTTTATACGATATCAATTTACCGAATATCGAACATCGACTATAATGAGCAATATGTCAGAAATTTCCAAGACACGCCATAATTGACGCCATGTTTCCAAATTAAGTTCAAAATGTGGAAATTCCTTTCCTGCTGTGCTATGTTGCTTCTGCAACTCCTCAACATATTCCTGAGTATTGCAAAAAATATATACATATATTTATAAATATCAATGTTTATACCTACTCTAAAATATCGATTTTCATTCTGCTCCAACGTCTCTTTACCCATATTGTAATTCCATGACTGTCTTGTTGGAAAGTCGTAATTTTTAAAGAAACTCTCATCAATTTCGCGTTGTTTCTCAGTAACTGGTTGTAGAGGTAGAAAACCCTCAAGTCGCAAATTATATCGATTAACATTTTTATTGCGTCCACTGCCACTAGCTTTTAAAGGTTGTTGCATTAATTTAACATCTTTTACTTCAGTGTCTTCACTGGTTTCACCTTCATCATATTCAGTATCTTTTGTATACAAGCTGTGCGCTCCTGAAAAAGAAACCATTTGGAGCCGGTATATGTTATCATTGTTCGATTAAACAATTTGTAGCTCGGCGCTAATATGCACATTTACCTGTCGTTTTTCTAATTCGTTTTTGGAAGAGTTGTTCCTTCTTCTTCTTACCACTATAGGCAACTTTGCGTGGCATTTTGCTATTTTACTGTTTATAGAATTTACTTTAGACGATTTTAATTATACGGTGAATTGATTCTTAATGCGGCAAAATTAAGAAAGATTTAAATTAAGTACTTACTTTATCACTACAATGTATTTCACAATATTATTATAATCAGCTGATCAGTGTGGCCGTTGCAAAAAGTTACTAAACCATCAAAAACTACTAAACAAAATTTGGAAATGATCAGAAATTTATGAGATTCGTGCACCATGGTGAAATGCGACCGAAAGCAAATGCAAAACAAACAAATAAGGTAAATGACAAAGTGATGGCATTCTAGCTTTTGATTGAAATTATAAAATTAAATTATTCTTGGCACTTACTTTTAATTTAGAATAATCTATTTTATCAATAAAAAAGAAGTTGAAATACAAATACAAATTAAATTAAGAATTGGTTATTTAACAATGAAAGTACATTAAGTTGCGCCTTAGTTGTGTGGAGAATATTTGTTTTTGGAACACCCAGGTTAGCACGCCTTTCTGATATACTATTCCTACGCAGAATTGGTCTTTGATATTGATATTAAGAAAAAAAAAAGCAATGGCCAACCAATATATAGACAATGCTTCGAACTATTCAAGGCCCTTAGATCGGACGGTATAATTCCGGCAGATCCGGTATTAAAAAAAAAAATAACAAAAAAAAAGCACGGAAGTACAAATAACTATATATAATTATGCTACTCTCAATAATGGGAACTCGTCTGAGCTTCCCAGACGAAGCTAGGTGTCTAAACGGAAAGATTGAAAGACTCGGTAAGACGGAAAGAATCGGTTGCGTTATATTTATGCAAACGAGCAAATACTCGTCTTATTTTTGTTAATTTTCAGCGTTTGTGCGATATTTGTAAAGCAATTTCATTTAAGGGTGGGTGGGTGCCGTAGCTCAGTTGTTAGTGTGTTCGCCTTCTGATCTGTAGGTCGTGGTTCAATACCCGGCTGATGCATAACAAATTTAATATCGAAAAGATTTTTCTTTCGAACGGTACCCACCTGTCGGCAAGCAATTGGCAATTCTTCCGACAGTAACAACTTGCCATGAAAAAGCTTCTAAAAAGAACTCTGTGACAAAGCTCAGAAAAAGTGATGTCACAAGTGTTCTGCCGTTCGGAACCGGCTAAAATAAGTAGGTCCATTCTAATACTGTCCAAAAATTTAAGACGCACAACAGTAATGGAAGAGAAGCTCGGCCAATGAGCCCTTTGGGGCTTTAAGTGCCACATATTTATTTTTATTTTTAATTTCATTTAAGGATGCGTGTGAATCCGTAGCCAAGTTATATGGGGAAAGATGGTGAATAATATTTTTTCTGTGGTATGAAAGTTTTGCGAATTTTTAATGAATGCTCAATTCAATTCATTTTAATCAGTCTTCAGTAAACTTATAATAAACATAACTATTTGTACTGCCTTTTTACATTACATTATAAAAAATGATGTTTAGTACGAATTAGAATCTGGAACCATCTTGTCATATTTTTCCATTCTCGCATTCCATTGCGTTTTTCAAGTCACATAATTTTTTGCAGCTCCCAGTTGTCCTTGGAGTTCGACCGTAATGTTTCTCTTCAAAAATTCAATACTATATGTATTCTGCATTCCAATTCGGAATTAAACCCTAATTCCGAATTAAACCCCCTTCAAATGGATGAAGGGGGTCAAGTGACCACAGTAGACTTAGTGGCACTTAGTTTCTTCCTCTTCTTCTTTGCCGGGGGCTCATCTTTCTGAAAAGAGAAATGAAAATGTGATTGATTAAATGATGTTTGATTCGATATATTGCGCGAGATTCAACTTACGTTGTTACGGTGGAAGTTTGGATGTGTCTCGATTCCCCGGATGAGGCACTCGCCAATATACAAAATGTTGACTCCAGCGTTGACGTCCCGATTCCAACAAGTACGGCAATTTGGGCAAAATTGGTACCTGTGTGGAGATCGGGACGTGATGTTCTCTTCGTGGCATTTCCCGCACAATTTGGTGGTCCTGAACTCGTTTACATACATTACATCAGCACCGCGGCTCTTCAGCGCAGAGATCAGTTTCGGCTTTGGAGTTCGAATGTAGCCCCGCATCGGCGAATTCGCAGCGATGCTCGTTGATCCAATGCAAACCAATGCATTGGAGGCTATCTTCTTCAAATCCGTACCTATGATCTCTGTCGCTATGCGGTGTGCTGCCTTCTCGGTGCATATAAACTTCTGCAGCTTTAGGCGCGTGACTCGTCTCTGCGAAAATATCTCTTGTTTTGCGGCAAATATACTCAGCTGATATCGTGTGTAACTACGAAAATCAGCTGAGTATGGTGACAACTGCCGCAACTTCTGTTCTTCTTCCGAGATATTTTCGCTAGTCTTGGTCTGTGTCCAGCGTTGTAGTTTGACCTTTCTTGAGTGGTACCCTGCTTCGTGTTGGTACCTGCTATTCGAGATCTTCAGCGGCAAGCCATTCCGCGTTCCCCCCACAATGAGACGGAGGCCGGGATCGAGACCGATTTTGATGTCATATTCGGTATTTCGGATTTTGCTCAAATCCCCAGCATAATCATTTGCTTTCTTATGGCACTTGACCCGCGATGTTGTGGCTGCTGCTGCCTCCAGGGTCTTAGCCATGCAAAATGATATGCTGACGCCGTCCGTCATCATTGAATAACCGAACTTTTTCGATGTGGTCTCAGGGAACTCGAAATACTTGCGCCATTCAGCATCTCTATGAGGTTCAAACGCCTCCCACTGACCCTTAAACAGACCACGACTACATAGAGTGGCGCGCAGTTGAGACGAGTCGTACCGAACGTGATGCGCCCCGAATTTCTTGATCGGTACCAGCGCAAAGTTTTTGCAGTTGTTCTCCTCGTTGTAGCGCTGCAGCTTGTAAAAAAAGCGCATATACTGCCAATAGCCACTCTTTTTTACCCCGTCGAACTTTTGCCCGTCCCAGTCCAAATGTGTTCGCATCTGGGAGAGCAAAGTTTCGTCCGGTTGCTTGGAACTTTTGTCCACAAACAGGTAATCTAGTGTGTCGTAAATGCTCGCTGGTGTTGATCCATCAACACGCCTAAGGAATCTACGGATTCTGCTGTACGCGTGCATCCATATGTTGTTGTGGAAAATAGTCTTGTACGTGTTCGCAGCATCGACAAACAAGTTTGACCTGTATGCGCTGTTGTACAGAGGTAGATCATTCCTCAACAGGAAAAAATCATCCTGTTGCCATCTTTTCATCAAGCTGAAGTGGATATAGCGTGACGTTTCCACTATCAGCGATGAGATTTCTTTGACATCTTCTACTATCTTCGCGTACAGCTCATCATTCTTACAACAATGACGGAATCCGGACTTGACGGTTACCGTCTCTGTAGGCGGTTGATCTTCTTTCTGCTTCCTCTTCGGCATTGAAGAGTGAGAAAGGCACTCAATCTACGACACTACTACTCCTGTTTAATATGAAAACGCTATAGAAAACAACTAACAAAAATGCTGCTATATGCACTGTAATGTATGTAAACGGTAGTGCAAGGGAAATGCAACGCTGTTGTTGCCACGTAGGAATGATCTTGTTCCTAAAATAAAATTTGAAAATAGCAAGAATAATTTAGTAAAATGGCACAATACTTTGACATGTGCAAGTATAAAATTTCATACAAATATACGATATATATTTGACAGAAAATTGAACATGGAGTAACATACAAAAACAAATTTAAAGTTAATGCTCAAAAAACGAAAAAATTTTGAAAAGTATTGGTATTGTATCGATATCAAAATAACAAATTCTTGAATAAATAAAATTTTGATTATCTAAACAAAATCGCTCTATTGTTTTGACAATTTCTGTTCGCAGCAGCACTAATTTTATTTCGGGACTCACAGTACAATTCAATAAATCTAATCTAATCTAATAATGCAGAAGCTACATTCAAAAATTACACAATCATCCGAATCCCCTTGCTAGGCAATTGTTGCTGAACACGGGGCATCGTCGATTAAAAATTTTGTATTGATGTAATAACAAAATAGACATTAAGCACTCGCTGCTAACATTATAATTTAGGGTTTGGCATAATCTAACTTGACAGAATTAAATGCACAAAAGTAGTTTAAGCTACGCAATATGACGAGTTGGACAAGCGATACGAAAGTAAATTACCATAATTGATTGTATTTAATTAGAGTATAAAAAAGAAGGTGCTCGTATTTACTTATATTTCTTTAAACTTCAATTTAAATGTCAATGATGACGTTCGTACGTATTGATTTGACATTTAACATTTCATTTTGGGGACGAACTATTTTTGGTTTTTATTGAAATTGATTATTTTTCTACTTTGCTTTATTCGTTGGTACATCTTAGAAACAAAAAGCTCTTTAAGAAGATTTATATAAAGCCTCTGGGTTCATTTATATGTACATGTACATATATTGTATATATATTGGTGCAAATGTACTATATGTGTATTATTTTATTTTATTGAAATGCCGACAAAGCGATATTATTCACCTATTTACTGGTGACATTGTTTGAATCTAATGTGACAGATTAGTGTGACATGTGTATTGAAGTATGTTACGGTAATTGTGTATATGTATGTATATTTTTATATATATGTAAATCAAATGATATAAGATTAATAAAAAAATTAAAATTTTTTCATTAGTATAATCACATCGAAAGCTCTTTTAATTTTAAGTCTTAAAAATCTCCCAATTGTTTACAGTACTAACAATTTGTAAAGCCATCTTCATGTATGTATGCATTTTATATTTATTCATCCGGCTAAGTGCATTAATATCGAATGCATTCATTATCGAAAAATTGTAAAAATATCAAGAAAAATTATTAACACTTTTCAAGATTCTTGCACAAATTTATACAATTTATGTCGAAATGAAATTTTGCAATTTTCCTCACAATAAAATATTGCCCTATTTGCATTTGCTCCAGGTAGTGATCAAATAATTAATCTAATCTCAACAAGCCATTCTAACTTCTTCATCATATAAAAGCATTATCGAATTGAAGGGACACTAATGAAATATTACATTCATCAATCCACATATCAGATTCAAGATATGCAAATTCAAAAATTAGGCTTATGGCACTTTCAAAATAAAAGCACAATACAACTTAAAATTGCCTACCTTATTTGATGCTACTGGACGTAAGGCAACGTATGCTGAGCTGAATATGTGTGTACGTGCTGCTTTTGTTGGGCAAGGTTTTATTTTTTCAACAAGATCCTGTTGAGAAAGATAAAATATACAATTATACGATATGTATTTTACAACAATTTGAATACAAAATAAAAATATATTAAAGAGCAACAAAAGTGAATGTTCAAAAAACATTCTGACATAGGAACACAATATGAACATTGAACATAAGTACAACTGAATTACTGACCTTGTTATTTGTTGTTGGACACGAAGCCGAATTTACTGCGTCAAAATATGTTGCAAATGTCGAGCTGCAACAATTAACAGACAACGTCAGTGGGCTGCGTCAAGCCTGATTTAACTCAGCATTGAGTGGAAGTAGGAATGTCTAAAAACAAAACAAACTGTATAGAAGCAGGTATACTAAAAGTTATATCAGTTAAATTACCTTTGTATTCGCGATGGCTGATACTTAATTGTCGTACCTTAAAATGATGTCAATAGTTGTAATCTATTTTACTATAAAGAAAAATTATAATTTTAAAATTTATTAGTATATTTAATAATTAATCATATGCACATATACTAAAGAGCACAAAAACTACACAAAATAACCTACCTTGTTAGTTGTTGATAGACACGAAGTAGAATTTGGGAGCAATTAGTGTGTGCGTCAAAATCTGTCGATAAATCTGCAATAGCTCCTTACGTCAATGTGCTACGAAGAAAAAATTTTAAAAAAAAGTTAATATTAATAGTTATATTAATTGTTATTATATGAATAGTTATAATAAGATTAATAATATTATTGTATAAAAGTAAGAAATCATTTTGAAGAGAACGTTCAATAAAAATATCAATTTGATCGTCAATTTGGTCGTGCAATCTGTGCAACATGTACATACATTAGAGAGCTGCACGAATGTATTTGTATTTGAATGTATCAAAACACGTAAATATTTTGTATAACAGCGTCTTGCCGCGTCATGTTGTACTATCTATTACAGTTCTTATTATTACATTTCATATGTAACATATTTGGAATATTCGCTTTACTTCTCTTCATTCTGTTAACAAATTGCAGCTCTCTAATGTACATACACATGTCTACGCTTCGTATGTCAGCCGAAGCTACACGCATGTGCGTTTGTGTGTGCATCGTTTCTGCATCTACCTACGTACATATGATACAACAGTTATGAACATATGAGCCGTTATTTTTGCTTTTCTTTTTCTATATAGAATAAACGATTTTTCTTCAAATTGTCTTAATTCACTTTCACACGAATATAAAAAACAATACGATAACATTAATTCGATTGATCTATAAAGAAATCGCGTTCCATTGCATCTACAATTATAAATTTGTAAAAGGACATATGTATATAATTGATTGAAATTACCATTTATTCTATTTCTTCAATAGTGGACTTGTACCACTTTCAAAAATAACGACACATATGTGGAATATAATTTGGGAATGTAATATGGGTGCAATATCACTTTTCATAGCTTAATGATGAAATAGCCACGAACACAAACTTTAAAACACACTTGAATTTTTATGTTGAAATCCAATACAAAAAGAATCATTGAAATTGGATAAACTTCCTAGCAATTATGCTAGTACATATGTACATACATGCATAATACCGATATGTAGTACGCTTTTCATTTTAGCAAAATCACTTGCATTTAAATTAATTAATAATTACACAATTAACACTACACAAGCTTCTGGATGGCATTGTAAATTTGGTACATCAATCTAGGTAATAAATAAAACGAAAAACGCACAAAATTACTTACATTGTTATATTTTCAGGAATTTCAAAATTTTATCGTTTTTAATATTTGGTATTTCAATACCATTATATTTCACTCATCACATATGTATATATCAAAACAAATGTTTCACAATTAATATGAAATTACAATATGAAATAATTGCTAGTTCTTTACCGCACTCTTTTCACATGTAACTATACATGACAAACGTATGATGGCAGAACTTTAAATCAAGCGTCGTTTTTTTCTTTGTAGCAGCATAGTAGCCTTTGATTTTGATTTTTTTTTATCTTTGTTCGGTGCTGCCACTAAGGATCATTTTTTTTCTATCAACTTGTTATCGTACAACTAGGATTAATGGACATTAAATTAATACAATACCGCAAACACTATTAGTTGTTAATATAATATATATTTTTACATGTTATATTATTTAACTGACGATAAATGTAATTAATGAATATTTGGAAATTGCTATTTATTGAAACCAATGTTGTTTGGTGCTATGGCATTAGTCATTTTTATAGTTTGATATCAAACATTAGTGTGAAGACGAGTTTTTATGAAAATGAAAAATATTCGAAATATCAGGATGTATCAATATCTAGAGAAGACGAGTTTTTATGAAAATGAAAAATATTCGAAATATCAGGATGTATCAATATCTATCACAATTACTGAAGTTGAGTATTATCTACCAGTTGTTTGAAAAGAGTTGACCCAGCAGTTCAATCTAATATACCCTTTGCATTATTTTAAAATTTCCCAACAATTTGGACCATTTGCCAAATACACATATACGGCAACATTATATTCTTTGTAATTTGTATATGCATCAATGTATATGCATATATTTTGCAACTTCATGTAGTGGACCTAAGGCATGATTAGATTATTTTGAAGCTAAAGCTTTAGGGCAATGTTACACTTTTATTGTTTTCAGGGTTGATTCTATTTGAATTGATGCGTATGCGTAAACGCAATGTATAATTTTAAATTACATCTTTCGCATTACATAAGTTAATATCATTTACTGATCTATTATATTAAAATAAAACATAAAATTGATTTAATATTTGAAACATTTAAATCTCGAGCATTTCGACTAAAGTCTCACTGTCAACATTATGTTCATGTAAATGTACGAAATAGACAGATCAGTTCCATTTTTTTTTATTTATTTTGACGGATAATGGTAATAAGATAAGAAAAATTAAATTGAACACGAGTAAATCTTATATATACACACACAAAAGTGCACATAGTAGTGTATGAGGATGGAATGCAACAATGTTTATAAACATTCGTATTGAATGTTGTTACTTCTATTATTGATTCCCACACCAATCAACCTGCTGTTACATATTTTAAGTACCTCATGATTAATTTTCTAATTCTAATTTCTAATAATAAAACAAAAATGCTCTGCATTTCATGTGGTCATTATATATTTTGTTATTATTATTTATTTAATTAATAGATTTATTTTCTAATAATATTTGTCTCATTTTATAAGATTACCTAGAGGTTTTCTAGTACATATCTTGTATTTGTAGAAAACCGAATAAAAAGTGAAATGATAATTACTTAATATTGAAATGAAATTATATGAAAATGACATCCACATACATTGTGGATTATGTGCATTCTCTTTAAGAATGCATTGACTATATAGTATGCACATACATAATTATGTCATTTGATTAATTTGAGTGTTTGGAATTACATTAATTACCTAATAAGATTGTGTTTTTGTTGCTTTTTGCTTGTATTCATAAAAATTACAATTAATTTAATGTCTTGCTGGAAAGACTACATTTTGTTGTTCTCTTTCATATTGATGGCTTAAGAGTTAATTATTATTATTATTATTAATAATAATCTACTAAAAAGTACATATTAACTAATTTCATTTTATAGTCATTTAAAAATGCTTATTTAATTCATTGCTACAAACATTTTTATAATTTCTTAATTTCCTAAACAGAAACCAAATATTAAATATGGTTCATTAATAATTTTAAACGTTTAATATTTTAATATTTAGTTTTAAAACTATTGTAGAAAGTGCCTAATTCAATTAAAAAAGTCAAATATTTATTCTTAAATTTTGTGTATGTGTATTGTATGTATTCAAGTGCAAAATTGCAAAATAAATGAAATTTTCTTGTTTAATTTTGTCTTTGAAAATAATAACATAAAACATAATTATGCTATTTATGTACATGTAATTCAAGTACAGGGTTAAGAAAGTTTATATATATTTTTATGAAGGTACAAAGATACTGACAGACAGTTACTTATGCATTATTTTTCTCTTAGTAGGTATATATATATATATATATATGTATATGTATGTACAAGTAGAAATATCATAATTTCTTTTAACTATAATATGTATATGTTGTTGTTGCTATATATTTATGTGTGCCTGTTATGTGTCATACTTGTAATTTAATTAGGATTATTCTATGAGCAATTTATACAGTCTTCAGAAGTACTTTATGCACAGTTCCACACACACATAATAATAATAATATACATATTGTATTTTGTTTGAAAGGTAATATCAACGGCGGGCAACCTCCGGCCCGCGAAAAAATGGAGCCAAATATTAAAATGCACGTGATTTTATAACTTTATAATTTTTTTTCGAATTCTTTGTATGTTGTCAAAAATAGAAATAAATTACGATATATTCATATTTGTAGATTAAAAAAATTATTTATTTGTTGTTGTTGTGTTGTGCAAACTGTGAAGAGAGAACTCATAAAGTTGGGCGAAATGTGTTGGTACGAAATAGATTTGCAGGATTATCGACATTCGTCTGTTAGCTAATTGAAAGTGTTCAGAGCACTATCATAAGTAAGAGAATTTCGAAATCTTTGAACTTTTATGGTTTCGCGGAAAAATTTGAATAAGATTTTACCACTTTTTGTGACTTTTGTAGGATATAAAAATGCAATTCAAAGATTGAAGGAGACTAATTCAACCTCGAATGTCAATAAAAAAATTGCTCAAATTGTCATTTTCAATATGTTCAAATTTGCGAATTTTTATTAAATTATTTTGAAAAACATTTACTTAGTCGAAAGATCGTTTGGATCGATAAGGGCTTATTTGAAATTTTCTTTTTGCGAATATATCGGCTTCTATTTATCGACCAGCAAAAATCGGTTTCTATTTATCGAACAGCAAACAAAGAATTGGTCATTATGAAATCTCACAAAACTTTTTTTTTTGGTGTAAATGAATGCAAAATGTGATTGCATTTGAAATGAATGCAAAATGTGATTGCATTTGAAATGAAATATTTTTTTTTAGTGTGTACATTTTTTGGGAATAATTCGAAAACGTTGCATTTATCGGGAAATAATGAGAATAGGTATTAAAAAATTAATTTGTCAGAAGTTAAACACAAAAATATGAAATGTTAGAACCTTAAACTTCTGAAACTACTTTTACCTTCTGACTTGCAAAATCGCTAAATAGCGACGAGCTCTCAGAAAAAGGTCTTCACATTTCGATGAAGACAAACATCATAATGTCATTATGTCGTCGACTACCACTATTTATCAGTTTCTACATTACATTTATAGTATATGTAGGTATACATATATATGTATATATGTATAAGTAGTAGGTATGTCTCTTTTACATTTACATGCTTACATACTAATTTAGTGAAATTTACGCTATTAATTTGTATTCTCATATTTTTACAGGAATTTTAGAATATATGTAGAAAAGTATAATAGAAAAAAAAAGGATAAAGAGAAGAGAAAATTAAAGATTAGATATTTACATATATGGGCATTTCGTGGAGTTCGTATGCGAAATTTGTACGCATAGAATATGAAGAAAAACAAAGGTAAATGGATGAATGTAATAAAATAAAAAACTGGGAACTGTCGAATTGGTTGAATTTGAAGATATCAGCCCATATAAAGCGTCACGGACGTGACAAAATATGAATGTGATATTGTCGCTTCCGTTTATATATTGACTGATATTTTGAAATCAATCATTCTTATAGTAAATTTTTTCAACTATTTACTTATTACTTAGTGTAGCTACATAAATATATACGAGTATTTATAAATATCATAAATGATTACTTTTTTTTATATTTTTTTTATACTTGATGTTTTTTATGTTTGATTATTTGATATTCTTTATATTGAATTTCATTGTTATTATCGTAATTTTTTTTTTAAATTTTGTTCTACTTGTTTTTATTTATACATATGTAACTGCGTGTAAGTGTATGCTTTCCCTTTTTGTGGTTGTCTTTATTTTTCTATTTAATTTTATTTTTTTTAAATTATAATTAATGTATTATATTAAGTTAAGTATGTACTTATATATTCGATAGTTTTCAGAGTGAATTTTTTAAAACTCGAATTAAAAAAATACTTTTACCAATTTAAGTATCGTATGTGATATGTTTATATTATTTTATTGTGCTTAATTATATAGAAAATATTTAAATTTCAAATAAATATTTAAAAAAAATTTCAAGTTATGAATTAAAAAAAAAAATAAGATTAGTAGAGAAAAAAATTCACTTGATTAAATTAATCGAAAAATTTACTTCAACAAATATTTTTGTTTGTTTATATATGTTTGAATTCTATTGGTCCTGTTGTTGAATTTCCAGTTTTTTATTACATTTTTATGCATATTTATATTTTAAAAAATTTCATTATTGATTAAATTTTAGTTTGCAAAAACACATATGTACTTAAGTGTTTGTGTTTTGAAATGTTAATAAAAAAAATTTCAAAAAAATATATAAAAAAATAGTTAAGTATATAGTATAAAATCAATAAAAAAAAGGTTGTTTCGTTGATTGGTGTGATTTGAAAAATGATTTCCATTTGCAGCGCAAAAAATAATGGTAAGAGTTAATATATTGCATGTATATTTACGTCGAAAATAAACATTACAAAAAAACAAAAATCATATAAAATAAAATAAATCAGACTATACGACCTATTCTCCACTTCATATGATTAGTTATAGTACTTTCAATTTAGATCAAATATATTTTTGATGATTATTTCAAAGATAATTGAATTTATTTGAATTAGTTTGTTATTGTGAATTCTAAATTTCACTATATTTATGGGAAATTCACTAATTTTCACAACTAAATTTCAAATAAGCTTTAATATAAATTAAAAACACTGTCACTTGCAATATGAAATGGAGTATGTATGTATATATTTCAAGTTAAAATGAATTAATATTTTATTTAAAATGTATTTTTTCTTCTCCTATAATTTCGTTGAAGAGTGTAGGCAGCGATTTACCGATTACCAATGGCGTTATTACAAATACTATGTATATGCATTATTAGTATCACTATCATCATCATCATCATCATCATTGCTATACATACTTGTAATATATGTATATTTAAATAGGTATAAAGAAGTCTTAATTATTTATATAGTGTAACTAAATAGTTGTTGTCATTTCATTCAGTTTTTATTATTAAATTTTAGTTTTATTTGTATGTATTTTTTTTCCAATACACTCTTTTTTCACATACACGCATATGCATATATACTTTCTGGAAAATACATCAATAGTATTCATTCATCACATTTGCTGTTTTCTTATTCATTTTATTTTTTTGTTGTTGTTTATTTTTCTTTGAACCAATAATACTCTATAAAAACGTATTGTATTTGCATTCCATACAATGTATAATTATACATTTTGTTTTTATTGTACAACCTCGATTAGAGCTGCTGTAATAATTAATTAGCTAGAAGTGCAATTATATGGATCATCAGTGCGAAAGTTTGGATGATCTTCAAACGGTTTAATGCCTGCAGCTGTTTTCTCATCACGTAGACGTTCGACTTGTTTCATAACGCGTAGAAAATTACCACCAGCTAATTTGGTTAGATCATCTATGGACCAACCTTCACCGAGTAATTCAGCAAATAGTGTTGGATATGATGAGACATCTTCAAGACCTTTTGGTGTACTGTAAAAATGGAATTAAAAATTGAAAAAAAATGTATTTTTATAATTAGTATATGCTCATAAAAAAATGTGGAAATATATATAAGAATAATTAATAGTTCATTATTTCTTCCGCCTTAAATAAAATGGTACATTTTTAGATCTAATTAGATTCTATTAAGATTTACCAAGCACCAAAAGCACCAAGTATGTACAATAACATTTAAAAAAAATGACCTTACAATCGGCTGGGGCCGACCAAATTATATCCTGCATATATAGATATATATATCTTTTATTTCCACTTTTTGAGAAACAATTTTTGCATATAATACTAATTTACACCCGAAATATGGTTGACTTTGACGGAATACTTTGTAAGAATTGGACGTTTTAAAAGGGATAATTTAAAGGTGGTTTTTAAGACAATTCCGAGGCTTAGTATAGAAGCTATATAAAAAGTGGGTAAATCTAATTAATTTTACAATATTAATCCACACCTTAAATTTGCTTGTCCTACGTTCAATAGTTCGTAAGTTAGAGCGGTTTAAATTTTTTAAATTTAAGAAGTAGGCGTAGCATGCTAGTGCCATGCCTCTTTATTTCCAACAACGATATTAATCCAAGTGTGAAATTTGGTTGTTCTAGACAGAAGATTTCCGAAGTTACAACTGTTTCAATTCAGTCATTTTGTATGGGAGCTACTACAACTAGTGGGCGTGGCTCGCCCATTTCTTCTAAATTTAGTTATCTTTGCAATGCTAATCGATAGCGTAAATATGGTTGTTCTACGCTAAATAGGTTGTAAGTTATGACGATTAAAACAATGTTTTTATTCCCTCGACTTTGTATGGGAGCCACATAAAGGCGTGGGCGTGGCATGCTGATTTTTTACCAGATTATTTTCGACTATCATATTAATATATGTGTCAATTAGGGTTATTCTAGACAGAAGATTGCGAGGTTACAACTGTTTCAATTCAGCCATTTTGTATGGGAGCGACTATAAAAAGTAGGCGTGGCTTGCCTATTTCTGGCAAGGTTATGAAGCAATATAATATAACTCCACTTGCCACATACAGTTGGTCCAGATGGTATATTAAGTGAGTGATGGTATATAGCAAGTTAAAGGTTTTGAAAATTCCGAGGTTAGTCGCTTTGAATGCTTCGTGTGGGCGTGGTTATTGACCGCTCATGCCCAATATCAATCCCTTCCGTACGAATATATATAATTTACTATATCTCCGGAGATTCCTTCAAGTAGTTACAAACACCAGACCGAAATGAATATACCTTGCATATTACATTATGCAGGGTATAAAAACAAATTCACAAACATTGATAGTACCTCTTTTCTATTAGCAATATCTATACCAACTTTATATCAACTATTGCTTTTTAATAAAATTAATGCCATTTCGCACTCACAATAAATCGTTAAATGTAATAAATGTCTTGGTCAAATGTCAACGAGTGAAGTGTCCAAATGAGATTCCTGAAATTCGGTATTCTTTTAAAATGACAAGCCACGTGTATGAAATGATATATTGGATGTATAAATATATAGTACTTATAACATGAATATGAGTTTGTATGTTAACTGCAAATAAAAGTATTGATATAATGGTCTGATTTGTTGTTGTTATGGGCACTCATTCAATTGAAAAAACGTTTCGAATATTCTTCTGCTCTTCTTTCGAATGATCCCACATACTAGTATAGTATATAACAATAAATACGATGCAATCACTACAGACACTGTCACATTCGTTAAAAGGCGAAAATTGAAATATGTTCACTTGCATATGTATGTGAACGACTATCCCAGCAAACCAAAAAAAGGTGAAAAATAAAGGGTTATCCATTTTGCGGTTTCAAAAGTAAATGTAAATAAAACACATATAAAATATTTTTTATCATGATATTTCTTTTTTATTATAAAGTTTGAACGTTGACATTATGTGTGAAATACTACATCATTTAAATGACCACCACGCGAATTGTTGCAAGCATCGATTCTTTTGAGGTAATTTTCGACCACTTTTTGACACATATTGGGCAGTATCTCAGCCATAACGTGACGAATATTGGTTTTTAGGTGCTCAAGAGTTAAAGGTTTATCTGCAGTCGTATTCTTCAATAGCAGGTAAAAAAAAGTCGGTTATCATATGACCATAACGCTCCGAATTGACGGTGACAGTCGTTCCATCGTCGTTTTCGAAGAAGTAAGGTTCAATCACACCTCCGGACCAAAGAGCGCACCAAGCAGTGACTTTTTGTGGATGTAGTGGCCTCTCTTCAATTACTTGAGGATTCTCAGAACCCCAAATACGACAATTTTGTTTGTTAACATACCCACCGAGTGAGAAATGAGCTTCGTCGCTGAAGAAAATTTTGTTCGAAAAATTGCCGTCCACCGCCTGTTGTTCAAGCACCCATTCGATGTATCTACGACGTTGTGAATGGTCAGCTGGTTTCAGTTGTTGTGTGAGCTGGATTTTATATGGATGTAGGTGTAGATCCAAATGCAAAATACGCCATAATGTGCCGTAAGACAGTCCTAATTCCTGAGATCGACGAGGAATCGACACATTCGGGTCTTCGGCAACAATTGCACTTACAGCAGCGATATTTTCGGTGGTACGAGCAAAACGATGATGCACAGGCCTTACAATATCTGTAACCGATCCAGTCTCTTCATATTTCTTCACAATTTTGCCAATTGCTTGCGTAGTTGGACGATTATGTAAACCATAATCTCCTCTTAAAGCACGATATGTGGCTGTGGCAGAATCACCATTTTTGTAGTAGGTTTTTACAATTTTAATGCGTTGTGCGATAGTTAAGCGATCCATTTTCGCAAATGTCAGACTTTGAACTGAAAAAGAAAGAAATTGTTTTAACAACTCAGTTTGACGGATGTCGAATTCTAGCCCTATACTTTTGAAACCGCGAAATGGATAACCCTTTATATGAAGCAGAATTTATTGTTTATGGTTTATTTTTCTTCTCTTCTCTTAAATTCAAAATTGTAATAGCCTAGACACACGGCAGCATTAATCTTGATTAATGAGTTAATTCGAATTAACTTGGGCATTAACTGTAGCTAATCCGCATTAGCTCTAGAGTTAATTCTCAAAATTAACGCGGATTAGAGCAATTTTCGATGGCAACACTGCTGAAAATTAACAGCTGTTTTCTAATGCAAATTTTTTCACTAACACAAAAAAAAAAAAAACAAGAAACCAACGTAAAAATTATAATACTTTTATAAGCCATCATTATTTGTGGCCATATTTTGGTTTGATGGGATACAACAGCTTTATCTATTAAAAGGATAAAACGAAAATGCGACAAAGTATATTTCTGCTCTTTTTTGCATCCTCCCAGTTAAGAAGTTAAAATGATTTTTATTTTTTGCTTGATTTGTTTCTTCAATTTTTGCACTCAGCTTGTTGGCTATTCTTCTGTCACCATTGCTTGTGTATTTATTTATTATTATTGTTGTTGTTGTTATTGGTATTTTTTATACATATTTTGCTCTTTATGGTGCGGTATTATTGTCCACCATTATATGTTGAGTGAAGTGTAAGAAAAACGAAGAGCAAAGATTAATGAATATCAATAAATTTATACAAAAAAAAAAAAAAAAAAAAAAAAAATACTACTACTTAAACATATAGTATATCCTTTTTGTTCAAACAAATAAATGAATGAATGAATGGAAGACGAACTGAAAGCAATGCTACGAATAGAAAAACAAGCAAAGCAGTATAAAAAACTGAACAGATATAAATAACATCGACAATGGACGGAAAAGACATCTATTAAAGGTAACACTTGTTTTGCGGACAGGTGATAAAGTTAAAAAAGAAAAGGAGGAACATAAATATAAAAAAAAATCTATAAGTAATTGGTATACTATGGTCGATTATAGTTAGTGATTCAGTTTGTAATACCCATAAGGCGGGGTTATACATATGAAAAGGTGTTGCATATAAAGAAAGTCGATTTAGTTATGCCCGTATGTCTGTCTGTCTGTCCGTAATTGTAGAGCGATCGAGCTGAAAAGTGATATTAATTTCACCAACAAATTGATGAGTTCGTGAAGGGGCGGACTCGGATGGAAACCACGTCTATCTCCCATACAAAAGTATGCTCTTGAATGTATCCGTTAACACTTTATACATGAAAATATAAAATTATCGAACTAAAATTTGGTATATAAAGTGGAAAAGTGAGTATAGTAGGCTGAAAACCATGACTAGCACAGATTAAAAAGTATACTTTTGATTGAGTGCTCTAACTCATTGCCGCGAAAATATACATTAAGTATATAGTATAGCGATAATAACCCTGCCCTACATTCTACCCGAATAATTCGTATGACAGAACATTTTCGGAATATGGAATTTGACCAAAAGCAATCAATTCCTTTAAAAAATATATGTACAAAACCTCTAATAAAGAATATAAATAAAAAATATATAAAACAAGCTCTCCTTTTACAATTCTTAAAATCCATATGTATCTAATTTGAAGATATTGTATGCTTTACAGCAAGAAAAATATTAATATTTACAACATATATTAAGCTAAAAGCATTGTTTATTCCTAAATAAATATTAAAATACAATTTGAGGGCTCTTCAACTGTTATAAACATAATTTTTGGGTAGTAACCCAAATTTCTCCATAGGCAAAATGATAGAAGTTCAAAAGTAAATATGACACAATAGGAATGGAAAAAAAAAAGAAATAGAAATGACATAAATAACAAAGTGTAGCAATAATAAAAACCAACGAACCAAGCCAATAGAAATAAATAAATAAAACATCTTTATCATTTTATGACAATATCTATACATTTAATCGTATGTACCTATGCACAGTCAACTAACTAATAGTACGATATTCACTTCCCAGCAAACAAAAATGTTATCAATGAGCCTACAATATTTCATAAATTTTTCTGTGCGACAACCTGAGATAGCTATTTCTCATAAGTATAATAAGAGCGTTTTGTTTTTTCTACGAGGGCACACTGATAAGAGTGCCAAATATGACTAGAAAAACATTACTAGCTTGGATAAATTGCTTGTGGTTTATAGATCTTTTCGAAGAACATTTGTGATCTTTCTAGGATCAACTATGAATGAATTTATGAAATTTTTTTATTTTTTAATGTAATAATTATGATTTGTAAGATATTTTTTCAGAAGGTCGCCTAAACTGATCATAAAATGAATGAATGAATGAACCGAGCATTAATTTTGATAATACAATTCAATAATCTGTAAGCGTTGTTCGTTTGTAAGTCGTTTTATGATTAAATTATAGACCAAACGGAACATGTTTGACCGTAATATGTTACACGAAAATAGTTGAGCTGTCAAAAACAGTGTTGCCAAAAAGAAAGTTGCTAAAAAATCACCCTGTACAAGCTACATCTAACGAACGTCCATAAAGTGTCGTAATACTTTGAAAACTGAGATTCCACTTTTCAATAGTAAAATTATTTGCAATGAATGATTATAGTTTATCATTCTGCTTCTTCTTCTTCTTCTTCTTCTTCTTCTTCTTCTATGAATCAAATTTGATAATTTGATCATTAACAAATAATCAAATAATAATGCATAAACACTAAAAATACTCAGAATTCGTTGAAATTACGATTTTTTGTGATTCACACAAAATTTTTGGTTTGACGGGTTTAGGTTCCTTGTACCTATTTATGAGGTTGCAAAAATAAGTTCTTACAAAGCATAGAGTAGAAAACCGTTTCAAATGAGATTTTTCGATAGCATCTTTAAAGGATTAGGATCTTTGTGATGTTATCATCGTTTTAAGTGAATCTTTTTCCAAGAAGACTTTACTTTATCCCTGGGAATGGACCAAATATGCAACTGGAACAAGAATATGAATTCTAAAATATTTGCCATCTAAGCAGAATCATTATGTTGATGGAAGGGCACACTTACTGTGATTGGGTTTTATTCGTGTTTATTTTTAATTCAATTTGGGAAAACAAAAAACTCTATACTTATTATTCATTCTCATTCCAAGTTATTAATGTTGATGGATCTGCGTGCAGCTATCACCATCAGTTTGTTAGTCGATTTCATAATGTTTGACTAAATTTAAAAGCTGCTGCTGATATTCGATGAGCACAATCAAAAATTTGAATTCTTCGGTATGTTGCCTTTCAAATAGTAAGCAACATTTAATGATGGCACGAAACTCTCTTTTTTGAATTTGTTGAAAATTAAAAAACTTCTTTGTTCAAATCCATTGGAAAAATAGCTTAAAATTTCTTGAAATTTGGAGCTCATTAAAAACAAAAACTCGATCTTTATGATGAGTATCATCTTTTAGATGTTGCAAAGACTTTTTGACTAACTCATATGCAATACATAAGCATAAATGCCGTGGAAATTTTCTTTTTGTGTTTATTTATTTTTATTTTCTTCGCTTTTGTTTTATAGCTTTTGGATAAGTAAAGATACATATGTATATACATACACATATATGTGACTATTTCCATTAATTTTGAAATAGGCATGAAAGCGAGGACACTTAAAATATCTTGCGGTAGGCTTAGTAACAAACAGCATTATTGTTAGGGTCTAAAATGAAATATTGAATTCTTCATTGAAGTGTGCATGCATGTGTGTGTGTGTGTTTGTGTACAATATGCTCACATTAGTATATGAAAATGTTGCTATATATTTTATTTCTTTTGTTTTTATTGTTGTTCATTATCAGAAAACAAATGCATATACATACATACATATATACTTAATATTATATATGGGATGATAAAAGAGGATGACAAAAATGGCATTCAAAAAGGATTCCATTTTAAAATTAATAACACTTTTTGCGGTTAACAACAAGAAATACTCATACACCATTAAATAGTTTTGACGCATTAATATTCACTGGGTATGAGTAGTCACTTTTGTCGCTGTTGTCGGTATCGGGTGTTAACAGTAGTGTTACCATAACTATTATAAATAATAATATTTATTTGTATTAAAATTAAAAGCAAACATTCTTAATTGCTTTTCTAGATAAGCGTATGTGTGTGTGTGTTGAGAAGGAAACAAACTTATATTAAATTAATATGTGGAAATTATGACTTGCAAAATAATTAATTTAAAATGATAGTCATTATCCCTGCAAACAGACCAAATATATTGAGCAGATGTTTCAATGTAAGAAATAGCCTGAAAAAAACTGAACTGAATGAACCGAATGTCAACAATAAGATGAAAAGAAGAAATAAAAGAAAAATATGAATGGAAGATAACTTATGCTTAATTTTCTTTGAAAATTGAATTCTAGATTCTAGTAGTACGCGGATGGGGCAGTAAAGCATAAGCAAAATGTCACATCGATTATAAAATATATTCTGTTACCTAGCAGAGGCTTTAATATTGAAATTATAGCAAAAAAATTCCTATAAAGTTTGGACGAAGTTCTTGGAAACTTACAATTTCAGACCGATTGCAAATAGTATCCATAATAAAAAAATAGAAAATAAGGGCTATCTATTGAGACTTGAAAACCCTTTGGAATCTCATGCCAACGAAAGACCAAAGAAACAGAAAGACCAGAAAGTGGTGAGCATTATTGTATTTGAATATTTGTCATAGAATTCAAAAATATAAGTTTTAAAGAAAATTTGTATTTTTATCCAAATTTATACGCTCAAAATTCAAATTTAATATTAAATAAATGGGCATACATTTTCACCCACATAAATATATATGTATACAATATAAATATGTATATGTATTGTTATAAACAGGAATACAATTGTATTCGTCTAAATAAAGTTGTACAATACATATTGTCCAGCCCGCATCAACATACATAGTTGAACACCCATGCTGAATTATTCGAAACACACTGGAGATGGGTATGGGTTTGTGTGACAATTTCGTAGCGATAAAAATATTATTTACGCGATGAGATGCAACACATTTAGTGTTGCTATTGCTAATGGCAATATGCACATACGTATGTATGTATGTATGTGTCTATTCATGTATTTAGTATTCACGCCTATTCCAAAATTTATGCCCATATATCAAACACACACAAATACTTTTATACAAATTACTCATACATTTAACATACATACATACATCGGCACAGACACACAAACTCACAGTTACAGATATGCTGTATGGATTTGAATTTGAAAATATACCATAAATTTGAATATTAGCAAATATTTGAATACAATGTATGTTATATACGAGTGGGTAGTCATGTTGCAAGGGCAAATAATAAATTTTTACCCGAATCATTTCACAACTTTGTACTAAAAAAAATGTTTAAAACACTTGATGCACATGATAGCGATAGAATTGATGTCACACCATGGGAATAGCAATTCTATGTACAAATATGTTCTTTTTTTTTACTGCTTGCGTATGGTAATAACCGTGATTGCATAATTGTGTACAGTGTTAGTTACAAATGTATGTATTTGTAGGTATATCTATATATATATATATATATATATACATATATGTAAATACCATATATGTATATGTATGAATGTATGTAACTAGATGGATTTATTTGTTTGCTTGTTGCGCTTGTTGCATTTTTGCGGTTATTTCAAATGTTAGAGTAGGTACGTGTACATACATTGAGCCTGTCATGCTGTCATTGTCATTGGAAAATCACCATATCAACAGAAGCAGAAATGGCAGCTGTTGTGTTGGAGCAACAACAACAACAACAAACATATACAATAACAATACGACTGTAAGCAGGATTAAATGTCGCATCCCGTTCATTGCCAAATTAATCGTTCGGTAGGTATACGATATGTATGATTTGTTTGTGTTATTGTAAAATTCGCATATGGTTGAAATAGCGCATAAAAATCATTGCATGCACGTGTGCATACAAAGATACTAGCTAATTTTTAGAATTTGTGCTGATCCTGAATTTTTCGGATGTTCAAAACCGATTTCCAGTTTCCGGAATAATTGATAATATTAAAGAATTTTTTTTTTGTATTATAAAAAATTCAAAATTTCAGCTTCTAATTTTTAAAATCTAAAAATTCTGCTTAAAAATATTACGATCTACAATATTGGACAATTATTTTTTTAAGGTAAATTGCATCTTGTGTGTAAGAAATTTAGAAAATGGAAATGTTTTAGAAATATTTACTACAAAATTTTTCGGAGTATCTCAGTTAAAAATAAATAAAAATATGGCACTTAAAGCCCCAAAGGGCTCATTAGCCGAGCTTCTCTTCCATTACTGTTGTGCGTCTTAAATTTTGGACAATATTAGAAGGGACCTACTTATTTTAGCCGGTTCCGAACGGCAGAACACTTGTGACATCACTTTTTCTGAGCTTTGTCACAGAGTTCTTTTAGAAGATTTTTCATGGCAAGTTGTTACTGTCGGAAGAATTGCCAATTGCTTGCCGACAAGTAGGTACCGTTCGAAAGAAAAACTTTATCGATTTTAAATTTGTTATGCATCAGCCGGGGATTGAACCACGACCTACAGATCAGAAGGCGAATACACTAACCACTGAGCTACGGCACCCACATTTCAGTTAGAAAACTAAATAAGCTTAGTTTGTAATTTAATCCCAGTATACGCAACAAATCCAAGCATATTGGACTTTGTAGAATTCACTTATTTTTAAACAAAATATATGAAAATACCTCGTAGATTGTTACATTTTCTAAATTTTAAACTTTATTTTTAGTGTATGATTTTAAAATTTTCCACGGGAGTTTTAAATATTTGTAACAATAATTCAGGATTTTTATACGTAAATAATTCATTTCCGAATATTTATGCTTCTTTTTTAGTGAAATCCTGATATTGAGCTCAAAAAGAAGAGTAAAGCTGATAAAATATTAGGTAAACAATCCACAAAGCAATTCATTTGAGTTAATTTCAACGATTCCGACATTTGTGGTTAAATCTTTCATATTTGAGTCAACATTTGAGGCGGAGAAGATCCCGGAATCTCGGGTTTGGCATTGCTAACATGCATAAATGTTAATTGATATTTATAGGCGTATACAATAAATAGAGATATTCAAATGTTCAAAAAAAAAGTTTTTCAACGAGAGTCCATTGTTTTTGTGCAAATTGGTTGCTGTGGTACATTTTACGAGTATGCATATAAATATTGCACAATAAATCGTTCACAATGATATTCATTAGTATCGACATTACGAAATGAACAGATTGCGAGCCAATTTTTTGAAATTTCTTTAAAAGACTACTTTATTTGTGAATAGTATTTTTCTAGGTGAATGACTTTTATTGTTATACTATACGCATACTTAGATACTGGTCGTCACTGTTTCATAGATTCAACTAATAAGTAATTTTTTATAATTTCATTATGGTTCGAAAATCAGTTTCAATTGACTATATTTGACTATATTTAATAAAAAAAAAAAATATTACTTTTAAACATAAGTAAATGTTTTGGATCTTTGGAAATATTTTATAGTCATGCATTTCATATTAATATACTTACAAATTGATGCCATCGTAACCAGCGCCAAGACCAACATGATCGATGCCAGCAATACGCTTAATGTGATTGATATGAGCTACATGTGAATGGCATTTGTAATACAGCATGTAACAGCATTCATATAAAAGTAATATAGTAGAATATAGACAATATGTCAGGTTCCATTATATGTGTTATTGTTGTTATTCATATAGTAAAATCCATTAGTGGAAATGTTGAAATGGTGTCAATGATTGAAGTGGTTTGTGTCCATCAACACCACCAGCAGCAGCAGCAGCAGAAGCAACAGTAGCATCAGCAGTAACGATATAAAATATGAAAAGAAATTGTAGAAAAAAGAACAAAGAAAGAACGTAATATGTAGAGTTGATGTGAAATATGATGATTAAAAAAAGTCCAGCAAAATAGAGAAAACAATATATGATACAACATGAACAGCATCTTACCGTAGGCAATGATAAAATGAAGCCATAATTATTTGTTTTTTTTTTCTTTACCCCCTATCTTCTTTAAGTAAAATTATTTGAATACTTACCAACAGCATCATGTACTGTTGAATTTTCACTGCATGATAAAAATTTCGAATAGAAATTCACCATAACAAGACCACCATTTTTTGCCAACGATTGCAACATATCATCCTGTACATTACGACTCGAATTACATAATTCATATGCGGATGAATGTGAGAATATCACAGGTGCTTCACTTATCTCCAGTGCATCACGCATTGTACCCGTTGAGACATGTGACAGATCGACCATCATGCCGAGACGATTCATTTCGCGTATGATTGTCTAAAATGTGAAAAAAATAAATAATAAAATATTCGAATGAGTACTTAATTGATTTTAATATAGTCTCTATTATTATATGCTTTTGAAATAAGAAATAATTCAGTAAGTTTCAGTCGGTCTAGAGTGACTAATTTTTGCTGGCAAAAATACAATATTTGTTGAACGTATTTGTTAAAGGTATATATTGATCCTCTATGGAAGGTAGAGAAAATAGTGAGGGTAATTTCATACTAAACTTTTAATTACCAGAATATAAATTCGCGTACCAAATGTGATTGTGCCTTAGAATTAGTAACGAAAAGTAATGCAAATATATAGTAAACATACATAAAATTTTCTTGAGTGTATACTATATAATACAGTTACATATGCTATTATTATTAATGTAGCTTGTTACTATATCATTATAATAATAGTTACTGTAGATGCTGTGAGGAGAACATTCCTCTCACTTTTGACCATAAACGGAAGATAAAATAGTATAGCATAGTACATTTGTATCCTATTAGACACATATATACACAAACTTACATTTATGTAAGCTTAAAAGCAAAATTAAATGCTTATTGCCGCTTAATTACATCTGAATGAAATGTAACGCTTATATATACAAATGTATGTGTGTACATATGCTTCCTATATACATATATAGTTAGTACATACCATACTTACATATGTAAGTATATATGATTGTGTATATACATATATGTATAAGCATTTATATGTACATATGTACAAAGCTAGTGAATTAATTCATAATTATCGCGTCGTTGCCTGTTAACATTTCGACAACGTAAATGTAGGCATGTCCGTTCATATCTCTATATAAATGCATGTGTGTGTGTATGTGTGTGCGTGAATGTGTTTTTCGGAGCGTATGGTTGTTTGATTGCTTGTGTGTTTAAATTAACAAATAATCTGTGATTAATTGCTTGTTGTGAACATGACTTGTGTTGTTGTTGCAGTTGTTATTATAGTCACACATGCACATGTCACTATAATATTAATGATAATAAAAAAAAAACGGCAATGCTACTACAAAATCATTTAACAAATAATAGTCAGCACCATTAAAAAAAAAAATTATATATATCTGCCCATTAAATGACAAAATAATACATTTCATATTTTCTTTTGTTAGACTTTGTACTTGTTTTTCCATTAATGAATTGTATATTTATTGTTATGCTATACCTATTCATATGTATTTTGTATGACATACTACACTGTCATACTCATATATGTATGTGTGCGTATACTTTAGAATAATATTTGCCAATTAGTTAATAAGTTAATGTAATCGATATAGAGAGAATGATCAAATTATTGTATTTAAAATGGAGAAAATGATATCGAAATGTTTAAAATTTGTATTTGTAATGAATACAGCAATGAATCAAATCTATTTATACTTCATTTAAAGTCTTTAAAGTGAGATAGACTTAGTCTTACGCAGAAACTTGGCCAATCTAAATTGCATGTGTGGAAGCATTAAAAAGGAAACTCTTAAAGAATAAAATTATAAAAAATAAAAGAAAACTTAATGATTGTTTCAGTAGCGTAGTAATATTATTCCAAAATCACGAGAAACAGCAACAAAGTGTATTAATATCATTTCGTTTTCACTGTAAATAAAGAAGGGTTGCCATTGCACTACGTATTATGTGTATATTAACGGTAAACATAAAATAAATGCATATATTTCAATAATCTTGATTAAAAAGTGAAAAATTAGACTTCACACAAAAAAAAAGTTTACTTTAGATATTATCAAATGCCATTAGATATTATTTTGTACCGATTTTGATATTATCATATATTTTAGAATTATAAAAATTATTTTATATTATGAACAGTAGATATTGTAGTGGGTTAATTTTTTAACCTTTCGTATATAAGTTCATATTAGTCAATATTAGAGCTATCTTTATTTTTTGTTTTTATTTTTTTTTGTTTTGAGTAAATTATTACTATATAAGAGTATGTATCGATTCTTCTTTCGTAACATTTTAGTAGCAAGAATACTTTGAAAAATCATCAATTCAACTGTAATCATTACCAATAAAATAAAATAAAATATATTTTCAATATATTCAATACTTTATTACTTTTCTCAAAATACCAATAGCAAAATCATATAATTCTCCATTTTTTTTTTCGTAATAAATTTCACTTATATTTTCGTATATGTACATAAAACGTGTGATGTATGAGATGTATTGAGACCTATATATGTACGAGTACATGGCTGTACAAATTTATATGATACCATATATTGCAAAATCCATTAAGAATATTAACGCTCATTTAAACTGTTGATGTGAGCATAATGTTTAGCGAGCATTTATTTTTTTTTCTTCCTTACTTTATACATTTGGCTATGGATATGTGTACATATCCGTATAGTATATAAATACAATATTGCCATACAGGATTGTACGGATCATTGGCACTAAACTAATGGGGCAGACAATAAGCGTTCAAATGGTTGTATGCACATACATGGCGAATATAAAACTGGATAGAAGTATTTATATAGGGATGACAGCAAAAAGCTTAATAGCTATTCTGCATCATTTGATTATGATGAATTATAGCAGTGCAATGAAAATTGTCGATTATATAATGGAAATTGTTTGTAATGAAATTTATAAGACAATAGATACTTAAGTAGTAAGCTTGACTTTGTATTATTGTGATTTATTTTTTTTTTTTGGAAAAAATGCCCACACTAATGTTTGCTGTAATGAAATTATTTTCAATATTATTACAAATATTATATGTGTATATTATAAATGTACGATTTTCATTTCATTGCTGTTTATATGCGATAATTTGTGGTAGTTAATTTAATTATGGTCTTGTTAAACGCATCATTAACGAGCACACATATGCATACATATATTTACCAAAAACAAAATTTTTTTGTGATAGATGATATCACAAAAGAAGAACAGTGAGAGAAAGAGAGAGAGAGAGAGAGCAATATAGTGGCAATATCTAATGGATTTTTATAGTTGATTCAGTTATTTTGTATGCAACTAGAACGTACATAAACAATAGCTCAATTCTGGGATTGTTTGAAGCATATACGAATATTTGATTGTTACGCATACGCCGTGTTGCACATACGAATAAGTATTCGAATATGTCGCTCATTTGAATTATAATTTTTTTCTTATTCGAATGATTTAATGAGTTTTGAAATTTGTTGGCATATTAAGAGTAATACGTACATAGTATAAGAACTTGTGCACTTGTTTGCTTGCACTCAATCTAATTACTTTATACTTATGTATGTATGTAAGTGTACCTACATTCATCTCTACTAATATGCGCATGAAAGTTCATGCGTGTTAAAATATTTTTTTTTGTATTGCATCAAATATTTGTTGTTTTTGTAAATAGTTTGTTTAACGAATGTGATTATGGCAGAATTTTAATTTATTCAATTAGTTTAACATATTTTTCATTATCTAATATATGATGTGATGAGTTTTCAGCGTTTTTTTTTTTAGCAATATCACAAACGTGAAATTTCGAAATTTCAGTGTTATAGAAAAAGCGAAATTGAAAGAAGTTTGAGTTGGCTGAATGAAGATAATATATTAAAAAAAAAAAATAAAAATATTGAATGAATTTATGACAAACTTCTATGATTTTGAGCTTTCGACCTCACTTAAGGTAATTTTTTCACATATGCGTATGCGATTCTATCTATTGCCTAGTAAGTATAACCGTTTGTATTGAATTTCAGCATGATAAATATATATTTTGCTCGCTTGTGTAGATACACACATTCAAATACATGTTATTGTATCGGAGGTAAGTGCGATCATCATTCGATTTCACTCATTCACGAAATACTCTTATAATTTTAAATCTTAATTGTACATACTTACATATATGAATAATACTTCTTTAGAAAATCTCTGAAATTCCAACTTTAATACTTTAAGTGCTTCATACTACAGCAGCTGTGCTAGCTGGTTCATATTGATCTGTGTACTACTAAAAAATTATTCTATTCGAAGTCCGATGGTGGACTTAGATGAAGAGGGTGAATACCAAATTTTGCGTACTGAATAATCTTTAAATGCTCGAGGATTTCAATCAGAAACTACTAATTAGATAATTTCTTAACAGTTTAAATAGATTATTCATATATGTGTCTTTCTGAATTGCATGTGGTTAATGATAATTCTCGTTGTTAATGTTACACTATTCTTTATAAATTTGTGAAGTAGAATTAATCTATTTGATGTACGTAGAAGATTTGCGGAGTTTAAAAAAAACTAAAGCACTTATTCTAGGTAATTTTCTACAAATATCATATTTTCTATATTTATATTTATTTCTTCATTTCACTTTTTCACAATGTTGTAATAATTGTCGTTGGCGTTGCTGTTGTTGTAGTTGTTATTGTTATTTTCATATCAATATGTCGACATGAATTTGCACAGATCTCAGTAGGCATTTGCAGTTGCTGTAGCATATCAATGTGTATGAATGTTTGTTTCTGTGTGTGTGTGTGTGTGTGTGTGTGTGTGTGTGTGTGTGGATGCTTTTCTGTGAATTGTATCCTTGTTATATTTTATGTACGCAATGTATGTGTATGCATAGGTTTCTTTATCCTTTTAATCCTCTTTGTAGTTTGTTGTCATTGTCGTTGTTTTGCTATTTTTTTTTGTTTAGCTGTCACTTGCTACTACTAGTATCCATTTACATGAATGTACGTATATGTGTCATGTTGTATACCACATGTGTCTTTTAAGTGTCATTGCCATATATATATGTACATACGCCTAAACATAAAAAAATTGTAACAGAAAAAAATAATCACATGAGAGACTTAGTTACGCAGATATACATTCACACATTCATATATATACGGGTATATGAAGGCATAAACTCTGCATATATGCACCTACAAATTTAGCACCTGAGGAGTGAATGAAATAATTTAGTGTTTCACATACAATTATGCATCTATGGAACTATCTATGAACGTGTGTATTTTGGTCCATAATTTCAACTGACAACCTTACTCAAATTCTGGTTTATTTTTTCGTCACATTTGGACTGTTTTCGAGTACTCTGAACTAGTTGTGAAAATTTTGTATGTGTGAAACCATTGTTCTATTGTACTCGAACTTTCTTTTGACTTTGTTCTATTTTTTTTTTGCCTATTCTCTATGTAGTTAAGTTAAATTGGTTGTGATTGGTTTTTTCTTTGTTGGTTGCGTTTCACTGCTTTTGTTTTCCTTTATCATAAAAAAAAAATTTGTTTTTTGTTTTTTTGGAAAGACTAAAAGCGCAAATGAAGCGTTGCTAATGCAAAGTAGAAAATAAGATATTCTTGAATGTCTATATATATGTGTGTGTATATGGGTTTGTGTGTTGGATATATGCATTTCCTGAAAGTCCTCAAGGATAAGATTAATAGTATACGTTCATACGCATAATAGGATTAAGGTAATTTCATTTGTTAGAACGACTATAGAATATTCAAAATGTCTGCTTAAGCATACCTAAATAGTCACTTTACTTGTTTCTTTTCATCGTTTCAATGTTGTTCGCTTAAAGAGTTATTTCTTTTACACAGTTGTATGGTATTCTTATTGCCGCTATATGCTATATGCATTTTTATATACTTAAATATGAAATACTGACTTATAAGCTCATACATACATACATACATACATACTTAAATTTATTATTATGTACATATTTGTTTAATAATAGCACACATGCTGATAGCACGTAAAATTAAATTATAGAGATTTTAATATTATGTATCACTCAATTGAGGAGCAGAATATGGAAAAGGGAAAACAATATTCAGAAAGAGAGTATGAAATAAATAAAAAAATTAATCTTTAGGGAATTTTCATACCAGACAACTCAATATAACCAGTTTTGCTTCATGAACAACCCTAATGAGATATATAGCTGTACGCCTATGTACATGAACGTGTTAATTTATGGAAATTACATTTATTCCATCAAACATCTATGGTCTATGTTAACTTAATATATCGTATGCTATATGAATTATCAATTTCTTCGTTCATTCAGCTCAATTGCTGTAATATGTAAAGCTAATAAGTGTAAGGTAGCTGTGAAGAAAATGTTGTATAGTGTTGCACTGTTGGACAAAAATCTAAATGTTAGTCTATAGCAGGCGAAATAGATTATCTCCATTTTATACCCAAATGCTGAGTAAGAATTCAGTTCTTATTTGTTCACAAAATTAGGCATAATACACATAAGAACCATAAAAATTTTGGTTCTATTTTAAGATTTGGACTCTAAGATCAAGTAGGACAAGGTGAAATATCGTATTTATGCGATCAGACTTAAAGCCCTTAAGCAATCTAGTCTTAATCCATCCAAAATTAGTCTTAATCCTACCAGCCGCAGTAGGTATCAATTTCAATGAAGCCATATGGTACATTGAATATGAAGTTTTAAACATTTTAAGTGAAGTAAGAATCAATGTACTTTTTTCATAACAATTTCAAAACTAAACCAGCCGATGGTTTATCCTTTATTATTTACAAATATATCCATGTATATATGTATAGGCACATGTGCCTAGAAATAAAGATGTGGCAAAGACTATTTTCTTAGCTTCATTCAGATTTTCAGATTCATGTGTTCACGTAGAACGCGTTATGTTCTTTTCTATGTTCTTTTGTACATATATTTATATAAGGTATACTTACGTATATTTTTATTTATGTCTTTTAATTTACTTTAAATATGTGCTTACAATAATATATATTTTTTGTAATATTATAACTCCTTTCAATAAAAGGAAAAAAAAAGAAAATGATAGAAAATGAATAATATAATAAAATGTATAGAGCTTATTAAAATAATATTGGTAGATGTAGACTTCTTCTTGGCACTATTAAAAGACACAAAAGGTGTGCACTTACATATACATACGTACATATTTATTTGTATATTCCGATGATCAAATGATGTTGATTTTTGTATTGAGCATAGCAATTTGAAACAATTGTTACAATATCTCTATAATTTGATGCTATCATATTACAAATACTACAATTGTTATACTATATATTATTGTATATTATTCTTTATCTCTATACTATACTTGATATTAAGCATAATAATGTTCATATGTTTGACCCAATACAATTCAATTTAATCAATTCATGTTCATTTGAAAATACAATTAGTTTACAATACCACAAGTCACAACAACGATAAGAATAATTAGGTACTCGTAATAAATTGAAAAGTTATATAGACTTAGATTACTTGTACATACATATTGTATATATTATATACAAAAGTAATCTTAATAAATTATTTACAAATATAGGGGATAAACTTACCTACATCGGAATATGTAGATTATTTAATTAATATCTTATTCAACTAATTGTCATCATTTGAATGACATACACTCATACACACATACACACACAAACAACCACATACTGATATGTAAGACATGCATATGGCGTTATAAGTACGAGTATATGTTGGACAAGTAAAATTCAGTTCATAACTAGATGTATTGAGGTCATTTGCAAGTTCATTGGGGAACTAATTTAATGAAGACATTAATTTATATGTAAATATTAGAAATTGTACAAAGACCAATGAATGGTGGTAGATGGCTTAGAATTGGATACTATATAATAGTTACATATTATGTAAATAAAGAGCAAGAGTTGTCATAAACAACAGACAGACAAATGTACGAACATGATTATAACAATTTGTCTCATTTACACATATGTATGTACAAACACACACTTTCATTTATTCACGTATATGCAGGTACATAGTACTTTTGAACACGTTTGAATAACTCATCACATGTTGATTAATTAACCTTTCGTCAATAGGTCTTTATTTCTCATAAAGACAAATGCAAATACTTTGTATAAAATATGTATATGTATTGTACATATATAAATATATAACACATACAAAACAATATATGTTATATAAAATAATTAAATAAGTAAATGTAATAAGAACAATCACAAAAGCTATCATAACATAGTGCAAAGTACAAACATTCAAATTGACTTGAGAACTTGGTGTGGTAATATATTGTACTCTTACATAGAAGAAATCACATATCACACTTATTGTTTGTTTATTTGTGTATGACCGATTGTCATGTGACACATTGTAATTATATGTACAGTGTGATACAAATAAATATATACAGATCCTTAAAGAATTTATAATTATTGTATATACATTTGAAAATGTTTTCTTTATAAGCAAGTATTTATAATTGTTGGTATTTGTTATTCATAGCATTGTGTGTGTGTAGAAAATGGACACATATTCACGTATTTGTACATAGATATTTCTCCTCAAAGACATTGTTTCATGTGTAGACTCGTATATAATGCCAATAAGTGTGAAATGGCATTTGCTAAAAGATTAATTTTGATAATTCTTATTAAATCATGTCTTGAAATATTTAAGATTATTTTTGCAGAAGAAGATTCTAGGATAAGTCTGTAGTATAAGAAATAAAAATATGTAAAATAATCATTTTTCATTTGATCATCCTCTCTTAGGGTTAAAGCTGACTTTGGACAATCCCAGTGCATACATTTCTATGTGAATGGCTCATAGCTCAACGATTAAGATTATCTACACAATACAGCTGGAGATTAATAAGGTTTTGATATCGCCTGATGTGATAAAAAAAAAATGTACAAATATACATAGATGCTATTTCATTTAGATAGCAAAATACACTCACTCTAAAATAAAAAAATATTTAAATGAGTTTTCTTAAACACTTCACTATATACTATGTACATATATTACTATGGAAATATTTGAGATATTTTGTTTATTTTGGTTGTTGCTAATTAGTTATGTAAAAATAAAATGCCAACATTTGCATAGGGTAGAATGGTATGTAAATAATATCGCTTTTGGTAAATTAATTAGGAAAATTTGTTTTTTTTTTGTGTGGCACCCTTAATGTATTATAGTACCTCATAATATAAATGGTATAGTACTAGCAGTAGTAATAATAATAGTGAAAATTGTATGAAAATATACTTGTATAGTATGTAGGAGTATAATCTCATGCTCATGTATTTACGTTATACTATATCTATGTGAATGTGTGTGTGTGTGTATTACTTAATAATTGGTCTATGCAAAGTTTTAATGTGTTAATTTTAAATTAAAGTAAAAAAAAAGTAAAATTGTAAAAACTATAAATATTTAGAGCAACTAAAGAGAAAATTAGTGTGTGCCGTAGCATAGTGGTTAGTGCGTTGGTCTTCTAATCTGTAGACTGTGGGCTTAATCACCGGCGGAAGCACAACTTTCATATCGAAAATATTTTTCTATCGAACGGTACCCATATGTCGGCAAGCAATTGACATTTCTTTTCGCAGTAACAATTTGCCATGAAAGTGATTCCAAAAGAGCTTTGTGACAAAGCTCTGAGAAGGTTCTTCTGTTCGGAACCAGCTAATAAAATTAGGTCCCTTCTAATGATGCCCAAAATTTAACACGCACAACAGTACTGGAAACTCGGCCAAAAGCCACTTTGTGGCCTATAAGTGCCACATATTTATTTATTATTTTAATTTTTAAATGGAAAATTTCTGTGGAATGATTATAAATTATATAAGCTAAATAATCGTACATACTAAAGAAGGAAGATGTGGTGTCATTATAGGGAGTATCACATTCAGAGAGAAAGAGCATAATAGAGCACCATATTTGTTGTTGTTAATAATGTTCAAGCAAGAAAGTTGCAAATTGAGCGAAAAATGACTATATTTAGTTGCTATAAATCAAATAAAACATTGCCATAAATACACATATGCATGCTTTAATAATTTTCATTTTCAGAATGACGAAAAAGAAACTTTTTTCTAAGGGAAAAACCCCGAACAATATGTATACATATGTGTGTGCACAAGTATACGTATGTATGGTAATACAAGAAACTATGCGTATAATGTTAAACTTAGTTACTGGTTTGGCTAAATTTGTTAAATAACATCGTTTCATTGCAATTTGTTTTTGAGCCGAAATTAATTAAGTCTATTAATTATGCCACTTGCGTCAACCAATGAGTAATGTATATTAATGTATGTATAATAAACTCTTTGCAAATCAAATTATTTGGCCGCTGTAGTTTGTACACAGAGAGAGGACAGAAACTTTCGGACTTGCCATTCTTAGTTTTCATATCCTCATTTCATTTTTGAATAACTGATTAATAACAGAACTATACTAGGATACAGGCTTGCATGTTCTGCCCACAGGGAATGACCGAGGATAATCTATTTATCGGTAATAATAAATGTATTCTACGTATACACAAAGAATATTTGCGCGATGCAATTTAGTTGGGTCTAATTTAATTTACGTTCATATTCGTTCGTTCATACTCGTTCATACATAATAACAAGAAAAAACAAATTGGTTTCAACTTTCAACCACATTAAATAGAATATTTAAATATTAAAGTGTACTCAGCGCAAACAACGGACAACAGTAAGCAGGTCAACCATTGGACCGGCGAAACCACGAACACAGTAGATAAGTTTGTATATACTTATATACACACACACATACACACTCTTATACAAAATGAAAAAAAAAAAGTATTGGATAATTAAATTGTTATTTTGAATATTCGTAAGTGAGCAAGCGTATACATGTGTATGTACATGTATTTGTACATGTATGCATTTATTTATTTAATGGGTCACCAGTGTATACTTAGGCTAATTTATTTAATTTAGCCATTTTTATTTAAATTTACTTTGCATGAATTGTGTTAGTATATTGATGGGGAGAGGTTCTTGCATATGAAATATTTTCTTAAAAATTAACTAACTATTAAGCCATTTTTAATGTTGGAAATTTTTGGAGTTTTTATATATTTTTATTTAATTTAAGCCACAAGGTATCTAGTTAGACAGGTATCAATTAGATAGGTATCAATTTATCATTGCCTATTTAACAAAATTTGTAATTAAAATATGAAATCTGGAATAATATAAATATTACAATAAATATTGCACTACTTTCACTTTGAAATGATAAGTCTTCGATCTAAGACTAGTTAAGACTAGTTCTGTTAGTCAATTCAAAAATAAGAAAACATTATTTGAAAATGAGAATATGCGAAAATCTCATTTTAAAACGTGAATGGTTAATTTAAAAAACGTAATTGTAAAAACGTCTTTTGAAAATAAATAGAGCAGATTTAAACAGAGAAAGTGGAATATAAAAAACTTCTATCTTCACCCCTTAGGGGTACTCCACTGCAAAAGTAATATTTTTATAAAGTTCGCTACCTTCATTCGCTGGAGTCGCACCTAGAGGGGAAAAAGTATAACCGTTACTCACTACTAATTTTGCCATTTTTTTTAAAACATATTTATCTTATTTCCCGTGCTTTCCTACAAAATTAAGATTTTTATAAAGTACGCTTCCATTGCTCTATTTGGTGCCCCGAGAGTGAAAAAATACATGACTGATACTTTTATTAAGTGATTAATTTTATTAGATTAATTCTACCAAACATATAATTTTTTGAAATGGTCTCTCAATAATCAGCACAACAGCTTTTTCCTTTGTTGGGACATAAGAACACAATGTTGCATTAGGCCCAAATCCAAATTCATTAGAATATAAATCTCGCTTCTTGGAAGCTTTGAAGCGATGTAAAAAAATTGTCCACCGTAACATTTCGCCCTGTATTTTTCTTCCAAAGAATAATTCCGAAAAAAGTTACGAATTCTTGGTCAGTAATTGAAGTCCATGCAGCTATGATATTGGTAGGATTTTCGGCGTACGATAAATATCTTCAGCTTTTTATTGGAAAAATCTACAAATTTGGTCTCTAATGAACAAATTAATAATGAAAAAAAAAATGTATCCACTGGCGATAAATTTTTGGTAATTAGATGGGGCCCCCATGATAATATAATAGAATAAATATATATTATTATAGACTTTTTGACGCGCGAATGCATTTTTTTGCTTATACCACTGTGTACCATCTTTAGTACTGAAAAATGCTTCGTTGGAGGTGGCACGAACCCTTCCTTCATCGACAGATTCATTTTCACTATTCAGCTCTGTATTATTTTCAACCATTTCGCCACTAGAAGCTTTTGATCAAGAAAAAGTAATCAAGAAATAATTCCTTATCTGCTCAGGAACGGCCTTTAGAAGGGTGAAGTATAACTTCTTAAAAAAATAGCTATAAATAATTTGAATCATTTGAACGATTTAAACAATACCTTATTTTTATGGATATTTAACTAGGAAGATTTTTTATTTTCGAATTAAATTAATATTAATTTGATAGATTTTATGAAATATTTTTATGTAACAATGCAAGTCACATTGAAATTATACATGTCAATTTTCATAATAACATAAATTTATATTTTTTCTATATATACATGTAAATATATTTTATAATAAAAAACGTAGCTCAATAATTGATTAATTAATAGGGGAAAATATATCACAATTTACAGACTTACACTGAATAATAAATCGTTATTACTCCAATAAACCTATATGATTTTTCGAGATGCTTTATTAAATAATTATCCAATAGCTTATACATTGTGATTAATTACTTAAGCAAATTTGTATTAATTTCAATTATCGTTTATCATAAAATGCGATTAAAATAAAATTCTCATAAAAATTGTATAATTGTTTCATTTTTCAAAAAAATATGTCACCTACTCTGTGTAAAATATCCATTAAAAATTATGTGTGCACGTTAATGCATATTGTGGCGACAATTGTATATGAATTAACAATATTGTAAAATTTATTACTAAATTCCGGAAAATATTCATTTCTATGTAATACGAGTATATGTATATGTACGTGGCAACAAGAAACAATAAGAGCACATAAGTACATGTATGTATTTTGTACAATATAAGGAGAGAGTGAGTGAGAGAGAGAGAGAGAGAGCAGTGACACATCCAGTGTAAACATAATCAGAAATCAACAATTATGTGTACATTAATCCTTGCAATTTAAACATTTCCATCTAATGATCAAATAAGTCACCCATCCATACATCCGTTCTATGTACACGAGTAAATACACCCAAGTAAATAAGCAATATTGCATATAGAACAAACAAGTAAGAATTGCTCATTACGATATCCGTGCATTTAGACGGTCACACATACACATACTGCACATATTCACTATCCATATGAGCATATGTGAATGGGAACAGTAATGTATGTCACATCACTAACAATGAGGGGTTTGTTTTGCTTGTTGTTGTTGTTGTGCGCGATGACAATATCTACTTGTGGTAGTTGACCTTGTATTTGTGCTTCTTAATTCATTGCTGCATTAACATTTTGTTCATTCACTCTTTGCTCATTCCTCATTGGGCTTGGTGTTCTATTGACATTTTAGAGCAGAAAGTATGTATCTACAAATGCATGTTGTATGCATGACTGTCCTTTATAAGGCACACTTGCAATTTATACACATGTGGTGTATGACATATGTGCGTCTATGATAAATATATATATATATAGAATGCCAATAATACAGATTGCTATCATCAATGTGGCGTTTGAGTAACCTATATTTATTTAGATGGAATAAATGAATATTTACTAACCTGCGGTTATGAATTTATGAATTTATTGAATATTTGCTCTGAAGATTTTCAATAAAATTTGTAATTTGTAATGAAATGAACTGAAAATATGAAAATTATACCTCAAAGCAGCTTTTAATATAGAAGATTTTAGAGAGCCCCTTTTCAGCGATAGTTTAAAGTGTTAATGAAACTCTAAACAATATGAGAATATTTAATACATTTATTTCGACATCTTTTTCCATTCCTTCCAATTTCATTAAAAGGAAAACCAACTTTCAATTCAATTATATTAAAATACTCACAGTTATACATTTATAAAAAAATAGCATCACACACTCACATTTATATGTATACGTAAATAAGTATAATGTATTCTGCATAAATGCGAAAAATTTTACACACATACACATAAAATATTATATTCACCTACACACATAGGTGTAGGTATATTTTTCCATCAATATAAGTATATACATAAGTAGTTAATTAACAGTACATATATGTAATAGGTATATAAAATAGATAATAAAATAAATTTTAACAATGGTAATACAATTTTCATTGTTCATTTCAATAGTTTTCTTTGTGTTTTCAACAATAACAAGGACTAGTTGCTTTTTCTATCTTTCATATGGCACATTAACGTATATATTGAATATATACGAGCAAATCACGTATGGTTTATCAAAAAGCTATTTGTTTGTATAGAAAATCATTATCATTAACATTATCATCATCATCATGATCAATTACATATAGAAATTATAATTAAAAAATTAAATTTAGAATTTGGAGGTCTTTTCCTTCTTTTTCGAAAAACATACACATAAGTCGGTAGTATAGTGAAAAATACTTGAAGTATTCTAATAAAATAATCAAAAAGAAAAAAAATCATTTAGAAAAACATTTAAAAACTATCAAAATTCATCATCTCTTCTTAGTCATGCTTTTTGAGAAAGTGCAACACATAGTGTAGTACTAAATCGTAACAATATTTATATTCGGTCATATTCTCAACAAGTTGTGGACGATGACGTCGTACAGTTTTGACAGCTTGAAACACATCAACTTCACCATGTTGAATAACCTGCTCGATGCATGCATTCGCCGCACAGTAGACCCCAGCACGACTGCGTCCATCCGGTGAAACAACACAGACGGGACCATAATCTGTCTTTTGGCGCCATATCTCGACCATATTCATAAGATAAACCAATGAGTTCGTTGATGTTGGCACCTTATGGCCCATGGGCCAACATGTTAGCTGAAAGAGTTGTACCGTTTTGGTGGGCGCCTTAACACCGGCCATCATTTCGGTAAGTGAGACTATTTTCTTGTTGATTTTGAATTCCCACTGTTTAATGTTGGTGTAACTTTTCGCAAAGGCCAAATGCACCGAAAAGACAGGACCATATTTTTCCATTTTCGATTTCATTGGCCAAAATGAAGGATACTGATGTGAGTGTGTAGGCGGCTGACACAGCACGACAACGGCAGAACACTCCTGATCATAGACGAGAGACCAAAATTCACCGAGCGTATGTTTCATGGGCCATTCGGTGACAATGTATTCGCGCGGTTTGGTATAGCCATCAACAAAAACGGAGTTAATGTAATCGGTGAAGGCATTGCCTTGAAACGATGTTAAATATGGTCGAAAATTATCTGGTGGTACACAGAGAACATCACGATTTTTTTCACGATTATCCGCACGATGACCACCAGCACAATCGCCAATCGAAAATTTCGGTGTTTGCTTGCATATTTGATCATACTCCATTTGATAATCGTTCATCTTGGTTAGGGAATTCCGGCGTGCTTTCGCTTTTAGGCGATCCGACAGTTCGGATACGGGAAACCATGTTTTGCCACAAATCACATGCTCCTCCAAAGTATCGTAAATGAATTTATATTGTTCCACATTCTCAACCAAACCCTTTCGAGACTGACGCAATTTCTTCATATAGCCAAACACATTAAAACATTCCTCCTCCTCGGCCAACTCCAAATTGGCATCAATCGAAAGATACACACCCGAACGGCCACCACCATCATTACAATGTACAAGCATTGGCCCCTTAACATCATCTCCCTTGATAATGTTGCCGACCACCAAACGCACACGCCGGCGAAATTCCAACAGAGCATTCGAAAATGGACACGAATGCGAATACCATTCAGAATAATGAAATTGTAATATTAAACGTTCTTCGGTTACCACCCTATGGTCATCCATTTTGTATAGGCGAAATGTGCGTATGTGAAAATTGGCTAAATGTTCCTCACGTACGATGTTTATATGTATGTCGCCATAGGTTTCGTGCACCTCCATATTGGGTGGCCAATATTGTACGCACATAACCTTGGCAAAATCGAATGTCTTTGTCAGCATAACAATGGCACTAATATTCTCTTGCCACACCAAAGCCCAAAAGGCGTTCACCGTCTCCTCGACCGGACCCTGTGTTACAATGTACGCATTCGGCTTCAATAAACTGTCTACATATGATGCATTCACATAGTCCGAATCGGCTATGCCGGGCAATTTGGCCAACACCACACGATTATAATCGTATGGGATGCACTTGGGATTCTGATTCTTCTCTTGATTATTCTTTTTGAGTGCATATCGACAAGTGTTTGTCTCCACTTTGGCAGCTGTCTGAAATTCTAACTTATACAAGACGGGAAATTTACGTCGCAATTCGCACAGCTTGAGAAAATGCTTGGTATCGATGGGTGTATTTGGTATCGTCTTCGACAGAGAATTGGTTTCATCGCGTGCCTCCAATTTGATTTTGTCAAATGATAGCAGCCCACTGTTTAGCATACTCAACTTGATGGTATTCGGAATGGAAACAATTGCTCTCTTACGTTTCTCCACATCTGCGTAACGTAATGATGACCTCGACCTGAGTTTTTGTGTTGACTTTCCTCCCGCACCCGAGTGCGTTTTCTCATTGGAATCTGGCATTATTTGCTGCAGAATTTATCTTCGAAAATTGTGTCGATTTTATTGGTTTTTCTTCTCAAATTGTCTTTTTCATTTTTACACAATATATATATAAATTCAGTTTTGCAAATTCATAAAATTCTTTTCACAAGCCAAATACATTGAATAAAAACAAATTTAGAAAAGAATTTTAGGCAACAGAGATGAATAAAAAATATTTATTTTTGTTTGGAACTATATTTATATGATTGAACTTTGCTTTGTTTTGGTGGATGCAACTTTCGTCGCTGAAAAAAATCGACTGATAGAAAAATGTTGCGATGTTTTCAGTACAACCTTTTGTATATTCGTTCGTTCGCTTGTTCATTCGTTCGAAATGTAAAAATATTTCATTCATATTCGCAGTGGCCAAACTCTCTATTTCTCCCATGCACGTATATAATTTTCTCTGCTCTACGCAGAATCACACAATTGCTCTCTTGCATGTACGTATAGTACGGTATGGGATGTTTCTCACTGTGAAAATATCGAATATGTGTATTTTTAGTAACAAGTACAGAAAACATTGCACTGGTTGGTACGTAAAGCTGGTTTAGGGATATTGATAATATAAAGTATTGCAAGTGCATATATGTGGTACGTAGTAAGGGCGTGACAAATGCAGTAATGCTTTTGATGATGAATTGTTTATCAAGATTTCATATTTAAATTTATTGAGTACAACTATATGCTTGAATGCTCTCAATATGTCCATTACAAAGCGAAAATTGAATCAAATAGTTTATTTTTTGCGTTATTATTTGCCTAACCAGCACACTGTGCGTACCAAAGTATCGCGAGATTGAGAGAAACTTCGAATTTTCGTATATTTCTCTCGACCAGTTCATGCGCATTGTATTGTTTTCACTTTTGTTACGTCGAAATAAATTCATTTATATTGTAACGTACATATAATAGAAAATTCCATTCCATTGATGATGCCAACTAGAAGAATTGAGAAGGCTGAATAGCCAAGCGGACAGGTGGGAAGGCAACAGAAAAGCATTTTAAGCATGTTGGCGGCAGACACTATGCAATTACTTTATAAACAATCACAAGTATAATAATAAAAAAAAATATCGCATAATCGTATTCACAAAACATACGCACACACACACACACACATACACATTTGATGCGATTATACAGCGATATTTTCATTGAGCGTGTGGGTATGAACACGAGTTTGAAATTGATTTAATTGTTTTTTTTCGGGTTTTTCATTTTTGTTTCGCTCTGTGCAAATTCTCTATTATATTCTTTAATATTCTACATACATACATACATAAACACATACATTGGATCGACAAAATTTTTGAAAAATGTTTTCTTGCTGATTTTCTTTGGTCTTTGATAGATATGTACTCGTAAAATAGCATATAAATTTATTTAATGATAATTGAAAAATGAAAAAATATTTCAAATGTACTATTACGTCGAACCAAGTATATTTACTATGTGTACGTACGTACTTGTAAGTGTTTGAAAATATTTTCGAGCTAATGTGGCTGCTGTGAAATTGTGTCAAAGAATAGAAAGTAAACCATTCGCAGTATATACAGTGGGAATGTTTGATATATATTCTTTGAATTATGCATTTTATAATGAGCAGATTTGATATGATTTAGATGATTCCATGCATTATTCAATAGTTGAACATTTTCACTTATGTAGCGAACATTGATGAGTAGCGAAAAACTTCAAAGACCACTTGTTGAGCCTAATGTCAAGCGCTGTGACCGTTTGTGCTAAAAATTCGTTGATTGAATTTGAAAATAGTGAAACAAAGAAGATTCATATACAATATACATCTAAGGATGCCGTAGCTTAGTGGTTAGTGTGTTGGCCTTTTGAGCTGTAGGTCGTGGGCTCAATCACCGGCTGAAGCATAACAAATTTAATGTGGAAAATATTTTTCTTTCGAACAGTACCCACCTGTAGGCAATTTCTAATACTGTCCAAAATTTAAAACGCACATCAGTAATGGAAGAGAAGCTCGGCCAAAGAGAGTTTCGGGGTCAATAAGTGCCACATATTTAATATTTTTTTTTTATACATTTAAGGAAACAATCATCACCTTTTTGGGTTAATTTAAGATATTCATATTTATTAGCAAACTATAAGTCTGACAAAATTACTTTTAAATTCATCGAATCTTTTATAAAATATTTTACACTATATATCTTCAAAATTGTTTTACTTAAAAAATTGTTTCTTCTTAGTTGAAAATTGATTTATGAAAATAGTAATTGTACTAACCTTGCCAAATGGCGTCAGTCCACCATGTTTTACATTGAATGTCGGCGCATCTGCATAACTTGAATCAGCCCATGGTGTGTGGCATGTTGATGTCAGTGTCATGTAACGCACACCAATAGCATACAGAGTACGTAGGACTGCCAGTGAGCCTCCAAGCGAATGTCCACCTTCTACGCCAGTTAGAGAACACAATTGCTGATTTTTATGTGCTTCAATAATATCTATGGTGATTGAGAGAGAGAGAGTGAAAGAGATAGAAAGAGAGTTAGGAATAGAATAATATTGAATTGAGTTTATAGGAAACCCGATATCAAAAATAAATTTTATATATAATTATATAATGGTTCAATACATTTAAATAAATGAGATACATTTACAAATTCGATTTATGATTTTTATGAAAATTTACGTTTTAATTCTACGATGCTCCATTTTGTATTAAATATAAATTTCACTCACACATTGACTGGAACTTCGACTTGAAGTGTACTTCTGAATTAACTATCGTTATGTACAATGTAAAAAATTATAAGTTGAAATGTCTAATTTTACTCCTAACAGTAGTTTTTACATGACGTTTAAACTTCTAGTCTATGACGACCCTTAAATGAAGCTTGCTTTCAAATACTTTTGTAGAACTTGATAAACACTCAAAAATGAGGTTTAATCAGCTTAAAAAAAATTACAAGAAAACAAAAACAGTAAATATGAGAGATAAAAGATTAAGATGTTAATTAATATGCAATTAAAATTTCTCGTCAAATTTTGTAGTAGACGAAAATATTTTTGCTAAATAAATAATAATCAGAAATTGATAATTTTCCATTTAAAATTTTCTTATGATTTCATAATAACTGTTCAGAACTTCTTAGTTGTTTTCCAAAGTCTTGATGCTCAGTTTTTGCATACCTTCTTCTCTTAAAGTTGTATCAATCGTGCTTTAATAAGTATAAATCATATGAGAATTATCAATGCAGAAAGAAGAAGCGTTCGGAACCAGAAGAATGCATTTGTCATATACATTTTATCTATAAGAAAATACAATCGATTTTGGGATGCTGCTGAAAAAACGTTTGCTGTTCGAAATTGTCTAATATAAATTGAGCTCTACTTCAGATTGGAAGAAAACTTTGGTCATGGTTCTTCTGAGCTGTGAGTATTAAATATTCACATACATATTACATATATGTGCACTATTTAGATACACTACAATATAAGGAGCATTCTACTTTTATTTCCTTGTTTTGGCCAACATTGCAAATTCATGTCGATTTCTTCAACAATTGAATTACACAATCAACCAGCTATTGTTGAGAAATATGTAGACTTGCAATATGTTAGTATGCAGAAAGTTGTTATTGAAGAATATACATATAAGTACAGTATTGTATATGTTCAAATTTCAATATTTGTGGTATTTATACTATTGGTAACGCCTCTGTTTTATGTAGCCTTCTGCTCTTATTTTTAAGTATCTCCTTAGAAATATAGGTATAGTGAACAAATTACATTGATTTTTGTTGTTTATTGTTCGTATGCTATTACTAGCTATTGAAAGAATATAGGTAGAGCATATTGCATTTTGTATTTGTGTGAAGTGAAATATATTTTCAGCTTTCTATTTGGTTTGTGAAAGGGCATTTTGAATTGTGCGGCCAAACAGAATACAAAAACAATTATTATTAGAGTCTCATGGGTCTCATAGTGTAAGTATGTATATAATTTAGAATGCAAGTAGAATGCATGTGAAGGAAATCTATAAATCTATACATAATGCATTAACTTTTTTTTTGAATCATTTGGTATATTAATAGCATTTGTATTGGTGATATCGATAGTGTCATTTCAAATGCTTATTTTCTCTCACATTGTCCATATAAAAATTCAACTTTGACTCTCTGATGTTCCCTCTTCCGTGTAATCTGTACATGTGTATTTTTATTAGGCTGATGCAATCCACATTTATGGCATAATTGCATCAAAAAAATGAAACCATGAGAGAAATAGCAACCTAATTTAACTCTCGCTTTGTTATTAAACAATAAGAATATGCAAAAATGTTGGAGAATTGGGTGAAATATACTTATAATAGTTATTTTTTAGTAGTCACATTTGAGGTGTTGATATGAAATAAATTTGCATTGCACTCCCTCATTCAATTCTTTGTGTTTGTTGAATAAGTTTGTTTAAATAATTTGGTTTGATATTTAAAGACTCATTTAATCTCATGCAGTATTCGATGGAATACATATTAAATTTTATGATTATATCTAAATCTATTAATAACTGTATCTACAAAAAAATTATGACTGAATTAAAATTTTATTCAACATGGGTGGGATAATTATATTACTATATCAATATTATTTGTGTGGCATTGGAATGAATATACTTTGCCGATTCTGAAATGTATTTTATTTCATGAAAAATAATTCAATAATACTGGAGTATAAAATACAACAAAACAGTATCAACTCGGGTAGAATGTATGTGATAAAATGTTAATAAAAATATAATTTAGTTTTCATAAGTTAAAATATGAAATTTCGTTTCAATTGATCAAATTCTAGAACCCGGTTACGAGAGACTTTAAGTTGAATAAAAGTATTTTTCATTATGTCTACGCCAGAAGACATGTGTCGCGCATTGCCCGTAAAAAGTTTGCATGGGTTAGCAACCCTAGTGTAAGTCTCTTTCCTCCCGCTATTTTTCGTTCTCATTCTATCTTTCTCTCACTCCCATACTCTCTTTTCTTAACTTTAGCTATTCACTTTCTGTTTATTTACTTTGCTATTATTGTTGATAAAACTCCCTCGACACAAGTACGTGTTTCCCGATTAATAAAATTTGAAAATAAAATAAAACAGAACTAATTTTCTCGAGCAGTGCGCGAAATATTTCCCGTCCCGATGTATATTTAAGTTTAACTTTACTTAAATAACTTAATAAAAATAACTTTAACTTTAATAAATAATAAAAATAAAGAAAGTGTAAAACACTTATATACATACAAGTGAAAAAGAAGTGTTTTGTGTTGCCACAACAACAACCACATCACTGTCATCAACACCTCTGCCACCAACACGACTTGTAGGCAAGTGCACCACATCGCAGCAAGCCCACCGGCATTCCCGCTCGCTCCCCGCTGAAACATTGGTCCTTCGAGCCGGATAGGCTCGCAACGATTGGTAAGCAAATCTTGCCACCCCAGGTACGTACATTTCGTGCGTTTTATGTACCCACATACATATATCCCGTCATCCCGATAAAATCAACAAGAAATATTTAATAACATTGTTGCAACACAATTATTGTTGATTTCTTAATTTTTGGCTACATTATTTATGAGTACGTCGTACGTACATTTTATAACAAATCCCGCTTAAACATCCCGATAACTTACAGCGAATCTCTCGCTGAGTTAAATATTCCATTCTGCTTAATAAACTCTCCCATATAGCTGCAAAAATTAAGAAATTACGACATAATATATTGTGGTACCATAGATATTGTTTTGCCGACGGCAAAACGCACTTTTGGTTGATCTATTTTGTTTTTATTTCCCGCTTATGTTCTTCTTCTCATTATTCAAAGTGTTGTTAATTGGCATATGTGCAAAAACAATACCCGAAATCATATCCCACATATTGCACATACCATTTACATAAGTACATATTGATAAGAGAAGAGAGAAAGAATATATCATCAAAGCATCTCTCTCATAACAAATAAGTGGTATCATATCAGTCGTATCTCCCCGCATATTCCCCTCTACGAAAAACATTATTGACAATAATAACAACAATATTCTTTTGCTTTGTAAAAGGAAGAACAAAGCATAAGTAATACAATTACACTTTCCCAATAGAAGTTGTTTTTTCCCTCACGAAAACTGATATCGGCAACAACATTAAAATATTCAAAAAATATTTGGTAGTGCAATAACAATTTCATACATATTGCATTTTTTTCCCAATACCTTTGCCTTGTGCATTTGCAAAAACAACCGCCTTATTATACAAACGCACATGCGATTACTTGTTGTTGTTGACACATTTCAACTGCCTGCTATGGTTCATGCATATCCCTAAACCATCAACAACAAGCACACCCAAAAGTAAGCAATAAAGGTATTTCGTCATACATAGGCAACAATAAAACGCATTGATTTGTCTCGACAAATATACCTGCGTTTGATCACAAATATAGCGGTAGTGCATATTGTTGCTAAATTTCTATCTCCCAATTTTTGTTTTGCATATACATGTGGTAGCAAAAAAATATAATTGCATTGGCTGGTGTTTTTTATAAAGGAAATGTAACTGCAATAACAATTGTACACTATCTTTTCTATTGAAAAACACCCAGGGAGAAAAATAGTCACTCTCAACCCCAAGTTGCTACAGTGCGATCAAATATAATACAAATTAATTCTTGGTGAGAGATAATATAGTACAAGTTCCGGAACGTACAATACAGTGGTTCCCAAACTGTTATTCCGTCCCGCGGTTATTTTTCCTATATATATATACCTACGTGTATTTTTATATAATATTATCGTACTCCCATAAGTTTGCCCACTGGTTCCACTTAACTTCACTGAGGAAGACTAAGTCTTTCGGACTAATCTCTTGCCAGTCACATTTTGGCAACCCATTTTTTTGATAAATCGTTCGAACAGGCAACATAACTCGAGATTCGCAAGCAATTCGCTCTCTCGTTTTCAAATTTCATCCCGTATTAAATCTGGAATTCTACAATTGCTAAAAGGATGTCAGCTTACGATCTCTTCAGAGCTGCCGTGGAAGATATTATTGATTTTGATAGCAATTTTCATGCCATCAACCCGGAAAACCATACAAAATTTGTCTTGGAAGCACAGCAAAGGCAATTCCAGTCCCTGTGGAGTGATTGCAAAACGGCATATTACTCTCTCATGACAGAGGAAGTAGCTGAAGATGTTGACGTTAATCAAATTAAAGATGCATATACGGAGTGCTTAACCTCTTATGTCCGGTGTCTCTCTACAATCAACGCTAATCTTCACGAGTTGAGCTCCGAAGTGTTACCCTCCGCAGTTTCCTCTTCTCCCGCTGAAAATATACCCCGTCATCCTTCATTTCCGGCTGTGCTTCACGAGCTGAGTTCCGAGGTGGCATCCCCCGCAGTTTCGACTTCTCCGGCAATTCCGAATCCACCCGTTGAGAAAATAAATAATGAACATTTATTTCCCGCTATTCAGCGGGACATGCGACACCCCATGTTTTTCTGGCGATTATGTGTCATGGCCAAGTTTTCGCGACATGTTTACGGCCTTATATCGCAATAACCCCCGGCTGTCGCCAGTGGAAAAATTATACCACTTGCTTCAGAAAACCCGAGGCGAAGCACATAATATCATTCAGTCCACTCCCTTGACTAATGAAGGCTTCGCACTAGCATGGCATAATCTCGAGGAGAGATATGAAAATAAGAGAATTCTGGTCAACTTACAGTTGAAATCCCTTTTCACTCTCCAGCCGGTAACTCAAGAAACCGGCCCCAACTTAAAGCGACTGCAACGCACTATAAATGACAGCATCACAAACTTGAAGCTGTTAAATATTGATGCCTCTCATTGGGATGCAATTATCGTATACTTGTGTTCCACAAAGATTCCCGATACAACTTTGTGTCTTTGGGAACAGTCTTTGAAAAATAAGCGCGAAATCCCAAAGTGGAGTGACTTCGACGCCTTTTTAACTGAGCGATATCAGACTTTGGAATCGGTCTCAGACATTCGAAGTGGTTCCCGGCAACCCAGCCAGCCACAGAATCGTCAATTTAGCACACCATCGAATCGGCAACCCATACGGTTCGACCCTCCCAGGCGATCGAACAGTCCTCCAACGACTCCCAGAAAAATCAGTAAATACCCCAACAACATTGTAAATCGCGGTTGTCCACTGTGTAGGAAAACACACCCTCTTCGCCATTGCCCGGATTTCCTTAAATTAAGCATAGAAGAACGGTACAATGTTGTAAAAAGGCAGAAACTGTGTAGCAATTGCTTTGCTAATTCTCACGACCGTAGCAATTGCAAAAGCATATTCACGTGTTCGTTTTGTGCGAAAACGCATCATTCTTTACTTCATAAGCTAGAGAATGCTTCCAACACTCGTTGCGATGCAACTCTCGAGTCAACTCCCTCTGAAACATCAGCTGAATGTTCTTGCCAGCGTACTTGCACTTCTCAGCAGCCATTTGTTGCAAAGGAAAAATGCAATACAACTTTGGATACAGCTCCAATCACGACAATCCTCCCATCAGTGAATTTGACATCCCACAGAACGGTTTCATCGTTCCACAGCAGAATCCGTTTCGACAAACTCCCGCATTCATCACCTCGTGCTAGATGCGATAAGCACCCGACACGAAGTAATAACAGAAAACATTCCAAATGTTCTGAAAAAACCGTCGCAACAACTAAAGATGTTAGTTCGTTGCATAGTACTGTCACGAAGACATGCTGCCCGCTATGTAGAGGCACGCACCCCCTGCGACACTGTAAAGAGTTCTCCAAACTTACGGTTGAAGAGAGAATACTCTGTGTGCATCAGTATGGAATTTGCAACAACTGTTTGGCAACATCGCATACCCTTGCGAAATGCCACAGTGTGTTTTCATGCCGTCTTTGTGGGAAGCAACATCATTCCCTGCTTCACAGAGCGCGGCATGACCCGAGAGCAAAGCGGAAAGTTCACCGTTATGCAATGCTCCACCCAGATGCAAAGGATCGATCTTACAGATCGTATCCAAGAAGAGGACATCTCCCGTCAAATGTATTTCCCACCCGTAATACCTGTCGTACAGCGACATTCAACGGATTATCGAGTTTTGTGCATCACTCCCCGAACAAGGCTCGATCAATCAACGAGAGGACTTCTACTTGCATGACAATACATACTATCCCGCCTAATATTGGCCCCCCAAAATTGTTGTCACGTAAAAGGTGATTTGAAGATTGTGGCTTGAGCAACATATAAGCCTCTGATGCCACACCCGTATTATGTAGCAACGTTTTGTCAGGTTATACGATACTGACCGTCATACGCATCCCTCTCTCACATTGTTCAGTTCACTGTAACTGCCCGAGTTTACTCCCGAACTTCTACGAAGCTTCAATGGAACTATGCACTGGCATAGTGTATATGCGTATGAATAATGCCATGTGTTATTTTCACATAATTTGCTACATATTCATGAGCTGAGTCATCATGAACCCAAGACACGCAGATTCTATCCGAGTTTATAACTTGTCACGAGCGTTGCATATTATGGCAATCCCGACAATATGGAAAAATTAATGCTGCAAGCGCTCTACGAGCTCTAGGTTTGTCAACTACGTTGACTTCTCGAAACCTTTGATCTGGTCTACGACCAGCCCTGATAGAATCTGTTCACCTGAGATGGTGTGATCCAACCCCGATCTACACATCAATTAACATGGGACAACACTCATCAATCAACACTACACTCAACAGTCATCAATCAACACGTTCTTCAATCAACATTCGTTCCGCACCCACCAATCAACATCCTCAACAATCAACACGCGTCATCCCTCCTCTAGGACTCTTTCTCACTCTTATAAGAGTCAAAATCTCGAATTCCGATGGAAATTCTCGCAATTCTGATGCTGGTGGACTGAATACAGATTCAAAATCCGTATAATATTTTATAGTTAATTTTTATTTTTTAAGATTAAAATTAAGTATATGAAATACCGTATTTTTATTTGTATATACTTTAATTTTTTATTTAATTTTATTTTATTTTATTTTTTATTTAATTTTTTTTTCTCAACCCCTCGTCTCGGGTGGAGGTTCCGTCTCTTTTGCAGTATTCCTGCAAGGGGGGCGGAATGTCTACGCCAGAAGACATGTGTCGCGCATTGCCCGTAAAAAGTTTGCATGGGTTAGCAACCCTAGTGTAAGTCTCTTTCCTCCCGCTATTTTTCGTTCTCATTCTATCTTTCTCTCACTCCCATACTCTCTTTTCTTAACTTTAGCTATTCACTTTCTGTTTATTTACTTTGCTATTATTGTTGATAAAACTCCCTCGACACAAGTACGTGTTTCCCGATTAATAAAATTTGAAAATAAAATAAAACAGAACTAATTTTCTCGAGCAGTGCGCGAAATATTTCCCGTCCCGATGTATATTTAAGTTTAACTTTACTTAAATAACTTAATAAAAATAACTTTAACTTTAATAAATAATAAAAATAAAGAAAGTGTAAAACACTTATATACATACAAGTGAAAAAGAAGTGTTTTGTGTTGCCACAACAACAACCACATCACTGTCATCAACACCTCTGCCACCAACACGACTTGTAGGCAAGTGCACCACATCGCAGCAAGCCCACCGGCATTCCCGCTCGCTCCCCGCTGAAACACATTACCTTTCTTATTATTTAAATCATAAAATCTTGCCAAGTGGGATTTAGAGGTGTCAAATGTATGAGCGACTTTTATTCGGTTTCTTTCCTCAATATCTCAAAACATAGTTATCTCCTGTATCATCCTCTTAGAGGGGCCCCTCATACAAAATTAATTTTTTTTATAAAATTTGCTCCCTTTGCTGCCTGAAGTTGCACCTAGAGGATTCAAAGGTATTACCGAGCCCTATACATTTTCTCTTTTAACTCCATCTCTTAAAAGGGCTCCCCTACAAAATTGACATTTCTATGGGTAAAATATACCGAACCGAACTTCATTTGTTTCTTCATTAAAATATTTTCTTCAAACATTAGTATTCCGTATATTCATTACTGAAGGGGCCGATATAAGAAATTAACATAAATAAAAAAACATAAAAATTGACAACATTAACATAGGAGCTGAAAATATGGAGCAAATAATTTATTGAAGAATCAACTGCAGCTAAATACATATTATAGGTGAATATTCGTTATTGACAGTGGTGCTAGGTAGAAGCATATAAATTGTTAAAGGTATGTGAATATCGATATTTTAATATTAATGTTGGATGAAAATCATTGAGTATCTATTCTTCTAAACGTAATTTCAAAAATATGAATTTTCTTATTTTTCAGATATATCGAATAAGTGTATGAACTAGTCTAAGTTATGTCTACTCATAAAGCTTTTCGAAAATCGTAGCATAAAATCATTAATATAAAATTATTTATATTGAGTGATATTGATGGAGTAGGTTGGTTTGACGTGTAGGGACCAAAAAGTGATGGCATGAATCTTTTATATTTGGTATCATCTTGACTTTCTTTAAGACTCTCATGTTTGATTAACACTAAACGTCATTTTTCACCTTAAATCATCATATAAAAATGCAACATATTAAATTCAGTCTAAATGTGATCGACCAATAGTACTTAAAATTTTAAAGTAGTACAGTTACATATGCAAAAATTCTTCCATTATTCATTGCTCACTTTCAAACAATCATATTCCATACGACGACTATTACTATTACTGATTTTTTGGTAAATATTTTCCTTTTCAAATCACACAAGAGAGGAATAATACAAATATGTTCGTTTAACTTTTTTTGCAAAAATGAATTGGGAGTTAATATGAAAGTTAACAGAAATATCAACAAAAGTTGAGAAAGATGTGCATGTTGCATGTGTACAAAAGGTTATGCATGTACGTACGAATGTAGGTGGTGAGCTATTTTATGTATGCTTGTTTAACATTTAACATTTGTACATGGTACAACCTAAACAAAACTAGCTTAGTACGTATATGTTGTATGCAAATACACATAGTACATACATCAATGAAAGCTAGTAGGATGCATTTGTTGCTGCTGCTGTTGTTGCTGTTGTGTATAAGGTATGCACACATATTTTTGCTACCTACTTATTCTTGTTAGTATGTTTCGTTGTTATTATAACAATTCAAGCATAATGACAAGAAATATAAAGTAAAAAATATGAAAGGGGAATATGAATAAGCTATATAGTAGCATATATATGCTTGTATGTGTGAAAATACTAAAAGAAATTGTGAAATAATATTTTTGTTAAGTAGAATGCATATAAAGACATTCTGAGCTTTTCATTTTACTTCAAATGTAGTGAGTACATTCAAATAAAGTACGTTACAACAATAAAAGGGAAAAATTGGGTAAAGCGCCAAGCATCAAAGGAAGAATTGGTCGTTGTTCGAGTAGCGGTTGAATATCGACTAGCATAAATGGAAATGTAGTTATTTCTGTATGTAACTGTGTATACCTACATATATATATATATAGGATATGAATACATGTATGTAGTACAAGGTAAGCATTTCGTTGAGCTCTTAAGATTTGATGTGCTTGTTGCATCAAATGTGGCACAGTATTTTTGTGTTTTGCTTTTTGTCATTTTTTTTATTTATTTAGTTATTTATTATTATTTGTTTTTTATTTTTTGCTTTCAATTTCAACGTACTTATGTAGTTCTATTTTCCTTTTGTAAGATTAGAGCAGTCACTCCATTTTTTTGCTATACTCAAGAGTACATACATACATATAGGTACAATATATAGTATAGGTGTGTAGATACACAAGCAAACATGCTATAAATGCACTTAAGTTTGAAAGAAAATGGCATTTACTTTAAAAATCTATGAGCTACCAACTCATACATGTACATATGTACATTCATATATACACTATAAGTAGAGTATTCAATATAAATGGAACTTAAGAAGAAACATCATTTGCTTTCAACTTCTTTTGAGACGCTGCAATAATTTCTGCACACATCATATCTAACAGCTTTACAATAGTTGATATGGAAATGTTTTGCTTTTAAGTCGCAAGTCGTAAATTGGCAAAAAATGAAGTAATATTGTAGAATTTAGATGAACATAAAATAGAATTTCCATTTGGTTGTTCCAAATGAAATTGTGTTGAATTTTTTCATATGAAAATTATAGGAAATTTTCATTTTCATTTTTTCAATTCGATTTTTGAAATTTATTTTCCATATTGGCGAAAATTTTTTACTTTCATATCGTTTTTCCAAAATTTCGGAATGTAAAAACGTAGGCGCCTAGTATGCATATTGTAAAGAGAAAAACGTGTGCAGCTCAGACGGGACTGTATGAAATGAATATGTGAATGAAGACAATATTATATCTCCACAAAGACAGCACCACAAATCACATTGCGAGATTCATGTGGATCATATCATATCAAGATTTCGAAATGTCAAGTGGCATTCGAAAGCATGGATTTGATGGCATTGAATTGCTTTTGTAAGGCTATGCGAAAGTTAAGTTTTACCAATAATCTTGGACATTTGAACATCACTGTTCGCGAATCTAATTCAAATTTGAATTAAATTGGAGCTTAGTGGTTACAGCTCCAATTTGATTCAAATTATATTATATTATAAATATTAATATAATTATTATGTTACTAGAAAGTGATTAAATTGGTCTCTTACGTATAATTTTTGTTCCTCGCGACAACACAAAAACAAACAAAAATAAAACAAACAATGAATAAGGATTAATATCGGTATGTAAGTGAAAACATTTTTCTACTCACTTCTTCATTTCAATTAGAGAAGCTACAAAACAACTTAATTTAAATTCATTTTTATTGCTAACAAATAAGAAACCACTTTGTAATGCTTAAGCGAACGACTTTATTTAGCCATAATATTATACAATTTTACTCAGTTTACTCATTTAGAATTTTTGTATTAAAACTCTTTCGGTTATAATTCGTTATTTTGTTTGTTTGTTTCTTTATTCTTATTTTTTTCTGTTTCTCATCTGAACAACTAGCGCGTTAATGATGTGGTTTTACATTCAATTTGGGCCAATATATCAAATGAAAATAATACAAATGAAACACAAGAAAAAGAAGAAGCAAATGAAAATGTGAAAAGAATAAGAATTGTAGCTGTAGTATTTAGAGCAGCAAAAAAATTGTTTTAATTTTTAAAATTCTTCTAAATGTATACATAATATATTTCTGCCAAGTTTTCCTTCATTTTTCAATCCTTCTCATTTTCTTTCATTATTTACTTTTTTGCCTCAAGGAATTTTATACTGTTTTCGTTTTTTTTATACGCGTATTTTTCCCCCCAATTGCTTTATTTTTCATTGTTCATAATGCAATTTCATTGTATGCATGTATGTGTGTGTGTGTGTGTGTGTGTGTGTGTGTATGTACTTACCCTCTGATGATGTACAAGTTGTTAGTTGTGGTGAATAACGATCTGTCAGTCGTTTAATCACGTCAATTTGCTCTAAAGTTAATTGTACTGCATCACGATGTTGTGCTTCACATGGCACGTATGCTGCCCAAAACTAAAATGAACAAATATAATTATGATTGATTAATTGCTAGTTAATTGGTAAAAAATTTTGTTACAAAAAAAAAAAAAATAATAATAATAATTGTTGTTGTTTTATGTAAAGAAATTAATATGATGATAGTTGAATTGTTAAAGCCATCTAGAGCAATATTAGCGGTTATATGTATATGAAAATTTTGCTTGGCACTAAATTTCATTTTCTGTCTGCTTCGAGACTTCATTAGTTCATTAGTTCAATACGATGTCCCAAAAAGAGATCCTTCTACCATTAGGAATATAATTCTATTTAGGAGGTGATACCCTATCTAATATTTTAGATGCTCCTCTACCCAAAATCATGTTAGTGGTCCTGTAATAACCCACAGATCGACATTTTTGAAACTATTTTCTAAATCTAGAAAATTTGTCAACAGACTATACTTGTAATTTTGGTAAATGCTGTTGATGAAAATTATTTTTTGCTGCTCTAAGACTTTTTTTTGTGTAGTAGTTTTGTATTCAATCTCCGACTGAAGCATAACAAAATTTAATATCGAAAAGGTTTTTCTTTTGAACGGAACCCATCTGCCGGCAAGAATTGGCAATTTTTCCGGCAGTAACAATTTGCCAAAAATGGTTATTAAAAGAGCTCTGTGACAAAACTAAGTTAAAGTGATGTCACAAGGGTTCCGTTCGGAATCAGCTAATATATGTAGGTCCCTTCTAATGCTGTCCAAATTTAACACGAACAACAGTATTGGAAAAGAAGCTCGGTGGTATCACAATGGGCCTTTCTGTCTAAATGCGTCCTCTCAGAGAGAGGTCAGCCACATAAGCTAACCTAACCTAACCTAGTTGAAAAAAAAGCGTGATTAATGTAATTGACCATATTTTGTGATATTTTATAATATAAATAAATTTAATGTTGGATTTGAAAATGTTGTTTTCATGCACTCTTGCATCAGATACAATTATTATAACTTCAGACTAGAAAATTCTTGTCGGTAAGGATTTCTAATATCTCTCTTAATCCGAAGTGCTCTATTTACCATCTGACCTCTGCAGATTGCTTGGGATAAACATAGACTCTTTCACAGCCTTCTAGCTTGGGATATTTCCTCGATCTTTTGGCAGAAGATTTGCCATGATATTCGTTTTGCTTCCCTTAAAGTTACCTCATTTTTTACAATATCCTTTGAGCGAATCCATTACATAGAATTTAAAAAGAATATAGCTTTTTGTATGCATATGTGTAGTATGTTTAGTAATAAAAACCATTTAAAAGCAAAGTACCTTAGCTTTTATCAAATAAAAGATTATTTTGTAAAATATAATTTTATTCCATTTGGTTTTTTTTTTCCTCCTTATTAAAATCACTTGCACTCTTGTTTAATAATTCAAAACAGAAAAATGCCAAAAAACATAAAAAAAAAACAGTAAAACTAAAAACAGTTTAGATATGGAGTTTGACTTATTTGGTAAATATGGAATTTCACAAATAAACGCATGTAGCTACTACTTACTACATGTACCTACTAACTATTGACCCAAAACACAATAGTTAATATAACTGTCAGGTGCAAATACCAAATGCAACAGCAGTAATAGCATACACATGTATCTACATACATACGTAAATAGCAGCAATTGACCAGGAAATACATTTGGGGCAATTGCAATACCATTCTGTGCATACATATAAACACATACATACATACATATATGTATCGTATCGTATACTTAAACGAATGAAGCAGCAGCATCATATACAGCACATTTTGCAAATAGGATTTTCATTTGCTGTTGATGTTCAATTTTCTTTTTCTTTAGTAAGAATGAACGAATAAAAAAAAGTGTAATTTTTTCTCTCTTTCCATACATTTACACAAACTTCCATACGTACACATACATATAATATTGAGTTGCTTCCGGTTTTATGCTGCAGTTACTCAAGTGCATGTATGCGTTTGTGTGTGTGTTGGCTCTAACCTCTATATGAATGCGTCTGTTATTTTATGAATATTTCTTTTTTTTATGCATACCATATGTGTATGTATCATACATAAATATGGTAGTGTGTGCGATTCTTTTTTTTTTTTTATATATTTATACTGCCAGCACTACTATGCGAAAGCAAAAGGTAGTATATATGAATATGTTAAATGAGGTTATGGCATACGGATTGCTATGCACGCATAGCTTGCATAGATGAAGGTTCACTTTTCTTGCATGAACAATAATTAAAAGTGCTCTAAGTGTTTCAACAGCTGCTGTGCTCTTGCTTCTTTATGTGATACTCCTTTTCTCATTCTTCATATGTATGTACGTTTGTATATATGCATTTACAACCTAAGGCCAAATACTCCAACTCTAAAGAGCATTTTGACGATAACTACCAGCATCAGAATCGGTATAAGCACCAGTATATGTATCTTTAGTACTTACTATTTGAAGAAAAAAAAATTAAAAATACCATGTGGTTGAATATAACAAACATACATATATAGAGATGTACTCGTTTAGCTTGATACATAAGTATGGCATAATTGTGGAGATATCTACCAATATCACCACCACTACCAGCTGCACCATAATCATCATCATCATCATCATCATCATCATCATTTAATGCTGCTAGATTGCATTTACCACATGCACTCATTTACTTGGTATTTGGTATTCCAACGCATTCCAAGGATTTGCACTGCTGCGAACTGACATAACTTTAATGTTTTACATGAATGGTTACACATGAATTCCATTGCAATTTCCATGTAAATTGTATTTACGCACATATGTGTCTGGGTGTGTGTGTGTGTTTGTGTATGTATGTGAAATTCTACTGAATCCCTGTGGCTTTACTTTGCTTAGGGTATTGTTACCTTTCGGTTGTGACTATACTGGTCACATTATTGTTTATATTTGTGCATAGTGACATGACATTATGTAAAGTTAATAGAAATAATAACAAGAAATCAAGTTGCTATAGTGAATGCCTTAGAAATTTGATTAAGCGTTTGCTTTTATGTACATATTTGTATTATGCTCACTTTCTGGGGAATGTTTTTGTTAATAAGCATATGTGTTTTTTTGTTGCATACATATTAAAACAAAGAAATGTTTAAAATTCATATTTGAGCTAACAACATCAGTGTACCACACACAATTTTTCATCACAATTTTGATATATTCGAATTGTCGTAAAAAGTTATAGGATTTAAAAAAGTTTTCTTTAATAATAATATTCTATTTGACTGTCATAATAAATATTTCAAAAGTGGTGCTTAAATATATTTCATTGAAGATACATAGAAACTCTTTCTAAAATACTCATTGCAAATAGCTACTTAAAATAACCTTATATGTTCTTATTTGTAAGCATATTTTGTAGAAATATTTGCATATATTGTATGAGTACATGTAATGCCCTCAAGGTATTTTGTATTGTACGTAATCATTAAGATGTGCTTTGAAATGTTCTAATGTATATAAATACATATGCGAAAAAGCTTTTTACCTTTTCATGTCCATGTACTTCTTGTTAAAGTTACATTTATAAATATTTACTACGCACAATATTACACAAACACATTTACAGTGATGGGTAAAATATGTTTAATCTACAGTTGAGCTATGGAATATTGAATTTTTTCTGTTTTTCTTCCTAAAACTTCTTTTGTTTTTAGTTTTTCTTATATGAATTGATTATTCTGTAGTTAACGATTTTATAAAACTGATATAAAAGATGGTTTTATTAGTAATCTAGCGAAGCAGTTGATTTATTTATGGTACTTTTTCCTATGAATAAAAGGAAATTGATGCTCTGAGCGAATCTAACGTAATCGATCTCAACAGGAAGATAACAGCACTCATGAAGAAAAACTATGTAATAATCTTGCACAACTTTTGAAAACTATCTACCATTAACATTTCAGCCATCATGGACATTTCGAATACTCAACGACAATCATGTCAGTGAGCCGATGTAAGTGTTTTTGTGAAAATTAACAAAACGAGTATCGGGTTGTCGTTAAGAAGTTGGACATGGATAATGCTTCATTATTTGCCACATTGAAATTTTGGGCACTGTGTTCACAATCTTTTGTCGGCTCAGTTTGGGCGCAAGTAATCAGAGTTATAGGGGAAATTGACAATGATTTTGTACAAATTTAATGGGCTAGAAAGAAGCATATTTAGATATATCTAAAATATATTTGCATTGGCACATATAACTGCTTAAAGTTTTAGCGTGTACATATATTTTCGCACCACTGTTTATTTGAAATTTCCTCTCTCATAAGCGTATTTGTATGTTCTCGTATATAAATGAGAATTATGTTCTATTAGAATTTTTTTTTTGTTGGCATCTTTCATTTTTGCGGTTTTATAATGGTTAACATTGAAATTATTTAGACTTAGAGCATCATACACTTGGATAAGCTAAAAAGTTTAATGGAGCTAAAGAAATGTTGGTTATATGAATTCATTCAAAAGTGTGTAATTAAATTATTAAGTATTCTCTCAAAAGAATACAAAGAAGTTATAATGAAATGCAATTTTATTCGCACATGAAAAGTTTTGATGTTTGCGCACACATATTGAATATTAGCAGATAGGTAAGCGCATGAAAACGTTTTCAACAAGTTAAGAAGTAGACAAGGTGTGATATATGTAGAAAGAGAGAGAGAGAGAGAGAGAGAGTGAGAGAGAGGGAGCAAATGCCAGACATAAAAATTGTTGAAAAATTTAGATGAAAATTCGAAACAGCACTACTATCATTTAAAATCTCACTCTACATAATATAAGGTGTAGTAAAAAGAAATCCATTACTTTTACAATAGATAGCTTTAGTAATCTGTATCTCGAATCGCTGCTGAATCGCAACAAAATCGATCCATTTCTGAAACCGCTGGTTACTGGTGATGAAAAGTGGGTCACTTACGACAACGTCAAGCGAACGCGGATTGACGGTCAGGAAGGCTTTGCTATGTGTTTGATGGGATTGGCAGGGAATCATCTACTATGAGCTGCTCCCCTACAGCCAAACTCTTAATTCGGACCTGTGCTGTCAACAATTGGACCGTCTGCAGGAAGCAATCACCCAGAAGAAGCCAGCTTTGGCCAATAGGAGAGGAATTGTGTTCCATCAGGACAACGCCAGGCCACACAGATCGATAGCAACTCGCCAGAAGCTCCGGGAGCATGGTTGGGAGGTTCTTATGCATCCACCTTATAGTCCGGACCTGGCACCATGAGATTACTACCTGTTCCTATCTATGTTGAATGATTTTGCTGATGAAAAATTTGCCTCACAAGAAGCTTGTAAAAATCGAATGTCCAAGTTTTTGGCAATATGGACGAGGGTTTCTATTAGAGTTGCATTATGAAGTTACCTTCAAAATGGCAACAAGTTATCGAACAAAACGGTGCATATTTGACCTAAATCGGATCATTCTAACTATGCTAAATAAAGCCTTCAATTTAATGCAAAAATAATGGATTTCCTTTTACTAGACTTTATATATAGAGAAGATAAAATAAAAAGCGGCTTAACTTGTAGGCACAAATTATTTATACAGCTAATAAAACGTGTTCATTTCAATAAAATAAAAAAACTCACATATCGAAGTGAGTTAGGCGAGCGGTTATCAAACCAGACTGATCAAATAAATAACCTATCGGACAGTATCTGGTGTGCTTCTGGCTGTGCGATGGTGATTGAATCGAAAGCAAGTGTAAAAAATAAAACAAATGCAACAAAATCACGCGAATGTAATAAACTAAAGTGCAATAACATTTTCAAAGACACGTGCAGATACAATGCAACCGATGTTAAGAGCCTCAATTGTACTACTACAACCACCACTAATACTATTACTATTATGTATATAGTTCTACTTTATATATACTTTATATAGTTAGACTTACTTATTTAATACCAGCACAGGGCAATAACAATAACACAAGGACAATTGGACGTGTTTAAGATAACAATTTGCATTTAAAATGGAAATAGCAACGGCACATAATAGATATCATCCAGACGACTATGAATGTAGCCCATACACAGAGGAGATGTATTTAAAACTGTAAATACCTTCATGCCGACATACTATATGTGCAATTTGAACGTGCCAAAGTTAAAACTATATAGCAAGCCTTTAAGGGCATTCTATTTTTTAGGCTTTATTTGAAATGTATAAAAAAAGAATAGTGCAAAGAGTGCACAAATAAAATGAAGCAGTTGATATGTATGTATGTACATAGTTGTGAAAAGAAGTGTATAACACAAGCAGATAAATCGAGAAATGTACGTACAACGAAGTAGTCGTAGCAGATAATCTAAGTGCAACAAAAAGATTTTACAAGAAGTCTAAGTTGTTGTCATCAACGCCATGTTCTTCAATTGCAACAATAACAACAACAACAACAACAACAACAAGAGCAACAACAATGTTGTATAGAATGGAATTTGTTTTAACAAGCTTGCAAGCAATGTTAAGTTGGTCTATTCTAAGGTTATGTTCGATTTGGGGAAAAAGTTTATACGATTTCGTATATTTTCCGTAAAAATTTGAAGGTTGTTAGTTTAAAAAATTATTTTGGAAAGTTGAATTCCGGTAATATCGTATCCTAAATAGCCTACACCATGACAGATAGACAAACTTTCGTGAGAAAAAATACTTTATATTTTCTTGCGAAAAATATGAAAACCCATATTCAATAACATATTTCTCTAAGGGAGGTAGGCGTGGCTTATATTCGATTTCGTTCATTCGCGAATTAATTAGTTCGTTGTTGTAAATAATCTTATGAACTAATTTATAGCTTGATTCTTCTATAATTATGACAACAGACAGAGTTTGAGCGACCCAGATTGTTACATAAATATATGCTTTTCCATATCTGTTATTTGGGAGCTCTGCGATGCCTTCTAAGGGGTCTGAATAATCAGATGATCCGTTCTTTTGACTCAAATGTGGTTTTAGATGATCAATCAGACGACCAAGGTCAATTGAATGCTACTTAATTTGAGTACCATATTGTCCGAGGTCCTTGATTGGACAATTGCTCTTTAGAATATTATCGTTTAACCAACTAATAAAATTTTATTGGATTTCTTTTCAGTTTCACCTCACCTCACCAAGTACAAGTTAGTAAAGAAACTTTTGGATGAACTTTTGATATTCAGCTCATTTTAAATGGTTCAACTTCAATTTCTCAGCTGAAGTTGATATGTATGAAGTTCTACATTTATGGTATATCAAAGCTACATACTGATACTTTTTCCCCCAAATCCAATATGTATTTGTAAGCACGAATTGCATGTAGGAAGCGGAAATACGTAATATGGAAAACCAAACTTTCAGGTCTTCAACGATGTTAGGTATAATAAGATTATCAATGTAGCGAGTTTTAGATTCGAAAGAGTCGATTCTGTGGCAGCAAAAAAAAAAAAATGTATTAGAGTATGAATTTAAAGCAATAGGAATCATGTCAACAAGCAGAATGTGATGGTGGTAAGACAAGACAAGAATTAACTGTAGTTGAGTCAAAATAGAAGAGACTTGAATATGTAGAAAATTGAGAAGTACTCGTTGAAATTTGAATGTATTCATTTAATTTTTGAATATGTAATTAAATCATTTTATCAAAAGTGCACGTAAATATTTTGTTGAACTAAAGGTATAAATTTTATTAGAAAGTTTATACAAAAATATTGTTATTCTTCTTAATGTTGCATTTTTTTGTATTGCAGTCGTTAAAGTAGTGTCAATGACTAGTAATTCTGTAGTAGTTTTTATATTTTTATACATATTTTTTGCTTCATTTTTAAATTGACTGTCTCGTCGTTTTGTTACACTTGCCATTTTGACCTGAATAAAAAAAATGTGAAAAAGAGAAATAGCGACAACAGGTAACTAACTATTTTTAGAGAGACAAAAATAAAACATAAAAACTATCGTCAGTTACATCAAAAAAATTCTTGTGATAAAAGTAATGCTCTGGTAATGCTTTTGAAGTAATTTTATTTGTTTTTTCTTTCTTTTTCTACAAATTTAATTTCAATAGGTAATAATGAAATTCAATGAATCATCTGTAATACCCTAAACTAATCTTTTTTTTAAATACCTACCATAATTAGCACAGCATAGGATAATTAGCAATTGACATAATACGATAAATAAACTGAAAATTTAATGATTTCATTTACGAGTAGTAAGTATATACATATATGTATTCATTCACTTGCCAACCAACTAATCAGGCAGTTTCGCCTTTAATTGGACCTATTCATTATGTGTTTAATTTGGTTTATTTGCTTTCATCGTGTGTATTTAGCGTTGGCCTTTGTCTAAGATCACAATAATGATACTTGCGGATAAATACACATACATATATGTGCAAGCCTGAGTGTGTAATTGAATGTGTACATATTGCATTTTGGCTTAAGTAAAATCTATATACGGCAAAGGTAAACAATAATAGCATAATACGAGTACTCAGTGAGCCAAAATAAAGCCTAATATGGAGTTGACAACTGTTCGAAAATTATATGAAATTATATTTGAATGTATTGATTGACAAAATTATCAATAGGTAATCGCTAAGATAATAAGATTTAACATAAATATTAAATTAAATATTAAATTCGGTCCTCTACTGTTAACAATTGAAAGGTTTGATTGATCAAAAGGGGTCACATTGTGGCCAATAGAAGAGATGTGGTTTCTATTAGGACAAAACTAGGCTGCATCTGTGTGTTGATAGGTTTTGATGCATCCACCTCATAATCCGAAGTCGAATAATTTTAAATTTAAATTTCATATAGAATTCAATTATTTTAGGTAGCTCAAATAAGCATTCTCAGTGGTCAATACTTCATAATATAATTACACAAAATTTCCGATGATTGCTTTTAAATATTCTAACTCCTCCTTGTGATACCCTCTTGTGGAAGCGCTCTCTCGCAAACACACACACACACAATATGATGGTCTAAGGCGGAAAAGCCAATATCATTCCAACACTAAAAAAAATAACAAAATAAACATATCACAAAAGAAAACTTTATTTTAGAATGAAAACGTTATGAAAACGAAGGAGTTTATGAAAGTGCAGGATAAAGAGAAAGACGACTTAACATACGAGTATACATTCGCGATCTTTTTGCATGGTTGGTATAAAGTTACTGGAATTTGGTTTTCTTCGAGTTTCAAGTTGCAACATATTTCCGTTTCCTGGCTGGCATTACTTTCATACATATATATAGCTCTGTTCATACTCACTTTATGGATTGCAATATAGTAGCATGATGTAACAACGGCTTAAATACACCAATATATCATACTAGTATATAGTATACCTATCCTATACACATAACTATAACTATATGTATGTACATGTATAATATTAATGTTTTGTTTGTAGAATGTTGTCGTTGTTTTTGCTGTGGTGATGTGGTGGTTTCTATTGTTTTACCACATCAACATAAATTTTACTATAATTTATTTCAAGTATTTCGTATTTTGTGTTATTGTTTGATTTTCGGGTGATGTTAGTGGAATGGCAGTGGTAGGTTATGCTTTAGAAAACTGAAATAAAATATTTACTTAGCGAATTGTGGCAAACTAAATTATATGGCATGCAATGTTAGTTGCTCTTATTGCACTGTAATATTTATACATACACATATATATAGTATTTTGTATAGTTATGAGTTTGTAGTTGTCGGTTTTATATATATGAAACAATAATTGCACACATTTCAATTTTAATGATTTCAGTTTGAACCTTGAAATTTATTTCTTAGTTTTTTTTTTTTGCAATGTCAATTATTTTCGAAATATACTTGAACTAATATATTCATGCACTAATAATTTCTTTATTAATATGATTAAAACAATAGCATTCACGCGATAGATGCCTCCAAATCTTTCCCCATCACAGTAATCACATACAATACCACCTTGATCAAAAATTTCCCGGAATAACCACCTTGTGGCGCTCCCATCGTTCGAATTTGAGTTCTGTTTTTTTTGTTAAGTTAGTACATCTGCTATTGATATTTTCTCTAAATCTTAGCGTCATAGCTTGACATTTGCAAAAGTTACGTAGTCAAAAGTACATCTATCTCTGTGTGTGTTGGCGATTTTTTACAATTTTCAATCAATTTCATGCAAAAAAGAGACCGTGTTGACGTCGCAAAAGACATGATTTGCGAGAGTAAATCCGATCCCACATTCTTCAAAAGGATCATTACTGGAGACTAGACGTGGGTTTATGAGTAAGACGGAAGGAGACCAGAATGGAAGAATCGCAGCAAATGTCAAGCTATGACGCTAAGATTTAGAGGGAATATCAAAAACAGATGTATCAACTTAACAAAAAAACAGAACTCAAATTGGAACGATGAGAGAGCCTTACGGTGGTTATTCCGGGAACTTTTTGATCAAGGTGGTAATTCTTGATATTATTAAAATGCAACTAAAAATCATGATGGATTCAAAACTATTATGCCGAAACATAAATGAAGTATATAAGTTACAATTATTCTCTCTTATCCATGAATAACCACCATTCAATGAATTTAACTGTAGCCATAGTGATTTGACAGTGGTTTTCGGACCTAAAGGAATAGGTTGATCTTTAGCGTTTTTACGAAAAGTTGAAACTGCAGAGTCTATTTGCAAATCATTGGTTTTGGAAGAACGATATATTCACGCTACCAAATTGAATTTCCATCGGCTTCAACTCGGCTTTGAATAAAACTCTAAATTGCGTGTGAATTTGTGTGAGGATTGCCACTCCATGGATTTATTAAACAGTTTACTACTTATATTCTCGAAAAATGTAGTATATAAATTGTATTTTAGAGTGAAATTAAAGGAAATTAATTTTTAGAAATCTTTTAGATATTTTTTAAGTGAAGAAAAAAAAAAGGACAATGCTTGAAGTAATTCAAAGCATTATGTTGTTGAGCTTTTAATTTAATTTCCTAAATCAAAAAAAAAAAAAAAAATCAAAAATATCGTACCTTTCTACCTGATTTAATTTAATGACAATACTATTTTATATATATGCTTAGATTGAAATCTTATAGAAGAATATTCTTAGTTATAAGCATGTATTATAGGAGATTCTTAACACTTCACTTGTAAAGAACTCTATTTTTTTTTGTAAGTAGATACACATAAGTATCAGTATTTCTATGGACTTTATTTTTTTTTTGCAACTATTTTTCTCTCTATCTTTATACCTTCTCTTCTCCCCACCCCTCTTTACATTCATTAAAAGCACCAGGATGAGTTTGAATTTTCCCAATGTCACTTTTTTGACTTAAACCGAATGCTGACTTTTTTTGTTGTTGTTGTATTTGCTATGGTTTCCCTGCTGGCAGTGAAATGGTTCAATTTTTGGCACAATAATAATGTGTCCATTTATGAGTAAAACACACACAACAACAACAAAAAAAAGAACCATCTTGATGGATTTAATGCAAAAAGGTTGCAAAAACAAACAATAGAATATAGCCATTGGCAAGGAATTTGTTACATATAAGGTATATGTATTTATGTATATATGAATGTATTTGAGAATTTTTTTTTTCCTCAAACAAATTCTAGTTTATCTTTTTGCTATAAGCTGTAAAAAAAAGAAATAGAGATACATAAATGGATGAACGAATGGAGGAATATGGGAGAAACGGACACATTATTTATTTGTATTCAAGGTAGTTTGAGAAAAAAAAAAACAAAAACGAGAAGGAGTACACTTAAAATTATGTCATCCAAAATATGTTGTTGTTTTTATATTCATTTTATTTTTATTTGCACTGATATAATCTAACTTGTTGCGGCTTAACTTACCTGTGCTGATATTCTACCCTTTTTCAGTCGTTGCAAATCTGTATGACTCCAATGGCTTCTTGCCCATGGCATTACATTTCTGAGATCCTCATCGAAACTGCAAATAAAAATTGATCATAATTATTCAGAGTTAGAGGGAGAGAGGCAGAGATTGAGTAAGATATGAGAGCAGAATATTTTAAACTTACTTAAAATCATTGAGTTTATTATGCAGGAACTTTCGTATATTCCATGGTAAATCGTTATGCCCATCGATTAAAGGCACTTGATCCAATAGTTGGACAGCAACACGTAAACGTTCCTCAAATGGTGCGCCTAAGAAATGAGGGAGTGTAAAATATAACGAAAATTTCATTTTACATAAAAAGAAGTAAGCATTCATCAATGGATTTATACAAGTACGCTTGCCTTCAATTGTACATATCGTACATACTCATATGTACGAGTATGTGTAAAATATAATTGCTTTACAAGTACTTACTTGCAGCCACACGTAAGGCTAATGGTACGGCAACACTTGCAGCACCAATTATTAAGAGTATTGAAGTTACAGCTAGCCAATGTTTTGCAGCATCAAAGCCTTTATATATTATGGTTATTATGTTGTGTATTGAACATTCAATTTTCATGTGTGTGTATGTGTGTTATAAGGAAAGAAAGTAAATTAAATAAGTCAGTCTATAAGTGAATATATTGATATATTTGTAAGCAAATATTATTATGGTCGGTATATGAGTTGTATGTATGAACGTATTAGGTTAGGTTAGGTTATGTGGCTACCCTATCTCTGAGAGGACACACTTAGGCCAGAAAGTCCCATTATTAAATTTTGTTATGCCTCAGCCAGGGATTGAACCCACGACCTAGAGATCAGAAGGCCAAAGCACTAACCATTGAGCTACAGCACCCACTATGAATGTATTAGTATTACCTAATTGCTACTTCTTGATCTAGTAAAGTTAAGAGAAATTGTTTAGCTGTTTCATGGGATTGTAAATTGTTACTGCCAGAAGAATTGACAATTACATGGGTACAGGCAAACTGACTTTTTATTCAGAGTGCTTTATATTCTTGCCATGGTTCCTCTAAATTAATTTTTAGTTCTGACCAAACAAAATTTAATTAAATTCAAATACAAGAAACTTGAATGTGGAAATCTTTTCACGAAATATCATTCCTCGAACAAAAATTTTGAAATAATTTTAAAGCTTTTATGCGTCTGAAAATATAAAATAAGTAAAATTGCAAAAATATATTGCTACAATATTTTATGCCTCATATCGTCAAGCTTTCGTCGTAATGACAAACATAAACTCTAATCGTATAGATCGTATAGCTTAAGTTATATTACAATTACTAATTTCAAAAGGATAACGAAGCAAGACATCATACACCTAAACCCCACATCGCAACCTATAAGTGCACAAAGCACTTCTGACAAATTGCAAAAGTCATACCAATTTGTGAGCGTATGCAATTTTCAATGCTTCTAATCGTTGCACTTATGGGTGAAGCCCACATTCCATGGTTGACTTGTCCGAGCACCATCAGTGAGTTGATATTACGATGTAATTATCAACGAGCAACCACCAGCAATACCATCACCATCAACACAATTAGGGTGATGAAGATGTTGATGATGTCGACGACGACGATGACGACGACGACGAAAATTGTAGTGCATGCTGTTAATGAGAGATAGTGAAGTGAGACAACCAGCCAGGCGGACGGACGGGACAGCAAATATAGTTAACCACTTCATATTAAAGCATACTAACCACATACTGGTTGGTTAGTTGAGACGACACTAAAGTCGACTAAACAGTTGTGGTGGCATGAACATGAGAGATTTTCCAAAACGGGCGTAAAAGTGCTTAAGTCTCTTATATACGATTGCTTGTTAGTAAGTGTAGTGTAGTGTAGTGTAGTGTTTAGTTTAGTGAAGCTGCTGCATTCATACTTACGAAATGAATTTGTCCCTGAACTGGAGGAGCCACGACTGGGGCATTGTCGATGTTTCCATGGCATGATGCTTGTTACGCTTGAATGCAATTGATGATTCTTCTGTTGCTGTTGCTGGTGCAAATGCTGTTGCTGCGATGCAGATTGCTTCGAATTATGGTGCTGTTGCTGTTGCTGCTGCTGCTGCTGCTGCTGCTGCTGGTGATGATGATGTTCATGTAGTGTTGGCTGTTGTTGATGATGATGATGATGGTGATGACCATGCAACGCATGATGATGAAGATGCTCACGTAATTCAGAATGATGATGCTGATGATGGAGTTTCTCTTTAAGGCCACTATTTGTGCTGCTGCTGAGCGTTGTAAATGAGGCATTATTGAGCAGATTAGCGGCAGTGCCAAAGCTGCAGCTACTACTGAACACGTTAGCGGGTGCATGACGTCCATCGACGTCCACTAAATTACTGTAACTGCGACTAATGATAGGTGGTGGTGGTGGTGGTTCACCGCCAATGTTTATCCAGTCATCAAAATCACCATTGTCGACACCCAGACCACCGCCACTGGTGTGAAAAATGTATTTTGAATGATTGTCACGGTTGCCCAACATGCTGCTGCCGCCACCCCTGCCGCTGCGATGATTTTGTCCAAAGTAATCACGTGAGAAATTCGATAATGATTGTGAGAAACAACGACAACGATCTGTAATACGTTGCGTTTGCTGTTGATGTTTACTTTTGTACTGGGCCAATTGACGTGCATAATCACTGCTCGGCCCGATGGTATTATATTTGCTAAGACTTATGGTACTATTGTGTGCATGCTGTTGTTGTTGTTGCTGTTGGTGATGATGTAAATCACGTTGTGATTTGGATAAATCTGGTCCCGGACCGATATGTCCGTTTGGGCCAGCATGTAGAAAACACAATGCAGGATCTGATTTTTTTGAATTTGGCATAAAGATGTCATCATGCAGACAAGTAGGTGGCAGGGGATAGTTCGTAAAGGAAGTCGTAATTGTATGGCCACCACCACCACCACCACCACCACCAACATGACAAACATCCGGTTTGCCATTAAGAGCGATTGTGGCCAATGTGGCAATATTATTTGCATTGTGTTTATGTGCGGGATGTCCAAGGGAACCAGAAGTTGATGATGTCATCAGCTCAGCACCAACAGCATTGGCACATTTCAAAATTGATGTCGTGCAGTCATCTATCACTGAGCTAACATCAAAAGCGCTTTGGGCACAGTCTTTTAAGATGTCACTATTGCAAAGTGTTGCAATTGCATTGGTATTGGTGTTTGAATTGTTCTTGCTGTTGCTACTTGTCCACTGTTGTTGCTGGTGTTGCTGCTGCTGGAATTGTAACAAACGTAAACTACGCATGCTGCCATTACGTTTCATTGATGGCGGCGGCGGTATGGGAGGTATCGTTTCCAGATCAGATGATGATGGGGTATCACTCTGCAAAAAATACGCAAAAGAAGAACAACAAAAATAGATTGAAACACATATAGACAAACTTTGCTAAACTGATGAGAACGTATTAGACTGCTGGAGATGATTGAATCTGACAAATAATCATTAAACGTTTTATTACTTACGTTCTATATTGAATGAGCAAGCATACCCTCTTAAAGAATTCATTTTTATTTGTGCGTGCTGGCGTAATATTCTATTGAGCCTAAATTCCAATTGCAATAGGAAAAAACAATAACAATAATAATAATAATAATAATAGAAAAATAAAAAATCTATACCATAGAAATTGATTGAAAGCGAAATGTTGAATTTTTTATATTTGCCTTACTTCCACATCCTAAGAAAAAAAATTCGGCATTATGTTAAACATCATCGAACATCATCGATAGTATGTACATACCGATATTCGTATGAATGAATGTGCTATCGAAAAGTATAGAGGAATCAACAATATCAACAAAAAAAAAAAAAAAAGGTTCTTATCAAAAAGATTGAAAAATTCGAAAGAGCCTTTATAATTGAATTTCTTACGGTCAAATTCATTAGAATGATGATGATTCTTATTATTATGTGGGCAAAGAAAATGTGTTATATAATAATATTAGCACTCATGCACTTATAGGTACCCAAGAAAATGAAGCTTAAGCTCATCCAGATGAAAGAGTACTCAATACGAAAATAAGTATTCACGACTTTGATGTGATCGAAAGGAGAAATAAGTAATTTATTCTATTCTCAAGTTGGTAAAAATTCTTTTAAATGGAAAAAATGTTATTTCAAAATTGTTTGCAAATTGTAATAGTTCAGTGGTTCGAGTGTAGGTGGTACATTGGTTCTGTCAACTATCCAGCATTTTTCTTTTCATAAACGTAAAAAATTATGCGCAACTATTCATAAGTCATTGGCAATACATTCGTTTGCATATATGGGCCATGCAAAATCGTTTGAAAGCTCAGAAAATATAATGTCACAAGAGTTTTGCCATTGGGAATCAGTTAATATATAGTATACTCCATCAAATGTACTCCGGTATAGAAACTCGTTCAAGATTCTTTAGGGTTTATAGTGTCCATTATGCATTTAAAAAATTTATTATTGGCATGTATGTATGTATGTATGTGGCACTTAAAGCCCCAAAGGGCTCATTGGCCGAGCTTCTCTTCCATTATTATTGGCATAGTTGAAAAAAATTTCAATTATGTCGAAGAAGAATGGTTAAGGAATGGTCCAAATATTTCCCTCAAAATTCAATATAAATATCAATACATCTGGTAGTTTGTCAGATTCTTACTTCGGCGACTTTAAATAAATAAGTGTGAACCTCGACATTCTGTAGACAACCCTATTCTCAAAAATATAATTTTTTTTGTCGATGATGCACGGTGAATTTAAAACAAAATTACTGCTCGGTGAGGTCAACACTATGAGTTTCTATTATGGGAAATTGTGCGAGATATACTATCATAGGCTCATTAAGTATGCACAGAATCAGATTTGATATTTAAAAAAAAATTGAAATAGTTTACTACTTTCTGTTTGCTTTTTCGAAGTTGTTAATTTCCGACACACTTATTTGCTCCATTATGAGAGATTTCACTGCATGTCCTATACATATTGATTTCATAAAACACAATTTTTTTTTTCTCTATAACATTTTATACAAATGTCCCACAGATAGGCTTTTTATACCCTGCATAATGCAATATGCATGGTATATTCATTTCGGTCAGATGTTTGTGTCCACTTGAAGGAATCTCCGGAGATATAGACATGGATATATATTCGTGATCAGTGTCGATTAAATTTTCGATTTAACGATGTCCGTCCGTCCGTCCGTCCGTCCGTCCGTCTGTCTGTCACCTGGCTGGTTCGCACGATAACTTGCGTAAATATTGAGCTATTTCGATGAAATTTGGCATAAGTAATCTATGATCCAAGAGTACGGAGGGGATTGATATTGGGCATGATCGGTCAATAACCACGCCCACACCAAGCATTCAAAGCGACTAACCTCGAAATTTTCAAAATCTTTAACTTGCTATAACTCACATAATATACCACTTGGGACAACAATATTTGGCACATAGACTTATATTATACTACTATATAACCTCGCCAAAAGTGGTTGAGCCACGCCTACTTTTTAGTGTAGCTCTCATACAAAGTGTCTGTACTTCTTTTAAATTGAAACAGCTGTAACTTCTACAATCTTCTGTCCAGAATAACCATAATTGACACTTAGATTAACATGGTAGTCGGAAATAATATGGTAGAAAATCAGTGTGCCACGCCCACTCCTTTTTGGGTCTCCCATACAAAGTTGCGGAAATTAAAAAAATGTTACCGGTTATAACTTGCAAACTATTCAGCGTAGAATAACGAGATTTAAGGTGTGGATTAGTATTGTACGAGCAACTAGGCTCACAGAAAATGGGCGCACCACGCCCATTGTTTATCGTAGCCCCCATACAAATTTTAAATTGAAACAGCTGTAACTTCGGCAATCTTTTGTCTAGAATAACCATAATTGATACTTACTTACTTATGTGGCCATAACAACCGAATATCGATTTAGGCCGAAAATAACATGCTTCGCCAACCATCTCTGTTCTTCGCTAGCTGGCGCCAGTTAGAAATTCCAAGCGCCGTCAGGTTCTCCAGTACTTGGTCTTTCCACCGGAGGTTTGGTCTTCCTCTTTTGCGTCGTCCTCCAGCGGGTTCCGAATATAACACCTTCTTAGCTGGAGCGTGTTCTTCCATTCGCTCGACATGACCTAGCCAGCGCAGCCCCTGGATTTTGATGCGCTTTACTATGTCAATATCGGCATACAGCTCGTACAGCTCATGGTTGTACCTTATTCGGTACTCGCCACCAACGCAAATAGGTCCAAAGATCTTGCGTAGGACTTTTCTCTCGAAAACTCCAAGTATTCGCTCATCCGAGGTGGAAATTGTCCAGGCTTCAGCGCCATATGTTAGGACAGGCATGATGAGAGACTTGTAGAGTGTAGTTTTCGTTCTTCGAGAGAGGGCTCGACTTCTCAATTGCTTACTCAGCCCAAAGTAACACCTGTTAGCAAGAGTTATCCTACGCATGATCTCCAAGCTGACGTCATTACTGCTGTTAATGCTGGTTCCAAGATAGACAAAGTCCCATATTTGATACTTAAATTAATATCGTAGTCGGCAAAAATTTGACAGAAAATCAGGGTGCCACGCCCACTCCTTCATGAGTCTCCCATACAACGTCAAGGGAATTAAACTAAAACTTTTAAGCTCCATAACTTACAAACCATTTAGCGTAGGACAACGAGATTTAAGGTATGGAATAGTATTGTACGAGCAACTAGACCCACTTGAAATGGGCGCACCACGCCCACTGTTTATTGTAGCCCCCATACAAATTTTAAATTGAAACAGCTGTAACTTCGGCAATCTCCTGCCTAAAATAACCATAATTGACACTTAGATTAATATCGTAGTCGGAAATAATCTGGCAGAAAATCAGTGTGCCACGCCCACTCCTTCATAGGTCTCCCATACAAAGTCGAGGGAATTAAACTAAAACTTTTAAGCTCCATAACTTACAAACCATTTAGCGTAGGACAACCAAATTTAAGGTGTGGATTGATATTGAAAAATTAATTAGATATACCAGAAAGAGATACGTCACGCCCACTTTTTATATAGCTTCCGTAGAAAGTCTCGGATTTATCTTAAACATTAAAACACCCATAATTTACTAATTAATACGCCTAGGTCAACCCATTGCAACCTATGTAGTTTAGTATTATAGGCAGAAATTAATCCTCCAAAATTGGTGAGGTACGCCTGCTTCTTAATGTTGGTCCTATACAAAGTAGTGGAAGAAAAGGATGGATATACGAGCAAACTTTTTATATATATCTCTACATATGCAGGGTATAATTTGGTCGGCCCCAGCCGACTGTAAGGAGATTTTTTTTATTTTTATTATACTTTTTGATTGCCTAAAAATTTTGTTTCCCTTAAATGTTGATTGATTTATCTTTACCTTCGGTTCCTGTTTTTTTTTGTGTTCCATGCAAGTGGATATGTGTATGAATTATAATCCGGACACGAGAAAAAAAAATATTGAAAAAATACACATACATACATATATTTACAATATTATCCTGAGCACTCAGGATGTGGTGAAAGCCAAAAAATTCAAAAAAAAAAAGGAAGGAAAAGGTAAATTCATATTTACATTGCTAGTAGTTAATGGTGCTCGGTCTACTGTTAACTTTAGTACTAAGTACTTTGCTTATGTCCATGATTGAAACGACGGTATATAAGTATTGGTATAATCTTTGTCTGCGATGGAAGTTAGTATAAGAAATATTGTTTTTTTTTGTTTTTGTTTGTGTTTGTATGAGTAGGTTTTTATGAATTTCTTTTAATTTAATTTTTTATGTGTGTGTGTTTCTTCATTTTCAGCAACATTTAATCTGATAATTGCTCAAGAGTTTCTTTGTTGCTTTCTCTCCATCTCTTCATTTTACCATTTAGCAGACGTATAACTATGTGTGGCAATTCATATAAAAACCCACATATATTTGTACATAAATGTGTACATACTTGCATATCCATTGATACTCCTCTATACACCTACATGCATGCAGTAAAAACAAACAAACAAATAACTTTGTTAACAGGTAAGTACTTAAACGCATTCATATTCATACGTCCTACAGGTATACCTATACCATATATGTACATACCATACAATATATACGAAGTACATATTTTCATATGTAGTCACACGCAGAGAAACATTACTCAACCTTAATGAGTTCATATATTTAATGTTTCTAAAAATAGTCTACATTTATGAGCACATTCACATACATACATATATGTACTTATATGATTGCGTACTACCTACATACATATGTGCGTGGTAAATGCTTTGAACGCACCAGTGGTACCCAGTGAACCACTGAACTCAATGATTTCTCGAAAGAGTTGCAAGCAAATTCATATTTATGTAGTATGTAGTTTGTATGTCTATATGTACTTTATGTATGTATGTGGATATATTCATATATTATGGCTAGGCGCTCATCTTGCATGGTTCATTTTTTTTAATAGCAGGAAGTAAAAAAAAAGTGCTGCTGTGACTGTAAAAAGGAAATAACACACATAACTCATATATAAGAACAAATACTCATATGCAACGAGAGAACAAGAGAGAGAGAGAAAGAGAAAGCGAATACTGTAAAGGCACTTACACATAAATATGTACATGGAGCATTTACAAATTCACATTGAAACGCATAAACCATCAAGGACATAAATCAGCACTTGCGCGTACACATAAACATAGTGCTTGGATAAGTCTCAATGGAGGTGGATGAGCGTAAAAGTAATGGGGTTGTCTTGAAGTACAAAATAGTAAGAAAAAAAAACCAAAACGTCATGTTGACAGCATAAAAAATAAGATGTATGAGCGCGAGAAAGCGTTGACAATATTTCCTTTTTTCTTTTGTTTTTTTTTTTGCTTTTATCTAGGTAAAGGGTGTGATTTCTTTGCCGTATCGTATTTTTTAACAATTAGTATATGTCAGAAAGTCGCATCAAATTCGGCAGAAAAAGTCGAATTTTTTGTGAAATTCGTGATATGATCTTACGAGTCGAGTTTACAACACTTGGGTGTTTAATCTGTCACTATCCAAATTAAAGCCATATAATGTTCGCGCATCTGGCTGGCTTTGAATAGAAAAGGAGTCCCTCTGAAGCTGATCCGCCTCATAGTAGCGCTGTACGAGAACTTCGAACTGGTGGTACTTCACGGAGTACGGCAGCGCTGCCCTCTCTCCCCGCTCCTCTTCGCCATTGTGCTGGATGACGTCATGAACAGCCTCACCCAGCATAGGAGAACTGACATCACGTGGAATCTCACAAGGCAACTTGAGGACTTGGACTTTGTCGATGACATTTGTCTCCTCTCGCACAAATTCTCCGATATGCAAGTGAAGGCGAACAACTTAGTCGCGCTGGCACGCACCGTCGGACTAGAGATAAACATTGCAAAGATCAAAGCCATGAGAATCAATCACTCCAATATAATACATATAATGATTGACGGCTGTGCGATTGATTTCGTCGAAATCTTCTGCTATTTCGGTTGCACAATATCAACAGACGAAGGAGCTGAAGCGGATGCTAACTGCAGGTTGAACAAAGCAATAGCAGAATTTGGGCGGCTAAAATCAGTATAAGCAAATTCCCAAATCCCTAGATGCACGAAATTGCGAATATTCTTCGCATTCGTGAAATCGACGTTATACGAAAGCGAAACATGGCTGATCTCGAACTCCATCACGCAGAGACTTCAAGCTTTCATCAACAAGTGTTTGAGGATCATCGGTAGCCTTCAGAATGTGGTTAAGCTCAATATCTGCAATAAGTTCTAAAATATTTGAAGTCAAATCACCTATAAAATCACCCATATTTCGATTGATTTCACCAAAGGTTGACCATTGACAAGATAACTCTAAAATTGTGGTCATTTGCAGGAACTCGTTGTTACTTCTTTCAATTCGAATTTATGGCACTCTAAAAACACCCTTTACACATGCATATGCATATTAGCACACATATCATATAATCATTGATTGTATGTAGGAGTAAAAAAAAATTGGCTGAGTGATATCAAATCTGATGCCGGTTATCATCAGCTGCAACGTTTTTATCATCATGTCAGGGGTTCACATAAACACTTACTCTCTCTCTGTCTGTCATCTCGTAGGGGTTTTTAATGCTTTGTCTTCATTTTGGAGCCTTTGTGAGCTCTGTCTCAATTTCTGTTCACAAAGTGTGTGCGGGTATGTAGTAAATTTTCATATTTTCTTCTACGTTGTCTGTCTGTTTCATATGTGAACCTTAAAATTTTACAAACTTATAATACATATGGTATGTTCATGTAAACGCGTAGGTACATACACGTATGAGTACTTGTATATGCATTTCAATAAAATTGTGCATTTGTTTGTTAAAGTTAAGTAGTTATGCTTATTTGCTTGTTGCTTGTTACTCTTGTGGCTGTTGGTGCAGCAGCATAGTGAAATGCAATTGCAAAAAAAAAAAAAATAGTTACCTATCTTTTGGCGGCCGGGTCGTTTACCCAGACTGCAATTAGCGATATTAAAAAAAAAAACCAAACAAACAAAAAATTAACTGGCACATATAAAAATATTCATATAACAAAATGTATATAGGTATATGTGGGAAAATGTAAAATAATGCTTCTATTTTTTTTTAATATTCATCATTTGTCATCTGAATCCTTCTTAATATTGCCATCATCATTTTCAGAATAGTTACAACTTCGTAACTATCATAAAAAAATAAATTAGACCATAATGTTGGCAATAATTTTAATGATGCTACTTTGCTCTTATTTTAATTATGTGGTTATAAAAAATATTGAAATATAATGTACAACCAAATGTATGTTCAACAATTAAAGCTCAACAAAAAAAGCGATGTCATTTGTTTGATTTTTCAACATTTTAGAATTCAATTCATTGTGAAAAAGTATTAAAACAAAAACAACCTAGGTTAATCCAAGGTGGAAGATGGAAATTAACAACACCACATTTTTTTTGTACTTTTCTCTCTTTTGCTTGTGCTTTCAGAATTAGAATTTCAACAAGTCAAGTACAAGACTATGATCAAAAGTAAACCTCATGTATATTACGTATAACTCAAAGCAATTTATGGTAAATTTAGTATGCTTTTTTTATATTTACATTTACACTCAAAGTTTACTTAATTTTTGCTACTTTCAATTATAAAGTCGATTATTTGAATACTACATGACCCATATATTGATGATTTGGTAAAACGAAGAAAATAATTTACAAAGGCGTTAATGCATAGTGCTGCAAATTACAAAGTTCAAAATGCGTCAATAGAAGGAAATATACCATATTATGATATGTCAATGAATACTCATATAAATATACACAGTTATATATGTATGAGTACATAGATGAAAGCATGAATCGGTATATATGGATGTGTAACTCATTTATATGCAAAGGCAGATGTAGCCATACGAACAATTTGGTTTCCATATACATATTGTATATGTTTTAGGTAAGATAGAAAAATGAAAAAGCTCATTAATTGATACAAATCGAAGGCCTATTTAGGTATTCATTTATTGTCTTCGAATATTTAATGGTAGCTGACATTTGTGTATTTCGTTTAAATCCAATAAGTATGTGAATACAGACAGAAAGGTATATAAATACATACATATATGTATATAGATATTTGTATGGATGTAACGTATATGCTATATCGTATCTATACTCATACAATGATCTATCTCAAATATGAGTAGAGTAGGAATATATATTGTATATCTATTCTGAATTGTATTGAAGCGTTCGAAGGGTCATAATTGAAGGTTAAAATAGATATATGTATTTTATTATCGACTATAGAATGTATATTATGGGGGATCAATTTTTCCAATTGCATGTTTTAGCGAAGAACATAAAATTTAGATCATTTCAAGTTCAATTATACAAAACGAAATTCAAGTTTGGGAGTTGACTATTTTTTTGGAACAATGCAGAATAACAATACTTCAGTAAAAGCTTTTTTTTTTATGGGCATAATAAAGGCTCAAGGTTAAATCTTAAATTTCTGGTCGAAATTGCAGTACAGGAATCATTGGTGAAATGTATGATCAACCCCCATTCGTTTTTCGTTGACAATATTTTATTTCTTAACTTCGCCCGCTACAAAATGAGCCTTAAAAACCCTTAATTTCCCCTTGTTAACATTTTCTTCAATATATGTTCGAGCGAGATGAAGTAGTTAGTATCGACATATCAGCGAAGCGAAGTGGTTGTGTGGCGACGGAGACAATAAGGATACAGTCAGGAGAACAATATATAAGGGAGCCCTTCTACAAAGTGAGCATGAAAATACTAATATCATAAATTTCGTTTTGTTTCTTTGGGCAAAATGATTTGATAATATAAAAATTTTATATATTTTTTGCAAACCCAGACTATAAGAAATCTTGTTCATATAATTTGACTCACCTTAGTTCATACTAATCTATCTATCATCTATATCTATGACTACCAAAAGTGCCTTTCTATCTTTAATTTCATCGCATAGAAAAGATTTAGCTTTTCTATGAAAGCTTATCCAATTGAAATGGAGCAAATGAATTTCTAGTTGAAAACATTCTAGGCATAATCATACATAAACTGACATATGTACACATGCACATATATAAGTACATTTACAAAAAGCCAATGAAGGCATTTTAATTAAAAAGTTTTCTCATCATGTGTGCACACGTGTATTTTAATATTAATTGTACATACTCGTATATACACGCACTCTCATAACAATGTACATGTACTCGTACATAATATGTATGATGGCGTTAAGGTGAGAAGCTATGATAAAAGACGCAATTCTGCTATAGTACTTTGGTTTACATACCGTAAGGTGGGGTGCGTTTTGCAGTATAGGTACATAGGTACATAGTTAGTGAAATGTTTCGTGTAAACATGTCACACATTATTTGGCACAAACATTATGCTATTTGGTTGTTGCTAGTATCTATGCACATTATATCACAAATAAAAACGTGCCACAGAAAACAATACGCACGCACACATTTGTCATAAAACATCAACTATGAGGAGAAAATAACAAAACCAACGGAAAAGAAGCATAATATGTACAAGCATGTTAATATAAACATCATCTCCATCATTAGCAGCAACAATAATAACAAGAATATACATAAAGTAGAGTAACGGGAAAAGTGAAAACTTGAAATAATATAATGACAACCATTAAGCTCACCTGTACATCATCTTTTGTTATGCTCACACCACCAACACCACCACCACCACTGTCACCACCAACAGCAACATTACCCAGTGATAATTTACGATTACGCTCTCGTTCCAGTCTCATGAGTATTTGTGCATTCTGTTCACACGTATATGTATGGCCCTTGTGTCGTCGATCCAGACTATATTCGTAGAGAGGTCGTGTCGGATCCGGATTTATTTCGGTATCGGCGCCAGCATCACAGCTACATAACGATTGATTACTTCGTCCCTTACTACGACGCAATGAACCCCGATTTTGTGGTTCATTCTGCACCGTCGTTGCCACACGTTCTCTATTATTTATCGCGCCGACAGCACTGGTAGCACTGGTTACTGCTGCGTCACTGCTAATACATGCCGAAAATGTGACACTATTTTGTGTGCGTTGAGCTGGTGCGACATGTTGCTGTGCCAGACTGCCATTCGAACTATTATTGGCAGCTGTTATCAGATTGTTGCTACCGATAATGCCACCTACACCGGAACAACTGCCCGACCGCAACATTTGCATTGCCGTATCGGAATAATGCGATGATACTTCGTAGCTATCAAAGCTGAGATCTTGTGTGGCACCCGCTGTACGTGCTCCATATGCAGCAGATGGCATAATCGATGGATAGGCTGGTGCAATTGTGGCTGCCGATGTCGGACTAAAGGATCGAAGACGTTCGCAGCCACGAAAACTGCTGCGCAGTACTGCAGTGCGTCCGTTTGTTCCGGTTGTTGCACCACCACCACCACCACCAAAGCTGCCTTTTCGTTTTGACGGTGAGACATAGTAAATCTCACACTCATCAAATTGTATCTCACCGGTGTCACCGCCACCAGCACCACCACAACCGTTCACATGGCTATTGGGTCGTCCAATTGTTGCAGCTGTTGCTGTTGTCGCTGTACTACTTGTAGTGCTACCAGCGCTTGTACTACCCATGTTGGCATGATCGGCTAATGATTGCAATAGCGGATTACGTTGATGACTGCCGCCATTGGTGAGTACATTTGTAGTTGTAGTTGGTTTGTTGTGTTGTGTGCCAATGGCGCTAGGATATTTTCTGTGAGTTTCCGGTGTGGTGATGTAATTCGAACGGAAAGAGTCACGAAGTGAGTGTTTCTGCTGCTGCTGTTGTTGCTGCTGCTGCTGCTGCTGATGATGATGAACACGTGCGTCTGCGGTGTGACGCAAATCAGTCATTTTGTGTGCGTGTGAGTGGATGTTCGTGGATATTACTAGCGTTCTCTGCTTAACTATATAAATGCTGTTGTCGAACACAACGGAATACTAAATATTTTCTACCGTATGGGATTTAATGCGATAATGTCCGCTTTATTATTGTCGTTTCGAACGGTGTGTATGGATGAGTTTGGTGGCGTGGCATTGCTTGTAACTTGATGCTTTCGGTTTAACTTTGCGTTCGTTTTGTTTCTTCATGAAATATTCATGGAATATGTAAAAGGAAGTCAACAGGCAGCAGCTGTCGTATTTCAAGTATGCCAGTTTACTTATGCCTGTTCTTGAACTTTGGTGCCCTATCACTGTTGCCACTGCTACTTGATATTTTTCTTCTTCTTCGGTTGGCTCAAACAATGTGGTGCGCACTTTGCATTTCAATTTTCTACGCTACATCCCACCGTTCATCGACCAGCGTATGTATGCTTTTGCATGACATATTGTATTTATTGTTCGATATCCTACTGTGGCTGCGTTTTCTGCTATCTATTCGTGTGCCATCTATGCTCCTAAACATAATTTGTCGGTGGAATAGAGCCTGTTGTTGTGTGTACTTGCCATTTCAAAATTACCAGCATGATGCTGTTGTGATTCAGATAATGTTGGTCGCGTTTTTTTTGCTTTAAGTTTAAAATATTGAACGAGAAGACTACTACAGGAAAAGTAGCTTAGCTACGCTTAGACGCCATCTGCACAATTTTTTTTTTTCATATTATCGTTTTTTTTTGTTTTTTGTTTGGTGGCCCTCCAGTCTAAGCTCTAATCCGGATAACGTTTCGCTTGTGTCAATTCAACAAATTTGAAATCCGCTTTAACGCTTTTATACGTGTATGTGTATGTATTAAAGTATGGGATGTGTGCGTATAAATTATGCTGCCGCAGATATTCGAACTGTGGATAATGTTAGCATGAGTTATCCTCCATGGATTGTGTTTACTAAATTGCCAACTGTTTCATATAAACTACATTTTTTGTTGTTGTAAGAGCTGTAGTAGTAGTAGTGTGGCAAAAATTTCAGAAAATAACAACAAATTCCACTCCTCATATATTGTATGTAATTTATAACCATGAGCTTGCTTATTTCCTTAGTTGGTTGTTTTTGGTTTGATGTATGTATGCATGTATGTATAATCACGAGACGGATTTTAAATAAATTACCAATGAATCCCACTTGATGTACTCGTACTTGATCATGAATGTTGGAAATAAATTTTTTTCGTAAATGGTATTTGCGATATTTTTATTTTGGTTCATTTCATTTTGTGATGATTTACTGTAAATAAAAATAAGAAAAAACGAAATATCTGATGTAATTATGATAAACAAGTAGTTAATTCTAAATTATCATATATGTATGCATTAAGGCATTTTAAGGCTGAAGAACAACAAAGCTGCAGGTGCTGATGGCCTGCCTGCCGAGTTGTTTAAGACCGGAGGCGATGAGCTGCTCACCCGCATGCACCAGCTCATAAGCAGAATATGGTCGGATGAAAGCATGCCTGATGATTGGAGGCTCAGTGTTCTCTGTCCTGTACATAAAAAAGGAGACCCCACAATTTGCGCCAACTACCGTGGAATAAGTCTCCTGAGCATCGCATACAAGGTTCTATCAAGCGTACTGTGTGAAAGGTTGAAGCCTATGCTCAGCAACCTGATTGGACCTTATCAGTGTGGCTTCAGACCTGGTAAATCCACCATCGACCAGATTTTCACACTGCGCCAAATCCTGGAGAAGACCCAAGAAAAACAGATCGACACACACCACCTATTTGTTGATTATAAAGCCGCTTTCGACAGTCCGGTAAGGGATTACCTCTACGCAACAATATCTGAGTTCGGTATTCCTGCAAAGCTCATTCGACTTTGTAGAATGACACTGCATAACTCTCGTTGTGCAGTGAAAATTGGGAAGGACCTCTCCGCACCGTTTAATACCGAACGGGGTTTCAGACAAGGTGATTCGTTATCGTGCGACTTCTTCAATCTTATTATGGAGAAAATAATACGAGCTGCTGATCTACGACATAATGGCACTATCTTCAACAAAAGTGTCATGCTGTTAGCGTATGCCGATGATATTGACATAATCGGCATGAACACGCGAGCAGTCAGTGCAGCATTCTCAGATTTGGAAAGAGAGTCGCGTCGGATGGGTCTCACGGTGAACGAGGGCAAGACGAAGTATCTAGTGTCAACAAACAAAGAGTCCCGGCGTCTTGGACAGCACGTCACTGTTGACAACTACGCTTTTGAAGTAGTAAGGGACTTTGTCTATCTTGGAACCAGCATTAACAGCAGTAATGACGTCGGCTTGGAGATCATGCGTAGGATAACTCTTGCTAACAGGTGTTACTTTGGGCTGAGTAAGCAATTGAAAAGTCGAGCCCTCTCTCGAAGAACGAAAACTACACTCTACAAGTCTCTCATCATGCCTGTCCTAACATATGGCGCTGAAGCCTGGACAATTTCCATCTCGGATGAGCGAATGCTTGGAGTTTTCGAGAGAAAGGTCCTACGCAGGATCTTTGGACCTATTTGCGTTGGTGGCGAGTACCGAATAAGGTACAACCATGAGCTGTACGAGCTGTATGCCGATATTGACATAGTAAAGCACATCAAAATCCAGCGGCTGCGCTGGCTAGGTCATGTCGAGCGAATGGAAGAACACGCTCCAGCTAAGAAGGTGTTATATTCGGAACTCGCTGGAGGACGACGCAGAAGAGGAAGACCAAACCTCCGGTGGAAAGACCAAGTACTGGAGAACCTGACGGCGCTTGGAATTTCTAACTGGCGCCAGCTAGCGAAGAACAGAGATGGCTGGCGAAGCATGTTATTTTCGGCCTAAATCGATATTCGGTTGTTATGGCCACATAAGTAAGTAAGTATGCATTAAGTTTATTTTTGAATGAATTAATAGCGAATAAATTATTTTATCAACCTTGAACATTTTGTGACGTATTGTGGTGAAATAATTGGAGATGCTGTTGTCAATCGTTATTTGGTTTTTGGGCGCATCGAAGTGTGATATTTAAAAAAATTGAAAACTGAATTTGAATTAAGGTCTAAATATTGAAGCAATTTTTGAAATTGCACATAGTTAAAGTTAAAAGTTTCCTTATTTAAAAAATATATTTATTTAATATTATTTCGTATTACGCAATTAATATTTTTTTTTATCAACGAATTAAAAATGCGTGAATTTAGATTTTCGGCAGTATCGTAAACATTTTTGCAACAATTTCGAATAAAAATTCGATATTATTCCAAAAAATTCTTTATCATAATCTGTATCGTTAAATTTAATGGTTTAATGTATAATTCATATGAAATTATTTACTTAATTTTTATGCCACTTCCTAATGATAATATTTTTCATTCATGCATTAGTACATAATATACTTGTACGCTAACGCTTAGTGGCCACTTTGATCTTTCATGTACTCAAAATTTTTTGTTTATTTTTTCGTTGTTTATTTTTCTTTCATTGCAATACAACATTGAAATATTGGGTCATTAAAATCGCTAAAATCTTATTGAAAAACAAATGCCTTTCAATATTTTATATGTGTGGTTTATTTATTTGATTCTATTTTTTGATTAATGAATTGGAATGTAGTAAATCAATTTCCAATGAAAATGTGGAATATATTATAATTGAATATATATATAAAAAAAAAAAATAAAAACAAAATTCAAATAAATTTTGTGCTGTCGAAAATGGAAAATTGTAATTTTCACTTGTGCAGATTATCCCACGTTGGAAATTTTGAAAAATAGACTAATTGGGAAGTAATTGATCCAAAATATTGTACATAATTACATCTTCTGACTGATGGATTTTCACGAAAAAGCTTAAACTTGATCAGTATAGTTATAGTAATGCTTAAATGGTCATATTTTTGAATGGTTTGTGATATGATAATATTTTAGACATCAATTTTCAATAGAAGCAGCTTTTCGTAACAATATTCTAGCAACGATAATTATTTTGACGAAATTTAGTATCAGGTCAGTCCATAAGTTCGTGCTTATTCTCTTAATAGTTTCACAGTAGGCGTTTTTTGCGTACAAAAAATTATTCGTGGGAGATAAAGGAACTATTTTTATTTTCTCTGATGTATTGTGCATTCAACAAGTGATTTTAATCGCGGATAGAAGTACGCAATGTTAAAAAATAAAATGGAATCTTCGAAGGGGTATAAGAGACATATTTTGTAGTTTTTTTTATAAAAGTGGAAAAAATGCAACAATTGCTGCTGCAGAAATAAGCGCAACTCATGGGGAGAATACCGTGAATATAACGACTGCGTAAAAGTGGTTTTCCAAGTTCCGAGGTGGTGATTGTGACGTTGAGCATGAGCCACTCTCTGGTTGTCTTGAGGTCTTTAACTCCGACACTTTGCTGGAACTCATGGAAGCTGAGCTAAGTTTGACAGTCGATATGTTGGCTGGAAGGTTAAATTCATCACATGGAACACCTGGTTCAATTGAGAAAGGTTCAAAAGCTGAGAAAATGAGTTCCGCATAAAATTTCCCTCGCAAACCTTGAGCAGAGAGTGAATGTGTGTTCTCAGCTTCAAAATGAGAGTTTTTTGTACCGTATTTTTACTGGGGACGAAAAATGGATCCTTTACAATAATCCTGTTCGCAAATACTAGTGGTTAGATAAAGATGAAACATCAGAACAAACCCCAAGAGATGGTATCCTGTTGATGGGATATGGCCGGTATCATTTATTTTGATTTGCTGGAACCACAGTAGAAGATCACAACTGATTATTGCCATCAACTATCCAAACTGAATAAAGCACTTGAAAAAAATCGACCGTCTTTAGTCAATAGACGCAAAATTTTGTTTCACCACGGCAACGCAAGATCGCATACCGCAAGACAGACCTTAGGCAAGCTGAACGAGCTTGGATATGAGCTAATGCCACAACTACCACACTTTCCGGATATTGCATCTTGCAATTATCACCTTTTCCACGGACTTCAGTCCTATTTAAGTAATAAGTACTACACCTCAAAAGGATCTATAAAAAGTGATATCGATGCTTATTTTGGCTCCAAGGGCAAACAATTTTTTGAGGAGAGAATTAAAAATTTGCCTAAACGTTGGAAAGGCATTGTAAATAATGCAGAAAAATATATTATTATTATTATTAAGGAAACCGCACGAACTTATAGACAGACCTGATATAAGAAGGTAAAGCAAATTTCAAATATTTATAAACATTCGTATAGAAATTGATGAAAAATGTACTAAATTTGTTTTATTTTATAGAAGCCGCAAATATTCCACTGAAAGAGTGTTCACTGTGATGGAGGTAGGTAAATAAATTCCAGTTACAAATCGTCTTTGATTATTTGCAGTATTTTTGTCTGTGTTCTTCTTTTTTGCTTTGCGCCTTCAATGAAATATCAATAAATTTGTTTATAGCCATTGCAAAATGTATGCAACACAATGCTGAGTGTAAAATTTGTATATGTAAAAAAATTCACCACAGAGTCACGTATTTGTACGCGTTCGAATATTTATATATAATATAATATCAAAGGCTATTCTTTTTTTTTATATATTTATAATAATATATTTCTGTTGTTGATGATAGAATGTTTTAGGGTTATTATGGTTGTGGTTGCAGACACATGTTGTTCTTATAATGTTGCCGCCAAACCATGGCAGAGCTGACCATGCATGATGGAAAAGAGAAGCGTAAATTATTCAAATTGATTGACAATTTCGAACACGTGTTTATAATTTGATGCTAATCTATTTGCGTTTATTATAAATATTTCTTTTTTTTTTATTTATTATATCTTTAGTGATTACATAAGCAACATTCAACAGATTTTATATGCTTTTATTATCATGGTGTTATTGAAACTTTAAATATTCTGTATATGCAATAAAGATTAGATTATAGCAATTTTCAATTTATGCTGGAGAATATGAAATCTTGCATGTGTATGGTATATATACATACATAATCTATATTTATGTTGACAATCTTATATGAAACAATATGAAGAGACGTCTATCAAAAAGTGGTTTTGCTTAATAAATATTTAAACAATTTACTCACTCAAGCTTACACACACACACACACACACAAATATATCAATCAATATTATATGAAAGAAATTTCATCAAACACGACAGCTTCCACAATCTAATCTGAGTCTATGGAAATTTAGGCACTGAGCTGAAATGTAAGAAGAAGTAGTAGAAGATGAGGTAAACTTCTATATATATATATATGTACATTCTTGTAAATACATATGTGTACATATGTATGTATAAACTCACATAGATTATTGTATAGGTACATGATTTTGTATGGAATTTGTATGAAAGAAAAAAATAATCAATAACCGAAGAATTTTTATACAATTTTATTTATGTTTGTTTTTTTTTTCTTCTGCTTTTGCATTTTTTCAATATTTTGATATATTGTTGCCAAGTATGCATATTGTTGTTGTTGTGGTAGGATATTGAATTTTTGTGTGTATTCTATTTTTTTTGTGTTTGTTTGTTTGTTGTAAATCGAGACACATTGACAGACAGATGTGTATGTATTTAGATAAATTGCAAATCGCTATTTGATGTAGTCAAGTGTAAATGAATCCGTTTTAAGCGAATGAGCATAATACACATAGCAGAACAGTGATTTTTACTGTTCATATGTGTGTGTATGTTTAGTTGTTGATTTTTATAAATTATTGACATATTGTATTTATGTATAAATAGATTCTAGAATATATTTTCTTTATCTTCTTCGTCAAGTTTTAAATTTTAAATCATATTCTATATATATGGTAGGTACTTATAGACTTAAGTATCTATCTATATTCTTTAATGAATTCTTAATTTGAATACTTCTGCTTGTAAAATGAAATAAAAATGTTTGACATTGCAAAAATGTCTATAGCTTTAAGCTATTCTGGTACGGATGCTCATATGTATGTATGTAAATAATCATTTTTGCTTATGTCAAATTATTAAAATTTCTAAAATTTTAATCTACATACAAAGGCATGGCATAGAAATGTTTAAAAGATGCTATATAATGAAAACGTAGCGAGTTTATATTTATGATGGAAACATAACGTTTTTTGACAGGCATCCAAAGCGGTCGTCTTCATTTCATCTGTTTTCTTTATTTGATTTTACTGTAGACATTTAAATAAAAAAATATTTAAATAGGAAATTTAAAAATGGCCTAACAGTATGCTTAATATTCACGACTTTGTATTGGAGCAACATTAAATAGTGGGCATTGCTTCTTACTTGCAACAATTTTAATCTACTTGTTGAATATTGTAGTCCTGAGCAAAGAATTATCTGAGTTATGGCATTTTAAAATAAAAAATTTTTTTGCAATTTTGTATGGGAGCTACATTAAATTTCATGAAAAATATTTTAGCAGTTCTGATATGAAAAACTACATTTAAACAATATTTTTTAAGAAGTGCCTTCTCTAGAAAATCCACTCAATATTCTGATCAACACGCAAATATTACCTTTCCATGAATTAGAAAGTTTAAAGAGCTTTCAGAAAGCTTTCAGTCTGTATAAATTTTGTTCTTCTAATTGAAATAGGGTTATTGCTCTAAATATTATAAGTAGGGCTCTTCTAATAATGTTCTCTTCGAGGGCTACCACAATAACCTAACCTAAGTACCATAACTATGGCATATGATCTGAAACTTTTATTATTTTTGATTACGTTCGTAGGTCTGCCCTTTCCAAAAAAATGTAGATACATATAAATCTCGGATGCTTAGTCAATTATATACATTATCGTTTACTCAAATATTTGTAAAAGCAGACATATGTTAGCGCCATTTTCATGCAATGAAATTCCTTTCAAGTTTATTACACATAATTCGATATGAAATAAATGTATTAATAAATAAATCATTCGTTATGCTCATGATGTAATAAAATTAAGTTGGAGCAAGCTGTGAGAAATAAATTGTATAAACGTATGACTTTGACATACATACAACTCAAGTGTCATTCTGTTGCAAAAGAAAAGTGAATTTCAACTTACTACTTACATTCAACGATATCACAAGAATTTTTCCATATATAATTGTCACAAAATTAGGAATATAGTAGATGGTAGTGGAGTAAATTGTAAACCAACCAATTGCATCGAATAGAGCAGATATGATGAGAGTTTAACAGTTGATATTGATAAAAAAAAGTGTGATTTCATTCACTTTGATGTTTAAATTAATATTTTTATAGTATTTTATTTGATAATAATTTGATGAAAAATATTGGCATTTCTATTGCGTTATTATGCTATTTAAAGAAACTTTGACATTTCAGCCACCATCATCATCTGCAAAAACTCATGCTCTTCACCGTTATCATCTTCATCATCACCATCATCATAATCATCATTCGACAAGGCCAAAATGAGATATTCGAATTGAAATAATTTAATTTACATATGCGTTTCATTGACATTTGAAAGTTGACTGGATGTAGGTGCATATGTATGTATATGTATGTATATGTATGCATATGTATAGTACGTTACATTGTATTTATATATCGTATGCTATTTTCAATGCGCAATGAGAAGTTAAATAAGTATATTACATATATGTAGTATATACCATAATTGAGTTGGCATCTTTAATTTGAAGCCATTTTTGTCAGCGAAGGATATACATTTTTGCCAGTTGATATGTAACTATATGAGACATATAGTATCAAAACATTTGCAAATTGGAAATATGAAAATAAAAGCATAAAATCAATAATCGAAAAAAAGAGATATAATACTTAAAGTAGTATCGTCTAGATTTATGTTAAAAATCGATATCTCTAGAGAGCATACTAACAATTTCAATTCGAATTATCTATGTAGACAAGTATGTATTTTTTATTTGTAACTTAATAAACGATTTAACATTTGCAATTCCCAAATGTTCAAACCATTAAATGTACATTTCAAAAACATTTCGTTCATCAACCAATTGCCATATATATATATATATACTTCTACCATATATTGTATACATATACTCGTATATATATATAGTATACCTATAGAAAGTGAATTGGAGAAATACATCGTTATTATTTTTGACATTGATAAATTTCAGAGCATTTAGTATTGACCCCATCATCAGTATTACAATTGTTCCAGTGTAGATTTTATAGACGTATAGTATGATTTTCTGAGAATCAGATGAGACGATAATAAATGTTACTTACATAGTTGCCTGATTGTGTGGTAAGCTTGTTCGCATAATAATGATGATTATGATGATGATGCTCATGATGATGATACTTATAGTAATGCTAATAGTTAGTGTGGAAAATATAAGAAGATAAATTTGCCACTAGGGAGAAATAACTTTTATACTTCACAAAATGGAGTTGGAATATATATGTATATAAGTAGGTATATGAATATGTGTATGTAACATAATAAGAGAGTAAGAATGAGATTTTATTCCATAAGTATACACATACATACAGGTACATATAGTGTAAACTTGTGTGGAGTGTAAAATTTAAAGCAAAAAAACAAAAAAAAAAGTCATAAAATTAAGATTTATTTCTATCAAAGGAATTTTAATTATTTATTTAATTGATTAGGTAGAAATAAATACGATTGATGTAGGTGGCCTTGAGTAGGGTAAAAAAAATCGTGTCACGTTTAGTATTTTTGATCACATTACTGTAAAAGAATCCGTATGAAAAACTTGTAGCATCTAAAAACAATTATATGAAAAATTATGAAATTCAAAATCAAACTGGTTTATGTATGTCAGTGCTTAATTAATGCACACGCATTTTACCACATTACTACAGTGCTATGGGTATACATAATATGTTGCAGATAATAGCTACAAAAGCTAGCATATATTTTTTTGAATTCTTCAAAACGAGCTTAACAATAAAAACCAGAAGTGACAGTTTTTGTTAACTTCACACATTAAGACGGCACTTATACTTATAGTTGAAAAAGTTTAAAAAAAAAACGACTAAAAACGCAATGGTTTACATTGCCAAAATGATCCTTATAACTTTGAATAAAACTGCTAGTGTGAAGGACAAAAAAAAAAAAAAATTAAATGAAATAAAATAGAAGAAAGATAACAAGGTATAAGTATGCACACAATTGTTTCGTTTCAACTATTCAAAACCCTATGATGTAGTTGACCATTATTTTTGTGTTTTTTTTTTTCTTCTTTTTTGTTATCGGAAGAGGAAAGAATATGAATGAATAAATGGTGGCTCGCAACTGTGTGTGATATAATAATACAAGCTAAAAACTTTGAGATTTTCCTCAACGGAAATAACTGCATTTTATTGGTGACATTGTAGTATGTAGTGTAATGCTGTTGCTGTTGCGGTAGGTCATAAGCTAAAGTTTTTCAGCTTTTACATTGGTTTATGAATTGTGCAAGTCGTGCAATAAGAACAGAGGGATGAAATGGTTTTGAAATGGGTAGAAAATTCGTTCGTATGTAAGAGATGCATTTAAAATGTAATTCTAATAGCTCATTTACTACAAAATATAATTCTCTAAATGGCATTAAATTGTGTTTTAAAATTGTGACATTTTTTTGTTCATATCTTCATTTCAAATGACATGAATACGTTTGTATGTTCTAAGGAGATTATTGATAAAAGAAAAGCTAATTAAAAAAATTATTTGACAAACCAAATAGTTTTAATTTTAAAAACGGCGTACATTTTTTTTTGATTGGCATCGATCAATTTTATCATCAGAAAAATTTTACTATGAAAAAGTTTCTGAAAATGCTGATGTAACAAACAACACTGGAAGAAAAGATCACCTAACATTATTAGAAAAAATGAGCGAAATTAATTACCGAAAACGTAAAATGTAAGCTTTTGAAAAAATTCTCTCACAAAGTTTCGAAAGGTGATATTACAAAAATCATTTTCTACAATTCAGAAATTGCAAATAAAAAAAAAAGAAAGAAAAATGCTTTGTAATAGGGCCAATTTAAAAAAATGGGTTTAGAACTAAGTCACTTTTGAAGTCGGCAACACAAAAAATGGTTCAAAAAATACTTGCGTTATAATTACTGAATCTAATACTGAAAGAAGGTAGGATTCATCGTAGATAAGAGAGAAAAAGTTAAAAATTGAAATTTCGGAAAATCCCCCAGCGTTAACTGGACAAAGAGATTATCTAACGATATAATTTTGATTTTTCGATTTCAGATGATACAGCACAGGTATTATGAGGGACACCGCAATTCAACTCTTTTCCGAGACGCTCCAGAATAATTTCTGCCATTGCTGCGTATTTTTTAATATATCTCCATGAAAATTTTACACTATATTCTTCATATATTATACTATAATGTACCATTGGTTTTAATAAATAGATTTTATTGTTCCATTAAAAATAAATCACAAAAATGTGCCTTTTTTTTACACGAAATAACCCTATTCACCCCTTAAGACACATATTAATACTGTAAGAGAAGTTCAGCAAAGTCTTCCAAACGAAAAAGACAGCTAAATCAGTGAATGGAAAAAAAGGAATTTGATAGAATATAAGTAGATTCCTTCTGGATGTGCTCAAATTTAAGACGGAATATAAGTTAAACCCAGTTTCGTCGAAGAGTTTAGTGAAATCAATGAATGAAGGACGAAAGAAGAATATATCTTTGAAAAAGCTCTTTGACAAAGATCCGAAAAAGCTCTAAATTCTCCCTGGAACAATGACAACACTGAAGGAGGAGATTATAAGTATACTTCGAAGTAATGATCTAAATCAATTAACGAAAACAAGAGAAAAGCTGTTTGAAAGAGTTTTTTAACTGCTTGGTGATAATATGTTTTGTTATTTTTTGCTTATCGTTTCACAGTCTATACTTTGTGATAATTTTTTGTTTTATTATCTGAAAGTTTATAGTAATTTTATTATATATTTATTTCCAACAAATATACACAGACTCACATTAACAGCCATTAACTATAAAATAAAGGACATTAAATGTTTTTTAAATTTTGTTCTTCTTTTTGTTGTGTGTCTCGTCATGGTTTTTTTTTGGATGAAATAAAAAAAAAAAAAAAAGAAAACAGAACCACAACAAATAAATTCAAATTTTGTTTAAAAGCTCCACAGAGGCCTTTTGTTGCAACAGCAAATGTCTCAAATATATTTTGTTTGCGAACGAAAAAAAAAAAACAAAACAAAAAATACAAACGATTATGAATGTCTGGATATACATGTATATGTATGTATGTATGCATGTATGTATGTATGACTCACAAACAATCAGCATATACTCGTATGTAGTAGATGGTGAAAATATTTTATTTTGCGAATGTTTTTGATGTCGTGACGGTATAACAAAAAAAAAAAAAACAAAGATAAAATGTGACGAAAAAAGATAACAAAATTAACCGAGGAGAGAAAAGTCATAATAAGTGAGATCTACTTATGAAAATTCGTATACGCACTTATGATGTGTTTGCCTTACTTTGTTTATATCGAACCTACATGCACACACACACACATATACAAGCCGATGTGCTTGTACAGTAACATACTGCAAGTCACAAATTTCCCTGAAGCAACGCAGTTGGTTTCTTGAGGTTTTTTTTTCTTTCAAATTACGCTTTATTTAAGCTATCTTTTTCGAATGATTTTTTGTTGATGTTTCTTTTATGTTACAAGTATGTATGTACGTACAAAACATACAAAAAAAAAAAAACAAACAAAAAATTTAATATGATGAGAAAAAATGGTATCACTTGTTTACAACTTATGTTAATTTGTTGTTGTGCTTGTAAATGGTGATTGCCATTTTAGGTGCAATTCATTCTTTTTGAAGAAGATTCTGTATTCATTTAATTTGATTATGGAGCATAGCGGTGTTTCAAACAAATTACAAAAAAAAAAAAAAAAAAAATCAGCAACAAACCTTTTCGAAGCTCGAAGCAAGTGAAGTATTTATGATCGTACTTCAATAGGTAGAAAAAAAAAATAAAATAAATTATTCAATATATGTATGTAACAGTATAGTCTATTTTAGGTTTAGATATACCTATATTTATCGTAAATTGTAATAGCAACAATCATTTGAATTTATTAACCAATAACCACTAAAGCGTCTTACCATTATATTGAAGGCAAAAGAAAAGGGGAACATCTCAATAATTTATCCACACCAAAAATGCCTTCATATTCTCTTGCACAATGATCCACTCGTAAGTATGTAGTCGTATATACTATATATAAGTAAGTATATATATTGCCCCACAAGTTGCCGCACTACGTAATATATATATAATATGAATGATTCTACACACCTGTTCTGAATTATTACCTTATTAAACTTTTATGTGTTTTCGTTAAGACGCATTTCGTCCTAATTGGTAAATGGTGTTAAATTTTCTTCTTCTTCTTCTTCTTCTTCTTCACAAATGATAAGTATATGTATATATGGGTTTTTGTTTCGATGGCTAGCTGCTTGACTGTCTTGTTGTTAGCTCACTATGCCTGTACCATACAATACAATAGTGGAATTATATTGAATTGTAGGTTGCCGCTAATATTCTGACCCTAACTTTGCCGTAATCATTGTTAAGTTTCAACTTTGACACAACCTGATGCATACAAATGCGATTTTTATCATGTTTTTTGTTTTGTCTCTCCCATCTTTGGCTTCATTCATATTCCACCGCTATCATGTTTCGTTTGCCACAAAAAAAAAAAAGAACAAAAACAAAATAATAATCTCCTTAAGGATGATTATATGCGTTGTCCTTTCGTTAAGGTAAATGTAAAGGTGCTACGAGGACTACTTTTGGTTCGAGATAGAACTACTATGTAGTATCGTAGTATGTAGCTGCATATGCCAGCCAGAGCAGAAGAGCCAGAGCAAGTACATATAAGTAAATCTCTTTGAAAAGAATTTCTAATGTACGAGAGAAAATTGCTGAAACTTTTTTGCTGTTGCTGCTTGTTGTTCTTTCTCAGCTTTCAGCAGTGTTGCCAGATGTGGGGTTTTCGAGTGAACTGCAAACTTTCTGTGATTAACTTAATTGAAAGAAGGCACTGTTGGGGGGAACCTATGTTTCTCATATTTTTTTCCCTTCCTTTCTTAAATTTAAATTTCAATAGAAACAATTTTTTGAGGTTTAATAAAATTCGATTTTATATATCCATTATTGGTCCAAATATCAATGAAAGCATTAAAGAAAATGTTGCATATTTTTAGGGATGATTTTAGAGGCAAATGGGAATATAATATACATTCTGGCAGCTCTTGACACTAATACTACAGGCATAGAATTTTATGAACATTTTGAATGCAAAATAAATGAATAATAAAAAAAAAAAAGGTTCAATTTAGCTCATCATGTCTGCTGCTTATGCTGTTGCTTTTACAAAAGGTCTAATTGTACGCATTATTATCTGTTTGCTTTGACTATGTAAATTTTTTCTTTTGATTGCTACGAGTATAGCTGGCATTTGAATAGCAGGTAAATGAAAATGAACTTATACCTGCAATATCTTTCATAAATTTATTATATTGTTTTTTTTTTTTTATTATTTTTGTTCAACATAAGCTCTATATAGACGATACTCTGTGATATAATATTAGAAATTGCTTAAAATATGTTTTGATCGCAAAATGTTGCTTAAAAGTTTTCCACCTCTCCCTGTCTATAAAATGCCATTTTATTATTTCTATATATGCCTCTATTTCAATGTTCAAAGTTTATGTGAACAATTAAAATTGTATTTATTTCAGTAATAATAACCTTAAATCTGTATTATGTGAATTATACCTATCATATAATAAAGCATTGTAGATACATACAATAACTTCTAATCTTCAGTAGAATAATATTTATATACAAATACAAATACATAGAAAATAGTTTCATTTAGTTGAGAATAATTATTCTCGTTTAATTTAATGTTTGTAGGAAAAATCTATAGTAATAATGATCTTCATGGAATCATTATTATTTATTTCATATCTCTCTGAATTAATATATAAATACAAAAGGAATTAAACTTATGAAAAACTCGTGCCGTATAAGTAATAAAATGGATTTTCAAAGTTTTCTGTATATATCGTAATTAATGTGCTCGTACTCATATAATAATTGTGTTTTATAAGAGCTATTTCAAAAGAATTTTATTAGTTCCTTATTTATAACTGCCATGAGAATAGATATATAATATATATTTGTGTATATATTTAGAAATATTGTATAACGATATCGAGCATAAACATACTTCTAATAAAATAGAGAGAAATGGATAATTTTATCGGCCTAGGTCAACTTGTTTGTAATTTGAACACGTATAGTGTGTGTGGGAGCCGTATATAATATTTAGTAATATAGATAGTGAATAAATCACTTTTTACTTTTTGTGAATTAAATGCACTTTTGATTAAAAGTATTTGTAAATAATTAAACTTTTTTCTCTTACAGTCATATTTCAGCAAAATTAAGCGGATTAGAATAGTTTTTTTTTTGGTATGAGGGATATTCAAAACAGTGGACGTTATATGCTAAAATAAAATAAAAAAATAAAAAAATAATTATGGATATTAAAAGATATGCTTCATATATTTTGCAATATGACCTCACAGCCATTATTGAGAAGACAGAGCAATTTCATGGGGTTAATCAGAGCATTAAGGGTGTATGAGAGCTATACGAAATAGTGGGAGTGGTTCTATGATTTTTCACCAATTACTCAATTACTAAAATATGGACTCATGAACAAAATATCGCTGCCACACATTTATTTTTAACTAGAATATTTGAAGTTTGTATGGAAGGTAAATGAAGTAGTAGGGGTGGTGCCCTTATTTTTCAGTAAATTTCAAACTATTAGAATACTGATCTGCACAAAAAAAAAAAAAAAATAAAATAAAATAAAATTAAAAAAAAAAATTAAAAAAAAAAATAAATAGCCAGTTTTATGGGAAATCATTTAATCATTGTAGTAACTCCCTAAAGAAGCTATATTAAAGAGTACGCGTGGTGTAACCATTTTTCATTATATTATGAAAGGTTAAAATATTTATGAGAATATTAAATATGATAGTCTCATAATAATTTTTTAAGGAAAGATTGCATCATTGTTTAAGAAATCACTGTCATGACTTCAATTTTTTTAAAATTATACATGGACGAAAAATAATTTTTAAGTGAAACAGAGGAATATTGACTTGATCTGCATATCAAAACTTGAAATTTAGCTTAATTATTAAGTGCATCACTGTTATATTTTCGTATGGGAGATATATCAATTATTAGATGTGATTTATTTTTATATATAAGAAATTATAAACTATTTCGCAATGACAGGTGTGATAGAAGAGGTGGAGGTGTTGCAATCTATTGTAGATCTAGTCTAAATGTAAAATTTTTGAATAAATCTAGTGGATTAGAGATAGAGTTCATAAATATAGAAATTTTTGATACTAGTACTAAAATTTTTCTCTCCTGCGTTTATAACCCCAATCACAGCTTCTGTATTGACCCGTTGTTCACTTCCATTTCTAATTGTGTGATTGACTATGATCACTTTGTTCTATGTGGTGACTTTAATCTGAACCTTTTAACTAATAATAGTTACATTAAGCGATTTATTGATGGTTTATATGAGGTTGGTCTCAGCATTGTCAATACTAATATCCCGACTAGATTTGCAAACAACTCTCAACCTAGCTTACTTGACATATTTGTGGTATCTGATATCTCTTTGGTGTTATTATTTGATCAAATATCTTTTATCTCTGATCATGACTTAATTTTTTGTACTTTGAATATTGGTCTTAGTCCAGTCGTCTCGGAGAACATGCTTGTCTATCGTGATTATAAACTCATTGATTTCACATCTCTGTACAATGACTTACTTGATACCAATTGGTCTACCTGTTGGTTCTTTAGTTCAGTTGATGATAAATTAAACTACTTTATTACTGAGCTTACTAAACTATATGACAAACATGTTCCTTTGAGAACTCGCAGTGTGATTAATAGCTCGTGTCCCTGGTTTACGCAAAATGTAAAATTAGCATTGAAGAAACGTCACAAAACTTACAATAAATGGAAAAAAAATCCAACTGAATGCAACCTTCTGGATTACAAAAGGGCAAGGAATGAAGCTACCTCTATGGTCAGGTTGTCGAAGAAGATGTTTTTTAGATCGAAGCTTCAATTTTCATTACCGTCAAAACAGCTGTGGCACAATTTAAAAAGTATTGGTGTGTGTTGTAGTAACTCTGAAACATGTCGGATTGATCCCCAAGAACTCAATGACTTTTTTATTGTTAACACTGCTTCCAATTTGCCTAAGATTCTCCATCACAAAACGTCTACCAAATTTCAAGACCGGTTTCAGTTTGATGCTGTGTGTGAAATGGACGTTGCACGTTGTTTAAACAAAATTAAGTCTAATGCTGTTGGAGAGGATGGTATTGCTATTAAGTTCATTAAACTGGTATTGCCCTACGTATTGAGTCCTCTAACACACATTGTTAACCATTGTTTTACTTCCTCCTGTTTTCCAAAAATTTGGAAAATGGCTACAGTCATACCCATTGCAAAAAAATCCATGCCTTCAACACCTGCTGATTTTCGTCCAATAAGCATACTGTCATGTTTATCAAAAGTCTGCGAGTCCCTCATGGCTGAGCAGATTTTCAGTCACATCAGTGGGTGTGGTCTCATATCTCCTCTTCAATCTGGTTTTCGCGCTGGGCATAGTTGTTCCACCGCAGTAGTAAAAATTTTGGATGATATTAGAATACAGTATGACAAAGGGCATTTGACTCTGTTGTGTCTCTTGGATTTCTCAAAAGCATTTGATAGTGTTAACCACTCTCTGCTGTGTATAAAGCTGAGACAATACTTCGGATTCTCGAATACTGCTGTTCGTTTGATGGAAAGTTATTTAAAGGAGAGGTCTCAAAGGGTTAAAGTGGGTAACGATTATTCTGCTTTTAACAGGGTAACTAGTGGTGTACCACAGGGCTCTGTTCTTGGGCCCCTTCTTTTCTCATTATTCTTAAATGATATTTTTACAGTCTGCAGTTATGTCAACATGCATGCATATGCTGATGACCTTCAACTTTACTTGTCAAGCCCTATTGGTCTTGTTGAGGATTTGTGTTTTAGAGTTAATGAGGGTCTTTGTTCTATTGGCGAGTGGGCGACTGTAAATTTGCTACAGTTGAACCTCTTGAAATCGAATGTTCTTCCAATTTCTAAAATATCTTACTCTCATGCTATTTCACCAATTTTTCTTAACGGAACCCAACTTGAATTTGTGAGCAAGGTTAGGAATCTTGGTTTTATTATTAACTCTTCCCTTTCTTGTGAAGATCATATTAATAATGTGGTGAGTAAGTCGTATTCTGTTCTTCGTAACCTCAGAATGACTGCAGCATTTGTGCCATGTGAAACTAAACGAAAATTAATTCTCCAATTGCTGATCCCTATTTTAACATATTCTGATGTTGTTTACAGTAAGCTGGATTCCATGTCCTTGCAAAAATTACGTGTAACATTCAATAATGCTGTTCGTTACATTAAAAAAGTTTGATCATGTTTCGGCCTATAGTGGAAATATTCTTGGTGTTGATTTTTTTAATTATCTTGATGCTAGAAATTGCATCTTTTTATACAGACTTATCCACTCGCAGAGTCCAGCGTACTTGTATGATAAGCTTCAATTCTGTAGGTCGGGTAGAGGCAGAAATCTTCTTATACCAAGTTTTAATTTCAAAAATTATAGTAGGTTATTCTTCG